>JARFJB010002011.1:372500-390000 GCA_036346205.1 Vesta saturnalis | reverse complement strand
GGCTATATTAAGAACAGTGCCCCTGGAGGTTAGGCAAATGCACACGCATACAATGTTGGAAATTGCATAATTAATAAGATATTATTATTAAAATTATCGACCCTATTGCTTTAAAATGGCCACATGCTATTGGATGACCTTTTACCTAAAACGTTGTATTTCTAATAAGGAGGTTTTTGTGCGACACGTGTAGGGCTTTGCAACTTGTTCTCAGGCCTTAGCCCCCCTGACCAGAGATGGTGTGGGAACCTAACCTTATAAGACATGTGTAGAGATTAGCTCCTATCGTAGCCCCCTTGATGCAATTATATGTTGTTCTAACTTAAGCTTACAGCTGTAGGCCTTCGCCCTGTCATACAAAAATTGTATTATAATAAGGAGGTTCTTGTAAGGCAGGACTTGTATCATGGCCTGCGCCCTGGCCCCTTTAAGTAAAAATTGATTTTAGTGCCACCTAGTGGCGTAAAGACTAATGAACGTTTTCTATAATAGAAGCTGATAATGCACACCTCTCCCTTGCTCTATCTTGTTTCTTCCTCCCCCCTCTCTCTTTCTCCCACACACACACACAAGAATTCAATTAATTAATCAATCTCAAACAAAGCACGCTCGATCACCAGATCAAATATATGTTTTTACCTGATATTGCTAACAAAAATACCGATAAAGATTTTTTAAAAATGTATTATTATGCTTATAGGATAACGTCATAAGATCAGCTCTACAAAATAGTAAGTACGCATTCGTGGATTTTAAAGTTGTAGTTATTGTTAATTCACGCATATAATAATAAACCATTAAAACCTTTTGCCTTTTATTTCCGTTATATCAACTTGATATTCTTAAAAACATGTTATTTTAATTTAACTCTATGTTATATAAGTAATTATTACTTTTAATGGGTTTTTACAAATGTTAATGAACATATTACAATGAAACAATTTTGTGTGTAAGTAATTGAACATGCAAATAAATCAGATATGATGTTCCGAATGTATAGGTGGTGGCTGTTTAGAGGATCTGCCTATACATAAAGCATCATTGCATAAGGGTAGAAATTATTTATTATTTCACGTCATATTTAATTAGACTTGAATGTATTCAGTTTCAACTGTAATCTGATTTCCGCAAAACTGTAAGACATAATTTGGGTTGATTGGTTGAGATTGATCTGGTGATCGAGCGTGCTTTGTTTGAGATTGATTAATTAATTGAATTCTTTGTGTGTGTGTGTGTGTGTGTGTGTGTGTGAGAAAGAGAGAGGGGGGAGGAAGAAACAAGATAGAGCAAGGGAGAGGTGTGCATTATCAGCTTCTATTATAGAAAATGTTCATTAGTCTTTACGCCACTAGATGGTACTAAAATCAATTTTTACTCAAAGGGGCCAGGGCGCAGGCCATGATACAAGTCCTGCCTTACAAGAACCTCCTTATTATAATACAATTTTTGTATGACAGGGCGAAGGCCTTAGATATACCTTTTGGGGTGGAGTATATCCACACGCAATTATTCTTTTGTTTAATATATTATATTTGTGGGGTTACACTGCAGCAGTCTCTTATTTTCTCTTCCCCTTTTGTGCTTTCCTCTCCTTTAAATTTCAATTAACTACCAGAATTCTCTAAACCCCGCCCAAACTAGTTGAGCTAAATGGTTTCCTGAAATATCTACAGGTGAGTAGAGAACCCTTCCCATTTCCCCTGCTTACCATCTGAACACGTGACAGTTTGCTGTATATAAGTTTGTTTATACACACACACTATTATTATTATTACTGTTTTGTTAATTTCTTTTATGATGTTCTTTTATTGTTTCTTTTTTCTACTTTAATTTATTGGAGGTAAGTGGGGCAGTTATTGGATACATTCAATCACCGAACGGTTAACTTAATTATCCTAATAATTTTAACTTGCGAGGATAAAGCCAATTATTGTTATTATTATTATTATTATTATTATTATTATTTATTTATTTTTTTTTTGGTATGGCACGTCGACTGCTATGGTCATTAGTGCCTTTAATGTTTTTATATCTTGTCAAACAGGTTAATTACTTTTAGAAATTGTATTGTGTTCCTTATACTTTCACTATCTGAGACATTGGTTTCCAGTATGTTTGATATAAAATATAGTTTACGTTGCGGTTTGTACATTGGACACGCACAGATTATGTGTTGAATGGTTAGAGTTGTTACGCATCTTTCGCATCTTGGTGGTGGTGTGTTTGTTAGAAGGTGACTATAGGTTAGATTTGTATGTCCAATTCTGATCCTGTGGATGATGCAGCTTTCTTTTCTGTTAAAGCACGGGGCCAATTTCCATTTATCAATAGAGGGTTTTATGTTTCTTAGCTGACCTGTGGATCTAGTCCAGTTTTCTTGCTATATTACTTTCAACTTTTGTTTTGTGTTTGGCAATATTTGCATGAATTGCAATTTCTACCTTGTTACATGTTGCTATTGCAGCCTCTTTTGCGGCATGTTGTGCGGCTAAATCTGCTCTTTCGTTTCCTCTAATAATCAGAGGGTTTGCTGTGTGTTGATTTTGAAGATCCATAATGGCACTGCGTGAGTCGCTAACTATGACGAATTTGGTCCAACCAGTTGCATATTCGCTGTAACGAAGCCCTTGCCAAATAGCATACAGCTCTGCGTCGTATATTGAAGTATGTGCCTGCATTTGCCAACTGTATTCAATGTTATTAACAGAGAAGGCACGTCCTACACCATTATCATACCTTGAACCGTCGGGGTTTTAATAACTGGGTGCAAATGTTTATTTGTGGGACGGACCATGGCGGTACTTCCAGTGATCCTAGAGGCATTATATACGGCAACGATTCATGTATCCTTTCTAGAGCACTCCTAATATTACAGTAAAGAGGTTTGTGTAGTCTTCGACTAGTTTGGACAATACTATCATTGTTAAACAATATTTTATGATTTGGGTGACCGGTTTGAGCTCTTATCTTACAGGTGTATGCTAGTAGTCTGTAAGTAAGATATAAATGTAGTGGGCTTAAACTAGATTCACAAGATAAGCTGTTACTTACGCTAGTGTAGAATGCTCCTAAACAGTATCTCATTCCTGCATTTTGTATTACCTCTAGAGGATTTAATGTGCTTTTGGATGCTGAGGAGTAGGCTTCGTATCCATAATCTGTTTTGGACTGCACAAGTTATTTGTAGACTTTGAGAATCACTTCTGAATCAGCTCCCCATCTAGTATTTGCTAGCGCTCTGATGACATTTAGTGCTGTTTTACACCTTACTATTAAGTTAGCGACATGGTTTTTCCACGTGAGCGTATTGTTTAATTCTAGTCCTAAAAATACGCCGTGGTCTTTACATGGAATATACCTGTTATTCAATTTGATAATAGGACCATAATGTGGCTTTTTCAGTTTACAGAAGTGCATAAAATAGATCTTATCAGATGACAGTTTGAAGCCCATATTATTTGAGTTGTCTGATATGGAGTCTATGGCCTGTTGCAGTTTTGTATTTACTTCTGCTATCGTCGGAGCGGAATATAATAGTGCTAAGTCATCCACATGTAGGTAAGTATTAACATCAGACGGGACAGAAAATAATAAACGGTTAATCGCGATTAAAAATAGAGTTACGCTCAGTGTTGACCCTTGAGGTATGCCGTTTTCCAAGGCTCTGGGAGATGAAAGATGGTTATCCACTCGAACCCTAAAGGACCGTTTCTCAAGAAACGAGGAAATGAATTGAGGTAAGTTTCCTCTGAAGCCCCAGTCATATAGTGTTTGTAATACTCAATGTCTCCATGTCATATCGAAAGCCTTTTCAACGTCGAAGAAAACCGCGATAGTATGGTGTTTGCATGAAAAGGCTTCCAGAACGGCATTTTGTAGATGGACAAGATGATCTACTGATGATCGAAATTTTCTGTATCGTGTTTAGAAGTTTGATAATAGTCCGCATTTTTCTAAAACCCACATTAGCCTAGTGCTGACTACGCGCTCAAGGACTTTTGCCATACATGATGTCAAGCTAATGGGTTTGTAACTCGCAGCTAGGAAAGCGTTTTTTTTCCGTTTTTTAGTACCGGGTTTGCTTCTTTCCAACAGTAAGGATACTCGCCTAGAACCCATGTTGAATTAAAGGCATTGAGAAGATGTACCTTGTACTCCTCGGTAAGGTTTTGCAACATCTCATACCTTATCATATCCGCACCAGGTGAAGAAGCCTTGTTAATTTTAAGAGCGTTCTCTAGCTCACTTATAGAGAACGGTACGTTATATTCGTTGATATTTCTGTCTGTAAAATTTAGGATGATTTCTCTTTTAGATCTTGTACCTTGAAAAGTGTCACTATAATTCGTCGAACTGCTCACTCGTTGAAACTGGTCGGCTAATAGTTCGGCAACCTGATCTGAGTTATTAGTTATAGCGTTATTGTTTTGTAACTGTATAGGGCGTGTTGTGTACTTGCCCGATATGGCTTTTATTTCATTCCAAACCAGAGTGTTAGTTGTGTCGCGTGTAATAGAAGACACAAAATTGCCCCACGAGTCCCTCTTACTTTGTGAAATGATCCTTCTAGCAGATGCTTGTGCTTTTTTAAATGCTATTAGGTTGACGTCGAAAGGATGTTTTCGGAAAAAGTTAAATGCCACTTTTTTAATCTTTATTGCTTCACTTACTTTTTTATTCCACCATGGTACTTTGTGTTTAATTCGTCTCCCTCCACTTCTAGGGATGGCAAAGTTGGCTGCATTTATGATGCTATTGGTAATTGTCTGTATGAATCGCGAAGCTGGCTATTGTTCAATGGGTGCGGTGAGATGAGCTTGATAGGTATCCCATCGCGCTTCAGACATTTTCCAACGAGTTGGGCTCACTACAGGCACGTTGCGGTGTTCAGTTCCAATTATAATAGGGAAATGGTCGCTGTGATAGGGATCATCACATACTTGCCATGAAAATGAGGTAGCGATACGGGCAGATACCATTGTTATATCTATGGCAGAAAAGGCGTTTGATCTGGCACAAAGGTGGGTGTTTTCACCAGTGTTCAATAAAAATAGATTATTTATATCTATTATATTTTGCAATGCTTCCCCATTAGAATCGGTGCGCGCTGATCCCCACAAGCAACTATGAGCATTAAGATCGCCCAGGAGCATGTATGGGCCAGGTAGCTGAACTATGATTTCTTGGATGTCATGTTCCTGCCAATTACCATTTGGTAGATAGATGTTGCAGATAACTAACTTTATTGGTGTCGTTACCTGCACAGCAACTACTTGCAGATGCGTCCTAAGTGGTATAGTACTGAATTGCACATCTTCTCTAATAAGTATTGCAACGCCTCCCCTGGCTCTTAAGTTAGGAACCACATCCTTCCTAATAAACTTATACCTACGTAGAAAGTAAGGTTGGTTTGGTTTCAAATGAGTTTCCTGGAGGCAAATGCATATAGGTTATATTCGTTAATTAAGAGCTTCAGCTCGCAGTAATGATGCATAATACCATTGCAATTCCATTGTACTATTATTATTATTATTATTATTATTATTATTATTATTATTTATTTATTCACACATATAGTGGTATGTACATAATATTATGGGGATAATATCCAACCATAAATTAAAATTGTTCTTAACCTAAGGTTACATAAGATAATAAAATTAGTTATTCTTAATCTAAAATTTTATGAAAACTAATAAAAAAATAAACAAATAAGTAAATATATACAATTAATTTATATTAAAGAATTTTCGGACAATGTGCAAGTTTGCAAAAGTACAGTTCGTTGAATTAGTACAAACAATTTTGGATTTAATTCCAGTGATGCCAAATTTGTTTTAAATTTGCAGATACAACCCCTAGCAGATATAACAATTGGTATAATTGTGACCTTAACCAGATTCAAACTGCCATCATCTCCATTGCCAATGCTTCATATTTCTTGCGTTTTTCTTTTCAGTAGAATTACATTTGTTGAAAGAGGAATGGCAACATCAATGATGACAGCTTGTTTATCAAGTTTCTTAATTATGATAATATCAGGTTTATTATGTTGAATTTCCCTATCAGTTATGATTGTTCTATCCCAATACAAAAGATGGGAGGTATTTTCCAATATTGGTTCAGGAAAGTATTTGTAATAAGGCCTGATATTATTCACTAAATTTAGATTTTTTGCTATTTGTTGGTGGAGTATCTTGCAAACCTGGTTATGTCTGTATAGATAGTCTGTTGGTGCCAAAATTGAGCAACCGGCAATGATATGTTCAATCGTCTCCGATTTTGTTTGACATCTTCTACAAATATCAGAAACTTCCAGATTCATAATGTGTTTTTATAATTATTTGTGGCAATTACTCCATCTTGTATTGACATACGAATCCTTCAGTTTCTGAATGTAGAAATTTGTCATTTAGCCACTTTGTTGACAACTCACTATCTATATCAGGTAATTTTATTATATATGGGTATTTTCCATGTAAAATTTTGTTTTGCCAATTAAGTTCAAAATGATGTATTGGTTCACAATCTAAATTTTGATTTTTAAGATTTAAACCAGAAAATGTTTATCCAATTGAATAATGCTATTAATTAAAGGATAGTTTAGAGAATAAAAATAATTTCGTAAAATATTGATTTGGTTTTATACAGATTAAATAAGTTTGTTAAACCTCGACCGCCATTTTTCTTTTTATGTACAATCTTTCTACAGATGATTTTGGATGTAAGTAATTATATTTGTTAAGCATTTTCGGGTTAATCTGTCTAAATCATGTAAGTCTGTATCAGACCATTTAAAATTCAAACGAATATGTTAATGAAGGAATTGCCCAAATATTTATTGCAGATATTAAATTATTAGAATTTAGTTTTGATTTTAGTAGAATTTTTAGTTTTTCAATGTATTTTGTCGAAATTCGTTTTGAGTAACGAATGGTCTAATATAAAATTTTGTTTCATTCCTAAATATTTGTAATACATGTTTGGAAGTAACTGTGGAATTTCATTTACTATTTTAGAATTTATAATTGGGACACCTTTTATTATATTAATTTTGGCACATTTATCTATTCCAAATTCCATAGAAATATTTCGACTAAAAATTTTTGTGATTGAGATTAGATTATCTAATTGGGTTTCGGATCTTGCGTATAATTTTAAATCGTCCATATACAATAAATGTGTAATACTAAAATTTTGTGAATAATCTAATTTAAAACCTGAAAAGGAATCATTTAGTAATTTAGATAGTGGATTTATAGCTTATTATTATTATTATTATTATTATTATTATTATTATTATTATTATTATTAATATTATTATTATTATTATTATTATTATTATTTTTTATTTATTTTTTTTAGCGCGTCTGCTTCTTTGGCCATTAGCGCTAATATTCTGTCACTGTATCTTCTTAAATCTCATTAAATAAATTACTGCGTTTTAAGAATTCAATAACCTTTCTTTCACAATTTATATCTGTTGCTAAACAATTCGCTAGTTCGTTCGATATTCTGAGATGGTTTCTTAGATAACTGTATCTTTCGCATTCACATAGATTGTGTTTTACTGTGAGGATGTTTTGATAATGATCACATTCTTTCTCCCGAGTTCCTGATATCATGTAAGATGACGTTAACCTGGTATGCCCTATCCTCAATCTTGTAAGCACAGATTGTTCTCTCCTATTTAGCAATAGGTTACACTCATATTTTTGGGTACTAGGTTTTATTTCTTTTAGCTTTGACGTGTCATTAGTCTATTGGTTTTGCCAGGCCTGCTCAATTTTCGTTCTTATAGCGATCGAGACATCCTCGTACCGAGATGCTATACCTTGGCATGGTTCATTTTTGGTTGCAATTTTGGCTTTTTCATCAGCTATTTCATTGCCTTTTATTCCGATGTGACTCGGAATCCACACAAATTTAACAATTTTATTTTTGTGTTTTAACCAATGAAGTAAGTTTAAGATCATTTGAATTAAGGGATCGACATTAAATATATTTTTTATGCTTTGTAATGAACTCATGGAATCAGTGCATACTAGAAAAATATTGCCAGTCATATATTCTATATTTGAGTAAAAGACGGCACCTGCATCTTCCTTTGTTTTTGAACCATCCGTGTATAATACGGTTGCATTTTGGTAAGTATCAAGGATACTGAATAATATATTTTTATATATTTGACAATCAACATTTCCTTTTTTATAGGTACTGCATTGCAGGTGGATATCCGGGACCTTAAGGAGCCACGGAGGAGTTTCCTTATCTGGATTTTGGAAGATATTTGGTATGTTAATTTCATAATGTGATATAGCATATTTCATTCTTACCCTACTAGGTTTTGTGATAGTTTGTTTACTTTCATATATTAAGTCTGTATAGTGAGATTGGAATATTATACTATTTAAGGGATGATTGTCTTCGTAAACCTTGCAATTGTACTGTTTCCAACTTTTTTAAATGTGTACGCCTGGCTGCTGAATATATAATTGACCCATAGTTGATCCTACTTTGTATAACTGAAGTATAGAATCTTATTAAAATCTCTATTTGCGCCCCATTTAAGATTTGCAATGGAACGCATAATGTTTAAATGTCGTTTGCACTTACTTATCAATTGCTCAATGTGTGTTTTCCATTGTAATTTTGTATCTAAAATTAGTCCCAGATGTTTGATTGATGATACGTTCTTTATTTCATTTCCTCCCAATTTAAGGTTGGATTCTTTTTCGCATTTTCTCAGTCTACAAAAGTGTAAACAAACGGTTTTTATATAGGAAAAACTGAAACTTATTTTGTTGGCTTGATGAAATAGGCTGTCTAGATTTGTTTGTAGACCTTGCTCTATTTGGTTTAAGTCCTTGGAAGCTAACCAAATTACCAAATCGTCCACGTATATACTTTTTCCTATGATCGGATTTAGATTGGTTATCAATGTATTGATTGCTACCGAAAATAGTACTACACTTAGAGATGAACCTTGAGGTATCCCATTTTCTTGTAAGCGAAGTGATGATAAAGAGCCTACAAATCTTACTCTAAAACGTCTGTCCTTCAAGTAATTTGTAATAAATGCTAACATTTTTCCACCAATTTTCCATTTAATCAATGTTTGAATAATTGCATGCCTCCACGTTGTGTCGTACGCTTTTTGTATGTCGAGGAATACCGCAACTAAGTGTTCTTGTTTAGCAAATGCGTTTTGAATATGGTTTTCTAACAGAGATAATTGATCCATTGTGGACCTACCTTTCCTAAATCCCATTTGCGAATTACACAGAAATTTATTATTATTATTATTAGTGGTACCTACATTAGCCTAGATGCTACCATCTTTTCTAATAACTTTCCTAGACAACTGGTTAGGCATATGGGGCGGTAGTTCAGTGGATTATCCAATTCTTTTCTATTTTTAGGTATTGGAATTAGTATACCTTCCTTCCAATTGTTTGGAAAAATCCCCTGTTCCCAAATTTTGTTATAAACATAGCAGCTGTATTTTGTACATTGGGTTTGCTTTTTTTTATGAATTCATATAATACGTTGTCTGGCCCTACCGCTGTATTCTTTACGTTCTTTAGAATACCTTCCATTTCTTGTTGAGTAAAAGGTGCATTGTAAGACTCACTCGTGTAATTCACTTATTATGATTTCAAATTGTTCCTCTCTGTCCTTTATTATACTAAATTGTAGATTGTAATTATCGCTACTACTTGCATCTTCAAAGTAGTCTGCCATCCATTCGGCTAATTGTATGGGCTCATAAATTGGTAATGTGTTGTAATTTAGTATTGGTGTATGGGGAATAAAATGTTTCCCCATTATTGAGCGAATTTTGATCCACATAGCTGAAACAGTTTTCTTTTTTTGCTCTCTCTATCGTTCTTTTGCTGTGGCTCGTGCTTTTTTAAATACAATCATGTTTTCATATGACGAGTGGCGTTTAAATATTGTTAAAGCTTTCTTTTTCTTTTTAATGGTTTCCTGTACCTCTTCGTTCCACCATGGAAATTTAGTGTGTCTGTATACTTTTCTTTTTACATAATTATTATTATTGTTATTATTATTATTATTATTACTATTATTGTTATTATTATTTTTATTATTATTTTTACCATGTTCAGAACTATTGTTTTGATGCATCCTTATGTACAAGGTACAACCCTGAAATATTTAATAAATATACGTCAGAATTACTCATACACATATGTATAACAATTCATACAAATACCTATCTAGTATGGTTGGTGGGGGTGGGTGCGTGCGAGCGTCTATGGATACGTGGGCTAGTGAGAACGTGTGTGCGATCATTTCCTTGTGAATGAAATTGCGGTCAAACTATGTTTCCAATTTGAATGAATGGATATAGGGTTCTTTTGGGTAGTAGATGACCTGCACAATTTTTACACAAATCGGTTGATAAATAAGGTTTCACTATATTAGTTTGATAATAGCTTTAACACGGTGAGTATTTTCGCCGAGTATGATTTATCAATGTGTTTACAATATCAGAATACGTTTATCTGACTAGATCATCCAACTTGAATATGTCTCAACTTTTAAAAACTAAATGTAGTACAGTCGAAAAGTTATAAGGGAGTTAGTTATACGGTAGTACCTAAGTTTTTTTCAAGTTTTAATTATTTTCATATTCGTCCTGGTGTAAACTTAATTTGGTCGGTCACGTCTAGTAGCTAATAAATGATTTGGTTGCGTAGACAAACTAATATTAGTTTTTTCCATCCTTCTAAATCACAGTACGCATACGTAAATGCAATTTAGGTAAGACACCATCTCTTAAAAACTTATTTGGGTTATAGTTTAAAAGTCGGCGATAGATACAAAATGAGTTATCGTTGCTAAAATGATATGTTATACTTATATACTCTGCGATTTATTGGCTTTTGGAGCTCACGAATCAAATTATTTCAGTCAATTACAAGACAGTAATCATATTATAGTATATGTGCGTTGGTTTGTACGTACGCGTTTGCATCGTGTCTTGCAATAAATTCTACTATTCGTGTATTTCAGACAAAAATTGTCTATAAAATAAAATTAAAACAGTAAATCTTCTTAAAGTGATCGAACGGACGTGATAGATTAGCGTCGATTTAATAGAGTTGGTAGTGTTGTATAAACCTTGATCTTATAACGATGAAAATGAACCAAAATAATAAAGTCCTAACTCATGCGACAATGAAATCTGTGGGGAGCTCGAACGACCAACTCAGTTACTATTTAAGTAAGATAAGTTACATATATTGCTTGCTAAATCACAAGAATCTACCAAAATTGTAAATACCTCAACAAATGAACAGTCACAGCTTCAAATGTCTTTGAATGTAACCAGTAAAAAAGTAGTTGACCTAAGCGACCGTTTTAAAATATTGAATGAAAAACTGCAACTTTCATCTTAAGAAGTTAATCAATTACGTATAGACGTTAACGCATCAAAGCAAAAAATTAGTATGTAAGACTGTATGCTTAGCAATTTAAACTGGTATTTCCATATAAACAATTTGATTATCTTTGGAATTCCCGAAGTAAGCAACGAAAATATATTTAACACTATAAATAAACTTGCATCTGCAATTAAATTCGATCATTGGAGTCCCGAATGAATGAATATACGTACCTAATGGAAATAATATCTTCGTAGGTATTTGAGTATCATTAAAAATTGGTTAGATAATATCTTAAGGCTAAACTATCAAAAGACATATATAATTTGTTCATGTTACAATTTATCTACCGTCGGTAATAGAAATAGTTTACGAATATATACACAGTCATCCAATCGATTACATTGCACGTTTTATATTACAGTTTACCAATGCAATGCAGTAAAACATCTTGGAGTAATGTCAGATTCGCATTATGGGATTTGCCAGTCACTATTAACATATGGGTTATTAGTATGTGGCTCAACGCCCGATTCTTACATGGAACGTCTGGTTCCTGCCCAAAAATTAAACTTGAAGATATTGTTTTGAAAAACCTTTCCATTTCTCTTCAAAAGAACTTTTAAAGAGACTAAGTTACTCCCTATTCATCACCTGTATCACCTAGCATTATTGAAATATATGTATAAACATTAAACCACGTTACTTAATGTCCCAAATCATAATTATACAAGATTTAGAATTTCCCTCTTGTTATATAATATATCTACTAAAGAAATGGCCTAAGATAACTTCACTTTCCACGTGATCAAGATTTACAACCCTTTACAAACGTTGGCTTCATTACCTTATAAGACCTTTATGACAAACATTAAAAAAAAATTTGCTTCACTGAGTATAAGAGGGGTTCAAGATATTATATTGGACCAAAATTAAAATTTGATCAATTCATAATTAATTCAAACGGCTTTCTACAAATTTAAAATCTATCTATCTATTCTGTATCTATAAAACCCCTGTGTATCTGTGTATCTGTGTATCTGTGTATCTGTGTATCTGTGTATCTGTGTATCTGTGTATCTGTGTATCTGTGTATCCGTGTATCCGTGTATCCGTGTATCCGTGTATCCGTGTATCCGTGTATCCGTGTATCCGTGTATCCGTGTATCCGTGTATCCGTGTATCCGTGTATCCGTGTATCCGTGTATCCGTGTATCCGTGTATCCGTGTATCCGTGTATCCGTGTATCCGTGTATCCGTGTATCCGTGTATCCGTGTATCCGTGTATCCGTGTATCCGTGTATCCGTGTATCCGTGTATCCGTGTATCCGTGTATCCGTGTATCCGTGTATCCGTGTATCCGTGTATCCGTGTATCCGTGTATCAGTGTATCCGTGTATCCGTGTATCCGTGTATCCGTGTATCCGTGTATCCCTGTATACGTGTATCCCTGTATCCGTGTATCCGTGTATCCGTGTATCCGCGTATCCGTGTATCCGTGTATCCGTGTCTCCGTGTGTCCGTCTATCCGTGTATCCGTGTATCTGTATCTGTATCTGTGTATCTGTGTATCTGTGTATCTGTGTATCTGTGTATCTGTGTATCTGTGTATCTGTGTATCTGTGTATCTGTGTATCTGTGTATCTGTGTATCTGTGTATCTGTGTATCTGTGTATCTGTGTATCTGTACGTGTATCTGTGTATCTGTGTATCTGTGTATCTGTGTATCTGTATCTGTGTATCTGTGTATCTGTGTATCTGTGTATCTGTGTATCTGTGTATCTGTGTATCTGTGTATCTGTGTATCTGTGTATCTGTGTATCTGTGTATCTGTGTATCTGTGTATCTGTGTATCTGTGTATCTGTGTATCTGTGTATCTGTGTATCTGTGTATCTGTGTATCTGTATCTGTATCTGTGTATCTGTGTATCTGTGTATCTGTGTATCTATCGTGTATCTGTGTATCTGTGTATCTGTGATCTGTGTATCTGTGTATCTGTGTATCTGTGTATCTGTGTATCTGTGTATCTGTGTATCTGTGTATCTGTGTATCTGTGTATCTGTGTATCTGTGTATCTGTGTATCTGTGTATCTGTGTATCTGTGTATCTGTGTATCTGTGTATCTGTGTATCGTGTATCTGTGTATCTGTGTATCTGTGTATCTGTGTACGTGTATCTGTGTACTGTCTGTGTGTCTGTGTATCTGTGTATCTGTGTATCTGTGTATCTGTATCTGTGTATCTGTGTATCTGTGTATCTGTGTATCTGTGTATCTGTGTATCTGTGTATCTGTGTATCTGTGTATCTGTGTATCGTGTATCCGTGTATCCGTGTATCCGTGTATCCTGTATCCGTGTATCTGTGTATCTGTGTATCTGTGTATCTGTGTATCTGTGTATCTGTGTATCTGTGTATATGTGTTTCTGTGTATCTGTGTATCTGTGTATCTGTGTATCTGTGTACCTGTGTATCTGTGTGTCTGTCTGTCTGTGTATCTGTGTATCTGTGTATCCGTGTATCCGTGTATCGTGTATCCGTGTATCCGTGTATCCGTGTTTCCGTGTATCCGTGTATCCGTGTATCCGTGTATCCGTGTATCCGTGTATCGTATCGTGTATCCGTGTATCTGTGTATCTGTGTATCTGTGTATCTGTGTATCTGTGTATCTGTGTATCTGTGTATCTGTGTATCTGTATCGTATCTGTGTATCTGTGTATCTGTGTATCGTATCTGTGTATCTGTATCTGTCTGTATCTGTGTATCTGTGTATCTGTTATCTGTGATCTGTATCTGTGTATCTGTGTATCTGTGTATCTGTGTATCTGTATCTGTGTATCTGTGTATCTGTGTATCTGTGTATCTGTGTATCTGTGTATCTGTGTATCTGTATCTGTGTATCTGTGTATCTGTGTATCTGTGTATCTGTGTATCTGTGTATCTGTGTATCTGTATCTGTATCTGTGTATCTGTGTATCTGTGTATCGTATGTATCTGTGTATCTGTGTATCTGTGTATCGTGTATCTGTGTATCTGTGTATCTGTGTATCTGTGTATCTGTATCTGTGTATCTGTGTATCTGTATCGTGTACTGTGTGTGTTCTGTGTGTCTGTGTATCTGTGTCCGTGTATCCGTGTATCCGTGTATCCGTGTATCCGTGTATCCGTGTATCCGTGTATCCGTGTATCCGTGTATCCGTGTATCCGTGTATCCGTGTATCCGTGTATCCGTGTATCCGTGTATCCGTGTATCCGTGTATCCGTGTATCCGTGTATCCGTGTATCCGTGTATCCGTGTATCCGTGTATCCGTGTATCCGTGTATCCGTGTATCCGTGTATCCGTGTATCCGTGTATCTGTGTATCTGTGTATCTGTGTATCTGTGTATCTGTGTATCTGTGTATCTGTGTATCTGTGTATCTGTGTATCTGTGTATCTGTGTATCTGTGTATCTGTGTATCTGTGTATATGTGTATCTGTGTATCTGACGAGGATTGTAGAAAGTCATCTATTTCAGGGTTGTTTTCTCTTTTTCTGTTATACGTTTTCAGAACAGTTGGATTGGTCGAAATAGATGGATTATCATTCAACACATCTCTTACTAGTTCAACTTCTTTTTCCGGCAGATCGATTTCGCTTTCTTTGGCGCTGAACCACGGACTTGGGTTGCAATTTCGTTTCTAGCGTTCTAGGTGGACGCATATCTGATCCTTGGTGACATATCGCCGCAACCAAAATCGGTAGGATTCCTATTGAATCGGTCCATAGATTGCTGCGAAAATCGTTTGCGCATTTGATTTTAATCGGCATAGCAAATACGGCACCCATCTTACGTAGAGCTTCCGCATCTCTAATTCTTTGTGCTCGATGTTTCGCACCATTTCTTCCGATGTCCCCACAGTCTCAGCTATCTTACTTACCTTTACTCGCCTATCGTCCAAGACGATAGCATGCACTCTTCAATGGTTTATCCATTTTAACGAAAAACCCGCCAGACGTCTATTTCAAAAATTCGTGTGAGCAAACTACTTGAGAGAACATGTTGGAACTAATGACACGTGTACCCAGACAGGAAACATAATTTTTTCCTGATTGGAGCGCCATCTCTGTGTCCGACAGAGAAGTATTCACCTTACCCTCGTTTTAACTGTAGTAATGTATAGTAGTGCGAAAAGAACGGATGATTGTGTGTCATTTTTCCACTTCCCGTTAAAAGACAGTGAACGATTAAAAGAATGGGTGAAGCGCTCCGGAAAAATAAAATTATATTACAACTGCCCAGAGTAATTAAAACATAAGAAAATTTGTGAAAAACATTTTACCATTGAAGATATAACATGTTCGACTAGGAAACGAAAACCTCTGCAAAAAAATGCACTTCCTGTGTAATATTTATCAGGTGAGTAATATTTTTAAGTTTGTTAGATTTTTATGTTTATTTTTGTTTTTATTTTCGGTAACGAAATTCGGTTTTTTGGGTCTAGGTTATAGTCGAGATGTTAGCTCTAGTAAAAAATATATACAATGTGTATCAGAATGGACGAAATGATAGGTGTAGGTGACAAAACTTTTGAAGTGGAACACTCATCTCTTAGAATTCAGCCCTGCTTCATGAATAAAATTGCTTGTGCATGTGGTGCTTATTGATGAAACCGTCTTCAGAAGATTACTAAAAATATAATTTTCTTAAACATATTTCACAAATTATGTTTTTAGTAATTCACTGAAAACGGTTTTACCAATAAGTTTTGACCTAACTTTCTAGAGTTGAATCATAACATCATTAACAACCCCATTCGCAGCAAATTATAATTTTTATTTCAAATCAATATAAATGTATTTAACATTGTCAGTAATTTTCTAACGATTTTATTTAAAAAACGAATATGAAATTATTACATGAATACTTTGTTATGTAAGTAAAATACCAGGAGACACTAAGACGTTACTGTAAAAGTCAAAGGCAAGTATTTATAAATATGTCATTTCAAAAATACACAAAATTTTTGATAGCAAATAAAAAAAAGGTAAATTTTTAATATATTATTCAAAAACGATTTTATTTGTAAACTGTAAATTACATACTTTGATTAAAATTTATTCCGAACCTTTTCACGTTGGGAAAGCATTTGGCATACTAGCATTTCTCAATAATGCTTTCATTTTTAGTAAGCAACTATGACACTTCATTATTGCTTTTTTGTTTTTATTACAGAATCAAGAACTCCAAAAAAAATTCGATTACATCCGAAAGAACCCAAAATTTAACTTAAGTTCTTGGTGGGGTTGCAGTCAAATGGCCTTAAAAAAGCACTACTCTTTGTTAAGACTTCAAGATTTCGATATTTATTTATATCTTCATCAGGACAGTTAACGTGAGGTTAGTATGATAAGTCGCATAGTAATCAGCATTAAACAAAGAACAATTAGTAGACACATTAAAAATTATTTAAAAAGATACATTAATTTATATTATAACACAAACACAACTACACTATTTAATTAATATTACCACAATGTGGTAATAGGATGGTACTAATACACACTTTTTTTATATTTAAAGCCGTGTTGAACTATGATTGATTTTTCAGGGTCAAACCATCTAATTTTTTAGAAAGCAGTTTTTGAATTTGAGATGCTTGGAAACAATATTCATAGATATTATTTGGCTTGTTGTTATCAAATAAAAGTATAAATATCTGGCCTGGAACAACACATGGCTTTCCAACCTGCAAAGTGGAAATTGAAAGAAATGAAAGAATTTTAATAATATTTTTTTAGGATGATTATGCACCTCCTTTGTGTATACGTTCATAACGAAAATAGGCAACATTGTAAAAAACAATAATCTCTGTCAGATGGACTTTTAAAACTTCGTGTCAGGTAGTCGTTAATAGACATTAACTTAAAAAATTCCAAAGCATTTTTAATCCTGTTTAATTAATTTTTAGATTGCTTGCTTAATATTAAGAAACTTTATAAACAAAAGATATCTAAAATTAAATTTTTATTACAAAATATATCCACACATTATCTTATAAAATTAATCGATATTGAGATATTGAGAAAATTAGAACTAACATTTAAATTA
>JARFJB010002011.1:0-370000 GCA_036346205.1 Vesta saturnalis | reverse complement strand
TTTAGGTACGTACGTGTTGTCTGGAGTTTTCGTGTATAATGACTTACATCCACAGTGCACGCACGCACACTGACACACGCACGCAAGCACGTATGCACACACGCCCACACACTCGCATTCACACTACCACTCACAAGCACGCTCACGCTCACTCACTCCAACACACAAACACACACACACACCACACACACACACACACACACACACACACACACACACACACCCACACATGAAAGCACGAACACACGAACACACGAACACACGAACACACAAACACACGAACACATCAACACACAAACACACCAACACACAAACACACCAACACACGAACACACTAACACACGAACACACGACCACGCGACATACACATACACATACACATACACATACACATACACATACACATACATACACACACACACACATGAAACACGAACACACGAACACACGAACACACAAACACACAAACACACGAACACATCAACACACATACACACAACAACACATACACATACACACGATACACACTAACACACGAACATACCACGAACACAATACACATACACTATACACATACACATACACTATACACATCAACACATACACATCAACATACATACACATACACACATAACTACTACATACACATACACATACACATACATACACACACATCACACATACACATACACACACATACACATACATACACACACATACACACAACAACACACACACATACACATACACATACACATACACATATCACATACACATACACACACACACACACACACACAACACACACACACACACACACACACACACACACACATACACATACACACACATACACATACACATACAACACATACACATACACATACACTAACTACACTACACATACACACACACACACACACACACACACACACTATACACACATACACATACACATACACATACACCACTACACGTACACGTACACGTACACGTACACGTACGCGTACACGTACACGTACACTTACACGTAAGCGTAGATGTACACGTACACGTACACGTACACGTACACGTACACTTACACGTACACGTACACGTACACGTACACGTACACGTACACGTACACGTACACGTACACGTACACGTACACGTACACGTACACGTACACGTACACGTACACGTACACGTACACGTACACGTACACGTACACGTACACGTACACGTACACGTACAAGTACACTTACACGTAGACGTACAAGTACACGTAGACGTACACGTACTCGTACACGTACACGTACACGTACACATAGTTCAAACATGTAAATACCGGGAAGCGGTAATATATTGTATTGTTTAAATAATTCAGCACAGCTGTGAGTACTACTCACAGTTTTAATACTCCTCAAGATTCTGTTTTGTGCAATAAATACAGTAGACGCCTGAGTAGGTAAATCCTATAGACGGATTCCATACTTAATCCTGGACTCCACTTGCGCGTAATGTATTATTAATAGTTGCCGCTTTGTTAAAAATTGTACGTAGATTCCTAAATGTATAATTTATAGAGCTTGATTTAGATGCTAGGTGTCGACAGTGATATTTACAGTCGAGATGATCGTTTACATATAGACCCAAAAATCTTGCACTCTGTTCCATTGGAATGAATTCGTTATAAAATATTAATAGGCAATTCGTTATTATTTGAATTTTTTGTCGACTGAAGAAAAACAGTTTTTTTTTCTGATTAAGTAAATGCATAATGCCTTTGCTATTAAACCAGATTATTAAGTTTCGCATCGTTTCATTACTGACATCTTCCAAATGGTCTTTGTCGTTACCTCCTATTAAAATTGATGTTCCGTCTGCATATATTGTAAAGTTGGCTTTAGTGGTTAGAGTATCAAACAAGTTAATATAATGAATAAGCAGAACTGGACCAAGGACAGGGCTTTGCGGTACACCTAATTCAATTCCTAGAAGATCTGACTTGCATGTTTCCACAGTATTGGTGTTTCACCCTTTTCCATGTAATCTGTACATTTTTCTATGCATGAATAAAGAACTGTGGAAGTAGATTGACCATGACAAAATCCATGCTGATTTGGAAAAACCATCGCATTATCGTGCAAAAGTCACTCCAGCCTGTCCAAGTATGCACACTCAAAAATGTTGGAGAAAACTGAGTGTAACGTTATTGGCATTACCCCATTTGTGAACCGGGATAACTTTGCCTACTCTTAATCAGCTAGGAAAGATTCTCGTGCAAAATGATAAATTAGTAAGGTATGTGAGTGGTTTAATAATAAACGGTAATGCTTCTTTTACTATGGGCGCTGGAAGATCATCAGGGGCCGATGATTGTTTAGACTAAGGATAGGGGTTCATGCTAATTCATTAAAAGGGCATAGCTTAAATATTTTATTATTAACGTTACAGTTTTGTGGGTTTAGCCGATTTACAATTCGTTGGAAGTTGATTGGTTAGACTTAATGGGGTATACTTAAAAAAATGATTGATATAATTGCAAAGTAGTTTTGGATTACTTTTAGGGTAATATTCGTTATAATATTAGTTTTGTTTGATAATTAAGCTGTAACTTACCACATACTTTTTGAAGTGTTATTGGTAGAAAAATTTTTTGCTTGATAATACAACTTATTTTTTGTTTTAATAAGATTTCTGTGTTTTTTCTGCTTTGCTTTGTAGTCATAAACTAAATTAGAATATTGACATTGTAATTGATAAAAATTTTTCAGGTTTCTGCTTTACTACCTTAACCTCATTATCAACCCATTTAGTCGAAATATTATTATTCTACGCCTGCTATTAGAAAGCAATTTAGGGTGAATACAATCCGCAACTTAGACTTAGACTAAGAAAGCATTAACTGCTCATTATATTATTGAAAATTTACTTAGAAATTGTAACGTGTAAAAATCGACATCGGATCTTTCTGTATCGACTTCATAATTTTGTTTGTTTACTGTTCTAAAAACAAAACAAAAATTTATCTGTAGATTTAATATTTAGGATTGTTACTTAATGGTTATTCGTTACTTATTTCTCTACCATAATGACATAAATTTTCTGTATTTACTGCCTTTACAATTTACCTTACAAATCATAATTGATTACCGTATGTCCTTTTCTACTTTATGAACGTTCTAAATAAACATACTAGTGCCATCTGTTGGATGTACGTGGGTTCTGACTAGTTTCAAATTTTTACATTTTACTGCTATCTGTTACTTTGCTAAATCACCACTAGATGGTGGTACCATTAAATAATTTTCATATTATTAAAAATTCTTTATTGAAATAAATATGGGTAACACTTTTATTATAACCAAATTTGATAAGAAAATTTTGTTGAATACGTTTTTCCTAAGGTGTGATCCTTCCAAAATGACTATGTTGTGCGACGTGAATACATTTTAGAAAAAATTCTCTTGTTGCTGTTTTCTTCGGTGTTTAACACCTTTTTATAGAGAATTTTTCAAAGAAAATATTTCTTTACTTTGTAAAGTAATATAATCACTATTGATGCGGATGTAAAAAAATGTTACTTGCACAAAAAGTAGTAAATTTGCTCGGCTTATCTTATTTAGAATCTCTCTTTCAGGCTTAAAATACGAAAATTCAATAGTTTTTTAAAAAGATTATAGTTTAACCAGATCGTGTTAAATCATTACATAGAGCTCGTCTTCGATCTACAGAGGTAAAACAACGTTATATGAATAAATTGATATGATATCCCTTACCTTCTTTCCAGCTTTTCTTTATTGGTGTTAAGATTATACGTTATGTACCTTTTCGCCACGCTTTTGGGTTTTGCTGCGATGTTCTCTTAACTGGGACTGCTCGTAAATGACTGGTAGCTCTGCTTCAATTACTTTTGTCTCGTTATCGTTGATGTTGCATTGTCACTGGAGATTACGATGATGGAATGTAAACTGTACTAAGGCTCAAGTATTCGTTAAACACCAGGTCAGATTATTCCATTACCGCATGTACTAATAAACATTGAACCTATCATACGTTATACGCTGCCTTCAGCAGGGATCACTACAGCATCTACACAAAAGTGCCTTTAAATTAACCATTTTACAAAGAATTTTAGTAAACTATTTACCTTTGCTACAATATCGGTATCAGATTGATATCCGAATCCATTTAACTTTCGTAAAGATTTCACAAAAAAGTAGAACTGTTATAATTTGATCAAACCATTAGCTAATATTTTGTGCACATATTTTAACCAAATTTAGAGTAATTATTACTGAACTTTTACATAAAACACCCACTGTTGTGTAATCATTTAGCATCCATCTTTGATACTATTTTATTGTTTACGCTACCGTGCGCAGTAGCAGAAACTCAAAATATTGTGTCTGTACCGGTTGTATACGTCGTATTATTTATGTATCTAGGTCAAACATTAGCGCGGTACTCCGTGTTATTTTAAATTATGCTTGTTAGCTTTTTAGCACAAATTTTTTTTTATGATGGATAAGAGTGTTCAGATTATTAGGATCTAATTTTTGCTTGATTAGTTTACTCGTACTTACCTGCATACTAGGATTAACATAGTGAACTGAGTAAGCTTCTCCGATTATTTAGATAATTGAAGCTATAATGATTAATGGGGTTTGGTTTGGCTATTGTGAAACCAAAAGCAAGTTGGATTGTTACCTTTCTAGATTAAAATATTACTGGTTATATATATATATATATATATATATATATATATATATATATATATATATATATATGTGTATAAAATCTTCCTTTTCAGGTTTATGTCTGAAAGATCTTTCAACGGACCAGACATGGGTATTCCGTTCTTTTGTTGTTATTTATAAATTTTTAAATTCATGTCGCTGGCCGGGCGACAAAGTAACTAAAACGGTCGCTTAGTTACCATGGAAACCTTAATAAAGAAACGTCTAGTGTTTTTCCGACAAAAGTATGCATTGAGGGGTGTTTGACAATTTTGTGACCAGCGCGAGATGTTAAAATCGTTCTCGTACAATAAATATCTGATGTGGAACACAACACAACCTTCCAACCTACAAAATGGAAATTAAAAGAAATTTTTTTGGGATAATTATGCTACCTTTTTTATAATAAGTTCATTATGAAAATAAGCCACATTTTAAAAATAAATACAGTTTTTAACGAACATTCTTACAAAAACATACGTCTAGCGCAAAGTGATGCTCACGTTTTGAAATCTGACCTATCAGATTTGAGATTATCAATAATTATTAATTTTTACCAAACATTTTTATAAAAACACCGATTATAGAAAAAATCATGTGTGATTCGAGCAAAAAGTGACATTGCCGCTCTAGCGAGATAGCCGCGCTCCGCTACGCGTCGCGCGTCAAACTTCTTGCTCAATGCGTCAAAGTATCACTTTTCTCTTAATACACAAATAGCTATTTAAGGTTTTAATTTTTTTGAAAAGGTCTAGCAGCCGACGCTAACATCGTTGTCCATTTACATATGTTTGTATTTAATTTATTATGCGTTTTATTGTCATCAATGAATTTAATTTTAAACGCAAAATTTTACGGAGGAAAGCTAGTTCCATTGAAAATCACTTTTTCTTTTAAATTACTTTGATTGCGATAGAGTAGTTTTAAAATGTACACACTTTTTAACGGTAAGATAAGGTAAGACCCGCAAGATTTGCTGTTTTTTGTACCAGCAATGCATTGAATTATTCTTTTTTGACGCGAACATAGAAAGACACCAAACCCCCAAAATCGTACAACAATTTGCAATGAACTTGAGTATAGTAAAATGAAATTATGACATTAAGTGGAAGTAACCACTTGAGAGGTTCAATTTGAAAACAGCTTGTGTAAATTTTTTCACTAAAGATGAACAATGTGTTTTCGAATTCAGATTTTCATCGAGTTCGCATCACTATTTACTGAAAAAATTATGCACAATTTATCTTCGGTGAACTATCTATTTAAATCCTCTAATAAGTAATTTACCATAGAAATTTAGTCATCTAGCCTTGAGTTACTTATTAAAGCTGAAGTCTCATCAACATAAATGTATAAAGGAAAATTTGGTAATTCGACGTCCTTTATGAAAAGGAAAAACAAGACGGAGAGTAAGATTGAGCCCTGTGGAACCCCTATTGTAACAGGGAAAATTGAATGATAGTAATGGTTAATGACATTTTGACGACTTGTGTGTAACGTTTACAAACCGAGATTTTTGAATTAAATAAGACTGGACTCATTTTGCACTAAAGCCTCTTAAATTATACTATAATTTATTTAATAACAAAGTATGATTGATGTAACCAAAAGCCTTAGTTAAATCACAGAACACTACCATTTTTCATCTAAGCTTCGACTATTTCTTGAACAAAACAGTGTAGGGCAGTAATTGTTGAATTCTTTTGGGTGACTTTGAGTAAATGTTGGGCGACATCTGTAATTGGGCTCAAAATTTTTTGTTTCAGGCACCACAATTGACATATCTGTGATAGTTTTCCTTGTATTAAGATGGACATGATGTTTGCCACGTGTGGCCAAAATGTAACAAACTATCTTTGTTTTATCAAACTTTAGCTTACACGTTACTATCCACCATCAGAAATGTAATATAAATAGTTGGGTAACAAATTGAACTTATCACAGTGTATTTTTTTTTGGAAGCATGAAGTTAACTATTGTTTTGTGTTATTTGATGATGTTTAGGGTGTTCTTCTACTATTCAAAATTTAGAGTCCCGATTTTGTAAATGATGCAGACCTTTTTTTTTGTTCCCCTTATTTGTAAAATTACGAGTTATTTCCGAACGTGGGATTTCCTATTTCAGGGAAAAGAGATTTTAATTTAGCTTTGTGTAAATAACCGTTAGTTCTCGTTATTTTGAATAATGGCAAATTTCGTTACTTGGAAATGAAAATACCATACTTTGTATGGTACATCGTTTGCAAGTTTAAGTTGTAGGTGACAGTTTGTCGCATTTCCTTTTGTTAAATTTTGGTTTGAACACAAAGACTTAGGTTTCTAAAGACGTGGTTTTAAAGCCCATTTTTGTAGGGGTGGATCATATTTCGATTATAACCCCTGAAGTAACTTTGGGAACGCAGTTTGTATCTATGAGGTAATTCTTTTTCCGATTCAGTACCGAAAGGCTATCGTTTTCGTACGTATGTTACTTCAAAGTAACGAAGTTACGTACTTGGTAAATTAAAAGATAAGGGAGATGAAATTGAAGATGACGAGAACTGAAGATGCGTAAGTTAGTATCCAACTAAGGTAGAAGCGGTTAATGTTCGAGGTAGTGAATTACGTTCTGTCGCGTGATACTTGAACTTTCGTTCAGGGAGTTTCCATATTAACCCTTTAAGGGGGATATTTAAGCGGTTTCGTCTGCGCGGACAACTTTTATCGTTACGCATCGCCCGTCTGTATGGGACGCCATTGAAGCATCTTTGAGAGAGGGTAGTGTTTGGACATAGTGCTACTTTCACCCTCGTCTAATGCGTAAATATAAACTTTAGTATACCATGTAATCTAAATTCACAAGGGGGTTTATCCATTCGAAAGTTTTCAAGTGTAGTTACGACGACGATCACGTCATTCAAGCAGCTGCAAGGGTCATTCTCTACAGCTACACCGTTTGCTGTATCAAGAAATTAAGGGGAGGTTTGAAGATGCCAAAGTGAGGCCGATCGGCAATTAAAGGTAACCGCCTGCGCAAATTTATTGTTGTGCTGGTGCTAGACTCTAATAAAGTGTTATTTTTTTGTGTTTGCGAATTGATGAATACGCTTTCATTGAAAGATCACTTTATAGTCCATCATTGATTAATTTAGTTAGATCTGTGGAATTAATCAAGTTATATGAGGTTTATTTGTATGTTGTGTTGATCATTTTGTATCGAAATTTCGTTGTACAGAAGCGTTTAAAGTCTGCAATAATTAATTACTAGTTTATTAACTGAATAAATTGGGAGTAGCTAGTATCAATCTGATTTAAACAAATTTTAATAATTTAATTATTGATGAAATTTATGTAGTGCCGTAAGATTACTTAGCTTATTTATGTTTATTTGATAACAATATAAATATCTAGGTTAATGAACTAAGAGTATTTCTTTTGTATAATCAGCTGTGACCGCAATTTTACGGCATTTTAATAATTCGCGCTTTAGTTGTTTGTGTTTCTTTTAAGATGAGATAGTCTATTTAACGTAATAATTTCTGAATAATGTATCAGTTTGCTGTAAAGTGCTGATTTGCTCCATTACCAGTAACAATGCTTGAAAGTTTATCAATCGTTCCGATTGACTGTAACGTAATAATTAAGGAAAGAAGCGTTAATGCATATTTTTAATAGTTTTGTTTAGTTATGAGTTGATTGATATCATTTCAATTGGTTATAAATTGGATTAAATTGTTTTCGATAGCTTATAATTTTAAGAGATAACGTAAGGTAGTAAAATAAAGAAACTAAATCGAAGAACTATCGATTGAGTTATTTGAAGCACGACATTATTTTACGGACTCGTGTAAACATCATTCTCTAGCCTTTCAGGTATTAGCGTACCTGCTGCTGTTCACGGACTCACCTGTAATTATGACAAAGGTAATCAATGTTTTGGTTTTTTAGACTAGCTGTGAACTTTTGCAATGAGGTATTACAACCCCTATTTAGATATTTTTAAACATCCCGGCGCCCATTCGATTATGACAACCCCTACTGTGACTTTCGTATGCTAAGTTACTGTTATTTACGTTAGAAAAGAATAAAAATTCACCCGCCTCGACCACTGGGCTTCCGGCACCCCTATTTTATCTGTTACCCCGTTTTACTGCCGATTCTGACCGTAGCATGTTTCTAAGCGTATCAAATAGATTTATATGTAGTCATCTTATTTCTCTCTGCACTTGTTTAGGTGAGAGCTAAATATGACAGATATGACATTTAATAAGATATCTTTTATCCACATCACAGTATTTGAGTAGATATTTCGAAATTATTTTCAAAATAAGTCAAAATTGATAATATAGATATGTAAAAAGAATTTGGCATCACATTTTTTAACGTTATGATAGTTGCACACCCAATGAATTTCACTATAATTCTACATTTACGTGAATCAATTTTTAAATGCGATAGAATGTTATCGCAAAATTTACATTGTTTTGCCCGTGTAGGATTGTTTTTGTTCCATGTTATAGTAAACATGGGCAACTTCAAATACCCGACGAGTATTGTACAACTTTTTATCAAAAAAATGTTGATATTATAGTGTTTTAATAGATTGGGTAATGATGTAAGCACAGGGCCACAGACAGGTGAATAACGCTCCGAGACAATGCATAGGGACGGGTCCCTACATACCTTACAGTATCCAACACCTTGAATTGGTACAAAATTATTTTGGGAAGTTTAATTTAATAGGTAAATTAATATTATTACGACGCTATGTTGAACTATACCGAAATATTTCTATAACATAATATTTATAGCAAATGTATGACACTCATATTATGGATTGTAAAAATGCAAAGGAGCGCAGTTTTTATCTTACAATTAATGTAAGTTGAAAACTGCAAATATATAGTTTAACTCTTCCCGGCCCCTTTTACCACCAATTAAAATATAGTGCCCTTAAAAATAGAAAAACTAGATTTTCCTTTGTTCTGTGTCGACGCCAGCCCTCTCAGAATCCGGATGCAAGGGATTTTGCTCTAGATGCCTCCGCCCCATTTTGGTCCGATCTGGTTAAGCACTGAGCGACTATTTATTTATTTAAGAAAAAAGTAACTTTGACTGTGCATCAACATTAATTATAATTTGTAAGTTCCTTACCAGTATCTTATTTCCTAACTAGGGGAGAGGCTGGTAGCGTGGCCAGTCAGGTTGAGTGGTTACTTCTAAATATTTGTTTTGGTTTGATACGTACAGGCCCACCACCTGGTCGAAACGTTAATAATTTCGTCACAACGTTCACTTACTACGACTTACAAGTATTCTGCAAATGAATTTGTTTAGAGGAGTGCTTGTAGATATATATATATATATATATATATATATATATATATATATATATATATATATATATATATATATATAATGTTTTGTAAGTTTAGTGGTGTATTGTATAGTATTTAACACACGCAGTTGATGCAAATTACGATCTATCTGTGAAGTAGAAGATTTTAGGTTATGTTTTCTTAAACAAGGTGCTTTTGGTACAGTGGCCACAAACACATATAGGAACAGTGACCACGATTTTTTTGTAAAAGCAGTGGCCACTTTCCCTTCCTACAAAAAATAATGAGAATAAATATTTTTCATTTCATACGATATAAATTTTAGATCGTAATATGCCACTATAATAAACACAAAATTGGGTGTTTGATTGTTGTATTACAGAAGGTACATTGCACCACGGTCTAGCTCAGTGAGGTACAAATTTACGGTAATTGAGAACTCATTGTTTTTCTGGTGTGAGGGATGCAGAGATTTATCTATAGATTTAACCAGTATTAAGCATTTTATTTGTTGGACGCCACTTAATTTGTACGTTTAATAATTAAAATACAACAAAAATTGAGAAAATTGTACCTTATTAACATAGGTAATCTAAATAATAATACACATTTGTAGTTATATGTATATTTAAGTAAAACAAAATGTCTGAACCACTTCGGCATAAAATAACTCAAATGATATTTCTCGAACGATTCACGATTTTAAATAATTACTAAATCAATAAAACTATATAAGCTTATCATCTAATTTTACTTAAAATTCAAAATGTAATATGATCAACACAGTATTCAATCATAAAACGTGCTGACCTATGTCAACAAATATTACGTTATGATAGGTTATGAACTCAAATGTTTCTATCTTAGAACACAAAACAGCTGTTCTTTTATAACCATATCAAAACAAAACTACACAGATTTGTTATTTACTTAAACTGCACTAAAAGGATAAGTACTTACTTGTACAAAATAAATATATTAATCTCGTCTTAAACGAACCGTAGCTTGAGAATTTTCATTTCCATTCACAAGACAAACATACGATAGTGTAAAGGTAATGTCCATTTGTGTTCAACGTACAAATAAACGAACTGTAGCATATATTAACGTAAGGTAATTTTCATAAAATGTTCCACCTACAATAAAGAAAATGTAGATTAAACAACTAACACAGATTCGAACGACTATATTATATATATATATATATATATATATATATATATATATATATATATAACAGCATGTGTATGCAAAACAAAGGTATCTAAATTTATACTCGTGAAGATGACATGCATTATCATGCGACATTTTATGCATTTTCCGTGACGTCATGCAGCACACCTTTTGAAACGAACAAAATTCTTTAACATAAGGGCCTGTCCTAACATAATCGGATTTCCAGAATGTAGAAACGTACCATTGTTTCTTTCTTTGCTCCTTATAAAAGGAAAGCAAAAAGGTAACGTATTAAACTGGACGGAACGGTAGAAGAAACAGAAAGGACGTGAATTAAGCGTGTTCAATACGCGTTTGCGCATAAAACAACAAAAATAGATGTTACTAAATATACCCAGGGATTCGTAATTATGGATTAAAGTGAAAATATCGAGACATAAAAAATTTAATAATTGAAAGAAGAAAGAAATGCTTAAAGATACTAATGTAATGTAAATATATTTATCAATAATAATGTAAACTTAATTAAGGTAACGATAGCTAAAAATTGAAAACAAATTAATGTAACAACAGCCAAGAGTTGGCACGTTACACCATGTCCAGCGCCCAAAAATTCCGGTATTGGCAAAACTTCTGATAGCGATATGAGAAGAGCTATATATGATGTTATGGAAAGTGGATGATCTCAAAAGGCTGCTGCTTCAAGATACGATGTTCCACGGACTACGTTCAGAAAATATATTAAAAGTGCCAAGAATTTAAAAATAATATAAATTGGACCTCAGACGTTCTTGAAGGCGCTCCAAGATTGACTCCATATTATCGTATAATCACATTTTTGTATAGATGAAGAATAAGAACTCAGTAGCTACCTGTAAACTGTAACCAAGCTCCATCACGGTCTTAATCCAAAAAGTACTAGAAAACCAGCTTATGATTTGGTGATTGCTAACAAGATAAAACACCTACGTCATGGGAAAACAACAAGATTGCTGGCAAGTTTTGGTTTTCAAGTTTTATGAAACGAAACTACAATCAGCAGAAGCAACTTCACTAGGTAGAGCGATGGGATTTAATCGACCAGTCGGTACAAAATATTTTAGTAATCTCAAGACGATTTACGAAAAATATCAGGTTTATAATGTTGACGAAACGCACTAACAACTGTGCAAGATACAGGGAAAGTAATAGCCAAAAAGGGACAGAAGCAAGTAGGTCATATAGTTTCCAATGAAAGGGGCACTTTGGTAACCATGTGTAATGCCATAAACGCTATTGGTAACTCGATACTGCCGTTTTTAGTGTTCCCTAGGAAATTTGTCAAAGGGTTTCGCTACATCTTTTGGGTGAATGACAGCAGAATTGTTTGAGCTGTGGATGATACATTTGATAACACATACTAATCCTACAGAGGCGTCTTCCATTTTACCCATTATGGTCAACCATGAAAGCCATGTGTCTTTAGCACCTATTAAACCGGCAAAGCAAAATAATACAGTTTTGTTAACGATGCAGTCACATACTAGCCATACCCTTCAACCGCTCGATAAAGCTGGATTTGGGTCTCTGAAGAAATATTATTCGCATGAGTGTCAAAAATGGTTATTGAAGGATCCAGGAAAGAAGATAACCACATACGATATAGCACAGACTTTGAGGGACGCTTATCCACTTGCTTCCTCTCCCAAAAATGTGGTATCAGCATTTCAAGCTACTGGGGTGTTTCCATTCAACGATGACGATTTTATAGCCGCAACAGTAACACATTTGTGTTAACGTTGGTCCAGAAGAACAAGAACCAGCGATTTAAATACCAGAAATTGACATTCAGTCCCCTTCAACATCGTGTTGTCAAGATAAAATAACAAAAACAATTCAGAAACATCCATATGAAGTTACACCTAAAAAAATTGTTTCTTGTGAAACAAATACAAATCGATTTATTTCTCCCGTGTTACTGCAACCATACCATAAAGCGACCTCGATGCCATTAAAAAAACAAAGAAAGAAGAAGCCTACTGAAGGTCTGACCAATTTAGAAAAGAATAGAAGCGGAAACAGCAGAAAGACTAGCAAGGCAGAATAGATTCAAGAAAGCTAAGACAACGGTAAAAAGAAAAATTGATACAAAGAAAAAGAAGTCGATATCCAGTGATAGCAATAACAGTGGTAGGGAATTGTCTGAGGTTGCGGATACCGATGATGATAGTCTATTTTCAGAATTAGATGAAATGTCTGACCAGAACATAACCCCGCGCATGGTGGAGTTGGGTTCAATTGTTCTGGTGAGATTTGACACCAAAAAACCTCGACACAAGTTACAGAAGTTTTTCTTCGAATCGCGAATATAGTGTAAATTTTCTATGACCAGATGGAATAAATTTTTCATATCCTACAGTTAAAGATTATGGCACAATAACAAAAGAAGATATAGTCCTCATTTTTCCCAACCAATAAGCGCTGGTGCACCATAACGAACAACAAATTTGTTTACTTTTAAAATAGATTTATCATCTTATAATGTTTGTTAAAGTGTAATATTTTTTAAAAATTATTATTAATTTATTAAATACATAAATAAAAAGTTTACCTCGAGTCGGATTTGAACCTAAGGCCTGTACTTTGCTAGAGTACCGCGCTAACCAACTTCGCCATCATTAATATTTTTTATTTCTTTTTTATAACTTTTTTGATAATAAAATATAAGAATTGAAAATAATGACCACTGTACCTTATCTTTGTGGCCATTGTACCAGTTGGTTAGGTACAGTGGCCACATTTTTTCAAAACTAAGATTAGTAAATTTTGCATAACCTACGTGGTTTTTGGTGTTATAGTATACATTAATAAGTTAACAATCCCTTCAACGTTGTTTGGGCGGATACTCAGTCACATATATTGTTTTTGTTAACGTTATCATGAATTTACTCTAAACGTGGCCACTGTACCAGCCTCTCCCCTACTTTATATTACTAAATGTGTAATATGTAATATTTTTTGTATTCACTGTAAATTTTTTTTTTATATATTAGACACTTTCTCAATTTCGGATGCATTTGTAATGAAAATTTGTGAAAATGATTTTGTAGTGTTGATTATACAGAAATTGACGGAACTATAAGCATGATCCATGTGTAGTAGTGTAGTAGTTATTAGTGAAATAAATCATAAACAATATATAGCAGGGTGCAGAAATATTTAAATGTTTGTCCCTAACCTTTTTTTTAATTATTATGAATAATTAAATACTTTAAATTCTCAGTATATAAAAACTAATACTATTAATCATTACAGTAAATGGGAGGTACATGAAGCCATTAAACTCGTGGTTACATACGTTAAAAGGAAAGACGCCCAAAAACAGGATTTTATAAACTATGTTACGTCATTTTACAAAATCAGACAAATTTAGCAATACATTTTCCCTTATGACACTTCGCTCACATAATTTTTCTTTGATATTTTACTATTGACATCTCTATTAAATTTTGAATAGTTAATATTTATTACTGAAACATATACATATAAATTTTGTTTACAATTATTTTTTAATTTTTTTTCACGAGTGGGGAATACTTGTTGGGGTGTGGAGTTAACTTACGATATAAGATCTGACAAATGACAATGACCAGTCAGTCTACCAACCTTTATTTTGAGTGTTGGACCGTCCAACTATCAGATTGTTGTGCATAATGAAATTAATTGTAAGTAATTTTTACCTTCTTAAAATAATTAGAATCTTAGATAAACAAATATCTATTCATTAATTTAAACTATTCTGGTTTTCCAGAGTTTAAAATCAAAATGCACACAACTACCTCTTTACGGTCACCTTTAAGGTTTTTATTTTTTTTTAAGGTAAATCGGAATTCTTAAATATAAAACGTTTAAATCGTTTTGTGATTTTTATTCTTGCAAGGTTAATGTCAAATTAAAAATGATTTAGAATTTGGAAATATGCATCGCACAATCAATAACACCTAATAATGCAAGGAACAGTAATTATTTTTAAACCTTAATTGTTTGTAATAAATATAAACAAGGTTATTAACCTGAATTTATGCATTTAATATAAAAATTTGATCAGGATGTTAAGATGACGTTTTGAATACTGAATGACTAGCAGCAACTTTTTGTCTTGTACATTGATATGTAATTATGAATAACAGTTTAATTTTTGTAATTGTTGAGTGATTAGATCCTCATAACAGTTAAATAATAATACTGGTATTTGTTATTATGATGTTGATCTCGTTTGTATTATATGTTTACATGTATCAGTCTTAAACCAAACCTTAATTATTATTTATTACAGGAAACTTAAATTATAGGATTTTTGTTTAATTATTTAGTTAGTTTAAATTATTTCTTGAATACATTTAATTTATTATCATAAATTTAACTAATATAAAGAAAATGATTGGACGTGGAAATAATTGGATTTTAAAGGAGCGCAATCTACGCTCGGTCTAGTATGACTTAAATTGGTAAACATTTAATGCATGAAAAATTTGGAACTTTTTATAACAACAATTACTGTAGATGATGAATAATTTGACGTGTATTCTTAACTAAACATAGAATGTAGATATGTTTATTATTGGTACCATAATTTCGTGGATAGTTATGTATATTTCTTTAACTATAGGTCTGTATTTAGAAGCAGATAAATAATTTACATGTAGATTAGGGAATGTGCACTAAACCAAGCAAGATCAATACACCAACTATACCTGAATAAATAAAAAAACGTAAAACAGTTATATCAAACGTAAGCTTAGAATTATGATGTGATTAAAAATATCGATTTTTCGAGTACTTTGTAACGCAAAATTATTTATCGTTCTGTATAACTCAATTTTTTTTTACTTTTTTATTTTTGATATATTTATTTTTACTTCCAAATTTTTATACTTATATAAATTAAATTATCAACTGATAAAGATTAATATCGAAGCGTTTCATTACAAGTGAGTGAACTATTTAAAGTTTCAGCACTACAAACTGTGCAAGAAATTTTTTATTATTTTAACCACTTTATGTAAAAGGTGACCAATCTTAAAATTTTAGGTTTTTCCGATTCGATCCTACCAACTTATCTTGAATTACAATATACGGATAATCGAGAAAATAATTTACTATACTGTAACAGTAATTAATGTATTTGTATTTTACTTTGGTATAAATTCAATTTTTCAACGCATATGGTACCATGAACCACTAATTATCTATCAACCATTATCAAAAGGTTTGGATTGAATTTCATATTAGTTGTATTTTAAAATTATCAATGATAGAAGAACAATTTTATTGAGTTTGATTGATATGTATAGATTATTTTTTCATAATAAAGTTTAACTTGAGAAAGGTTAATAAAACCAGTTCTTCAGATGGAAAAAAATTCTCTAAACGTACAATGTTTTAAAGCAAAATAATTCTAGTGTCCGAATCAAAGTGATGAACAAATAAAAAGATATTAATTAAGCAGGTCTAAAAATAGTTAATGCAAATTAATCAAGTGTTATATCTAGTTTTATGGTCGATTAATTTCTACTTTTGTCAAAAAAAAAGTTTAAGTAATAAACCAGACAAATGATCTAATGTTGGTGCTATTCCGTTATATAGTCAGAAAAGAATTCGTTTAAATATACATAAATCACAAAAATCTGTAATTCACTTGATTTTATAATTTCCAAAAGGAGTAAAGACAATGTAGGTAATGAAAGTTTATTTAAATTAACGTATCTTTGCTCGATCAAAAATAAAATGATTAGCTTTCAAAAATCACGTATATTTTGAAATTGATTTTGATTTATGGAAGCCCGAAGATTTCGTATGTAAACCGCAATAAAGCCAAGTTGTAATTTATGTTGTTAAACAATTAACATTATTCTTTAAAAAAATGCAAACTTTTATAATTAAGATACTTAGCTTTTGGGTGTGGAATCGTGTGGTTTTTTAATTTTTTACAAATTTAAACGTTTCGATAACATTTACAGTTTTCTTCTCAGTAAATGATAATAGTTTTTGAAAATTACTTAAGATCTCAAATAAATATATAAAATTTAAATATATTTAAATTATAGTTAGGAAACGTATATGAAAAAGGCAACTATGGAGTACAATTTTATTTTAGTAAAGATTAACTCATATTTTTGTTTTCAGTTTTTATACATTTGTTTGACAACTTAAATAATTTTTAAAAGTATTACTGTTTATTGAAGAAGATAACTGTAACTGCTATCGAAACGTATAAACTAGTACAAAATTAGTAAAAATACATGATTTTATACTCAACAAACTAAGTATCTAATTATTTTTTATGTTAAGGTATGCTATACTTGAAAATATAATGTAATGTAAATTAAACGATCAAAATCAAAACATATTTACGTCCAATGTAGTTATGTACCTAGTACGTATTAATTAACAAAATATATAATTAATATATCAAAATTTGTAGCATTCTTCTACTAGAGTTACACTTTTTATAGTAAAATAGTAAAATTAAAATAATAGATTATATTTACATATATAATTACGTCTTCGTCTTTAAATATTCATCATTTACATACAATCTGGTTATTGATATCTAGATTTTATTTAAATTTAGATTACATAATAAATTACCGTTATTTTATTATCTTATTTATTACATGCTGCAGGCAAAAATTTTCTTTTTGCACAAAAAGAAAATTGCACATAAATTTCTTAAACTCAAAATATGGAAAATGTTAAAACGAGATCCTAATAATTATTTTTGGCTTCCAGTGCATTTCGTCAACGTAAAATTTAATATTTTAAAAGAACTGTTCAGTTTCTTTAAGCCTACGTTGCGATGTGAGTTTTAGAAAACAAATTTTGGTTGTGTATTAATTTATTTATATAATAACAATGCCTATTTTGTTATGAACTAATACCTTATTAAATATAAATATAATTACAGATTTACATTTTCATGCGTTTTAACTAACTTGATTTTATATGAAATCTAAGAATGACATATAAGTGATTTCGTTTTTGATTTACGATGAGCAAAAGAAAACATTATGTTCTCTAGTAATGAGTTACAAATAAACAACGCTATTTTAATAGCCCAATAAATAAATAATGTTAATTACAAGAAAACATACTGGCAGACGCTCATACTGGTCTTTTCCATTACATAGAAGAAGTACGCTACTTGGAAAAAATGGGAAAAACTGTAATGAAATTAATTTATTACAAGGCATACAGTTGACTTACAAAATTGTCAAATTTTTTTTAATTCGCAATTAACAAAAATATATTAATTAAAAAATTAAGTAATTATTAATGATATGCAAGAAAAGTTGTCCAAGCAGCCTTGTAGATGACATTTTCGTGTAATACTTATTTAAATATTTATATTTTCATTACAATCAATAATGTTTTGCAAAATATTTAATAAACCCTTTTTATCAATAATACGAGTATAACATTATTACATGTTATTGAAATTTATTGTACAATTATTTAAACTATTCAAGGCACCACAATAAGTCATTGGATACTTAAGTACGATGCTCTCAACATTGATTTTGCCGTGATATTTCATTATTGCACGTAGGTGTCCAGATGGAAATGTTTGGTGGAGCTCCATACATGATTTTACTAAAAACTCGGAATCTTTTACCATCTATGCTCACGCGTCCACTAGTAAATCAGCTGAGGTCCACCTGAACCTGTATCATGTGTAAAAGTTTGCACATCAAGCTGTTTTAAGAATTCAAAAATTCTGCTAGGTATTTTCGACATTGCTTCAACGGTGCAATTTCCTCTTTCAGGATTCACCAAAAACCTGTTTTGTTATGCAGACTGCAGCCTCAAATATTTTTTGTAAATCTTAATTACGGTAATTCCTTGGTTTGCTTCATTTATAGTAATTGCTCTTGCCATGCTTGTTTTCGAATTTGGAATTTTAATAATTAACACATTGCTATTATACTTAATAGTATCATCAAGTTCACAAGTTATTCATACCTGTAAGTATCGGCCATCCTAACAGTTAGCAACCCTTTAAATAAAAAAAAATTAGAGTTAATCATAATTAATCAAAGTAAATCGACCTCCGGAGGTCGACTATTTTGGCATCGTTAGTAAAAAAACATTTGTAAAGGTCAAACTTTATTAATAACAAAAATAAATACCTATGCAAATTCATTAATACAAAAAAAATCTTCTTAGATGTTGTGCATTTACATTAATTATTAATTAATGACATTCCTTCCTCATTCTCAAATATAAATTTTATCTATACTAAAATGTAATGCATGTATAAGTATAATAATAATGTGCGCATAGGTAAAATATCTGGTGTCGAACAATTCACGACCTTACAACCTACAAAGTGGAAATTAAATGCAATAAAATAATTTTTTTAGAATAATTATACAACCTATTTTATTATGTTCATAACGAAAATAGGCAACATTGTAAAAACAAAAATAATCTATGTCACGTGGAGGTTTAAAAGTTCATGTTAGACAGACGTTAATAGACATATAGATACTAACTTAAAAAAAATTCAAAAGCCGCCCGCTTCTATAAAATACTAATAATATATAATATAAGCATTTTCAATCGTATTTAATCAATTTTTAGACCTAGTTTGCTTTATATTAAGAAAATTTATAAAAAAAAAAGTTATTTAAAAATAAATTTTCTTTAAAAAATATGTCTACACATTTTTCTATAAAAGTGATAGTTATTCAGATATTGAACAAATTTGAACTAACACAAACTCTACCTTAGGAATTTTTTTGCAGTTGAATTACGTGTTGTATCTAAAGATTGCATAGATAGTAATTAATACATACACGCACACGCACATGCACACGCACACGCACACGCACACGCACACGCACACGCACACGCACACGCACATTCACACGCACACGCACACGCACACGCACACGCACACGCACACACACACACACGCAGACAGGCATCATGGTCAATCTTTGTCAAGCGTTGTAAAATAAGCTAATAAGTCTAGTTAGCGTTAGTGAAAAAACTCGATTGTATAACCTATACCCACATGTGTATATCTAGCTTGAAAGGTAAACATTTAGAAGTGGAATTGAAATTTCATAATTTTCTCCAAACAATGGCAAAATATTCATTCATTTACCGCATGAGCGTCGGTTCACCACTCCTCCAAAAATTAAATAATGTTACATTACCTATTCTTAATAATTAATGTTCGTTTTCTGCTTCAGAAATAAATGTGTTACACTTTCCTTGCTGAAGGTGTTAGACTTTTTGGCACTTTAGATTTTGCTGTTTCAGGATTTTCTAGTAATGCCTCAATTGTGGATCTTAATATGCAATATTTGAACCAAAAGGTAGATAATTTCAAAATGATAAATCTGAGTATGTCGCTTTAGCCTCATGGAACACATTTTTCGGGATATTACTTTTTATGGGACTAACCGCTTTCATCACAGGGATAATCATATACTTCGAAATAAATAAAAAAAACTATTATAAGTTTTTTTTTTAATTTTTAATTAAATAAAAAACTAAATTCACAAATGAAAGCAGCTCTTCCTCTTTGTAACTTTGATTGTTTTATTTGATCAGTTAATTTTGTTAAATATTAATTTTCATTTTTGTAAAAAAAAGACAGGCAGTAAAAGAATTGGGCCACGGTTCAGTTTGACGTAGTGAAGGAACCTTTTAGAGAAATTTAAAATAGCAATAAATTACAACCACAAAAAAACATGTTTTATGGATAGAAAGGGCATGCGCCCTCAGTTGTTAACTTGATATGTGTGGTATACAGAAAGTATACTTGAATTTCTGGAACAGTACATTGCAATTTTCATAGTTAGAATTGTTGTCAACTATAGGGTAACAGTAACTACGCAAAATATTCATGAAGTTTTTATGCGGTTTATATATATTATATATATATATATATATATATATATATATATATATATATATATATATATATATATATATATATATATATATAGGATGAGCCACCTGTAACGCGTAGGTCGTTTTAGGAAAACGGTAATTTTTATAAATATGTATAGATTCTATGTAAGCATGAAAAGTCCATTAGATTTACATCAAGACTTCGTGGAGGCCAACGATGTTCACTTCCTCTTCCAATCCAACGATGCCGGAATACATTATTTAAGTGATTTCGCTTCCCGAGAGGATAATGGGCAGAGGTGCCGTCTTGAAGAAACTATATCTCACAACGAGCGTTAAAGGAACTTCCTCTAGCAGGTTAAACAAGTTATGCTGAAGGAACTTTAGCTACTCGCGGCCATTCAGTTTAGCTAGTCCAAAAGGGCCCACAAGAGAATTGTTCACTACCCTAAATCAAATATTAATTTTAAATTCGTGTTGAAAATGGCGTTCCCTTGTGGAGTTTAGGTTTTCGCCAGACCAAATATGGCAATTTCTGCTGTTAAATACCCTCTTCTGGTAAAGGTTCCTCATCCGTATACAAAATATTGTTTATAAAAGATTGATCACATCGATGATGACTTAAAATCCAGTTAGAAAAATTCGTTCTTGCCAAAAAATCACCTGGCAATAAATTTTGGACTGGTTTGTAACGGTACGGGTGTAGCTGGTGATCATGCAAATAGTTGATATTTCCCGGCGAGTTAATCCAGTATTTTCAGATATTCGCCGAATGCTAATGGAGGAATCAATTTCAACTAGATCGAGTTCTTGGTAGACGGTACGCACTATAGGTCGTCTTTAATGCTGGCGAGGACGAAAGCTACCCGTTTCTCGCAATCTTGAAAATAATTTTCTGTCTGGTGTCTACAGTTTGGAAAAATATTTCCGTAGCTTCTGTCCGCAGCCCGTTCATTGCAATTTTGTTGAGAGTAAATTGCCACCATATCACTCATTTCACTATTTGAGAACAAATTATGTCGCAGCATTCTTAAAACAGAAACCAAACACTTAAACAACTAACAACAAGCAAAACAACATAAAAACCACACCAACCATATTTTATGAGAAGTAAAATCAGAATTGCGATTTTGTGTTGGATACGTACTAGATTAAATGGGCATTAAATTTTATGCAAATGAAATGTGTACATTCTGCAGACTTCACTTTAGGTACATTTTCCTCTAAAGCGGGACATTTAGCGATATACAATAAGAGCACCTTTTTTAAAGAAAATAAAATGACCTTTGAAAAATGTTAACAAGTCTTTCAAAATCTTTATTCACAAAGAATACAGCGGAAACCAGAAACATGAGTAAGGTGTTGGTGGCTCCCTCTATCTTTTACGTTGAAAGTAAATAGATATTCATGTTTGTCTACGTGGAAAACTCTCCTGTACCAAGTTTAAACAAGATATCTCGAAAACTGGGACAACTATCGAAAAAAAGTTTTAAAAAACGCATCTTTGAAAGGTCACAGCAGAATTGGACTAAGGTAAGTCGGTCTAAATGGGGGAAACTATCTCTGAACCCATTCTTTACGGGACACCCTATATATATATATATATATATATATATATATATATATATATATATATGGGTGGGCCACCTGTAACGCGTCGGTCGTTTTAGGGAAAACGGTAATTTTTTATAAAAACTCATGTATGTATAGATTCTATGTAAGCATTAAAAATTATTATTAATTTTACTAACATAAATAAAAAGTTTACCTCGAGTAGGATTTGAACCTACGACCTGTTTTAAAAATATTTTGAAATATACAGGGTGATCCAAACAGTACTTATTTTATAAACCTGTATTTTTTTAGCAAATTTGAATTCTACAATTAATTCCAATTCATGTTTATTCTTGGTTTCCTAGAGCCAAGTCTTACCGTTTGTGAAACATTTCACTTTATTGAAAAATACAGCAAAAGCTATGTAACCTGTAGATCGAATCTAATAGGAAAAATAGTATTACATATCTTGGATAGTAAATTAAAATGGGACCAACACATACATTTGTTAATTACGAAAATTCGCAGTTCAGTAAACTTGTTTAACTCTGTTAAAAATATTCTTGAGGAACATACTTTAAAAATAATTTACCACGGTCTATGTCAATCACATTTGAATTGTAGTTTATTTGTTTGGGGAAATGCTGCAAAGACATATCTAAATTTTGTATATGTAACACAGAAATTGCTGCTAAAAGTGACGTTTAAAAAACCACCTTTGTATACTTCTTCACAACTATTCGCTGATGCATTCATGTCATAAATATTCTACGAGATCAAAAGTCAACGATCTTTCTTACAATTTTAAAGTCAGAAAGGCTTTTACTCAAACTAATTTTAGATATACGGCAGTAAAGGCGTATAATAAATTGCAAGCACTAATACAAATAAGTAGTCTTTTATGTTTAAACTACAAGACCTGTATGAATCGTATTAAGATACATTTCCGTTCATATTCCATAGTTGATATTCGCACTAAATTATTATGAAACTGTAATATGTTTATCTTCTATAGGTATAAAAACAAATGTTTGTCCTTAATGCATTACTACACCATTCATCCGATCGCCATGAAACTTTGGGAAGTTGTTGAGTCCACTCCCGCGAATTCTGAATTCTGGCATAAGAAATGTTTAAATATCGCCCCCCCCCCCCCGACAGTGTCCTTATAATTCAGCAACGCGCACCTGGTACGGCTAGTATATAATATAATAGACTAAACCGGATGTTAGTAAATACAATACTTGCTATGGTGGTTTTCTTGGGGATAACAAGATAGCTACGTTATATATTATACGCATTAGATCATTAATTGTTTAGTCTCGTGTTTAGTTATTATTTGGTTAGTAATGCTACGTTTATTGAAGTTTTTAATGAATTATGTAAATATGTTAATTAAATAAATAGTTTTTGACTTGATTTGATTGAATAAAATTTGGACTTCACGGAGCCCATGTTATGAAGTTTTTAATTAAATGGATATGAAACATAAATTCGTTTATTATTTTTTTTTCTGGAAAATTGTTAATTTTATCGATATTAAACAAGTATACCTTTTTTCAGAGAAAGGTTCAAACTACCCAAAAATATTTTTTAGATCTTTATCATACAGGGTGTTAAAAATTTAGGTGTTAAGGTGTAGAACTTAGTCCATCCCTGGTAAACTAAACAAGCTAAATATGTTTCAAGGATACTATTTTAAGAGGCCCTTACTAGTGGCTATCACACTGAATTTTTATTAAATTATGTGAAGTACTTTAAAAGTTATTCAAGAAAAACATATTTCCAGCGGCGTCCTTTAGGGGCTGGAGGAAAAAAATTATAGGAACTTGTCATGTTATTTTTTCGTCTTCTATCTGAATCCGAGAGATTTCCACATTTTTCCGGACACCTTACATATCACACACACACACACACACACACACATATATATATATATATATATATATATATATATATATATATATATATATATATATATATATACAGTATGATTGATTTATATAGATATTTTATCATAAAAGATAGAAAAAGTTTAAGAAGCAAAAATACTCTACATTCAATTATTAATAATGGTACATATTCAGAAAAATAAATTACACAAAAAAAAGAGTATCGCAAGACAAATAATTTTTTTTAAATGGAACGGGCACTTTTTTTTAATATTCTGAAAGAGGTTTAAATTCTCTTTACAATGGTACCAAATAGGTTATTATTATTTCGGCAATTATAGTCACAATATTTTTTTAAAGTTTGTTTTCTGTATTCCTATAAATACGAACAAAAATCTCAAAATTGGAACAGTAGGCTTGGGAAACAAATAAAAAGCTGTAACAGATATAAACTACATCACTACATTAAACTTAGAATCACGTGAAAAAAGACAAAAACATGAATTAGATGAGATGTTCGTAGTGTCCCTCATTATTTTGAACACATAGTCGGGCTCTTTTTAGTAAATTTTTGCGTGCCGTGTAAGGAGTTATTTTACGGCAGACTTTAAGTAATCCGATTTCTGAGATTCTCAAGGTTTTCGGGTGCTGTGATATAAACTTTTGTTTAACGTATCCCCAAACGAAAAAATCCAAAATCGAAAGATCGGACGACCTGGCCAGCCAAGGTACTGAACCACCATTCGTTATCCAGTTATTTCTAAACATTTGACGTAAAACATCTTTGACAACTCTTGAATTATGTGGAGGTGCCCCATCTTGCTGAAACCACATATCACGCCAAATAGCTACTGGTAGGTCATCCAGCAAGTCATGAAATTCATTTACAAGAAAGTTTCTGTACCTATCAGCTGTAGTAGTTCCTTCATGAAAATAAGAACCCATTACAAAATCATTTACAACGCCGACCCATACGTTAACAGAAAATTTATTTTGATATCTGCATGGTCGTAATTGTCTAGGATTTATGTCATCCCAATAGTGGTCGTTTTTCCTATTGGATATATCATTTCTTGTAAAGCATGACTCATCGCTCCAAACTATGACATTAATTAAATGACTGTGATTAATCAGCCATTCAGTAAATGTTATTCGCCGTTGCTGGTCTCCGTCATTTAGTCCTTGTACAAAATTAAATTATTTTATAAGGCTTCATTTTGTTCCTTTTAAGTATTGAAAATATCTTGTAGTAGGTAAATCCTAAATCAACCACTGTTTCGCGTATGGAATTACGAGGATGCGCTCGAAAGTACGCCAAAACAACAATTTCATCATTTTCCATAACACCTCGCCGATGTCTTTGCTGCACTTGTTTTGCACTAAAACCGCCAGTTCTGGGTAAATTTGCATCCAGTGTAGTGAAAATTCGAGGATGTGGTTGTCGTCGCTCGGGATACAAATTTAAATACATTGCACTTGCCTTCAGCGTATTATCATTGCACCGAATAAAAACTCTTAACATATCCATTTTTTCATCATTTGTGTAATTATTATTTGCTTGCATTGTGACAGGTAATAATACGAGTACTGAACAATAATTTAACTGTCACAAACAATGCTCTAATATTGACAATTGTATTTCATTTGTTTCCCACGACTACTGTTCCAATTTTGTTGTTTTTGTTCGTATTTATAGGAATACAGAAAATAAACTTTAAAAAAATATTGTGACTATAATTGCCAAAATAATAATAATTTATTTGGTACCATTGTAAAGAGAATTTAAAGCTCTTCCAGAATATTAAAAAAAAGTGCCCGTTCCATTTAAAAAAAATAATTTGTCTTGCGATGCTCTTTTGTGTAATTTGTTTTTCTGAATATGTAGCATTATTAATAATTGAATGTAGAGTATTTTTCCTTTTAACTTTTTTCTATCTTTTATGATAAAATATATGCTTGGAGACGTAAAATCAATCAGACTGTATATATATATATATATATATATATATATATATATATATATATATATATATATATATAGGGTGTCCCGTAAAGAATGGGTTCAGAGATATTTTCCTTGGGTTAAAGTAATCCCATCTAGACCGACTTACCTTAGTCCAATTCTGATTTCTTAAAAAGTTGTGACCTTCCAAAGATTCGTTTTTAAACTTTTTTTCGATAGTTGTCCCAGTTTTCGAGATATCTTGTCTAAACTTGGTACATGAGAGTTTTCCGCGTAGACAAACATGAATATCTATTTACTTTCAACGCAAAAGATAGAGGGCGCCACCAACACCTTACCCCCGCTGTGTTCTTTGTGGATAAAGATTTTGAAAGACTTGTTAACATTTCTCACAGGTTTTATTTTCTTTAAAAAGGTACTCTTATTGTATATCGCTAAATGTCCGCTTTAGAGGAAAATGTACCTAAAGTACATATTTCTATTGCATAAAATTTAATGCCCATTTAATCTAGTAGGTATCCAACACAAAATCGCAATTCTCATTTTACTTCTCATAAAATATCGTTGGTGTGGTTTTTACGTTGCTTTGTTTGTTGTTAGTTGTTTAAGTGTTTGGTTTCTGTTTTAAGAGTGTTGCGACATAATTTCTTCTCAAATAGTGAAATGAGTGATATGGTGGCAATTTACGCTCAACAAAATTTCAATGAACGTGCTGCGGACAGAAGCTAGGGAAATATTTTTGCAAATTGTAGGCACCAGACAGAAAATTATTTTCAAGATTGTTTTCAAGATTGCGACAAACGGGTAGCTTTCGTCCTCGCCAGCATTAAAGACGACCTATAGTGCGTACCGTCTACCAAGAACTCGATCTAGTTGAAATTGATTCTCCATTAGTATTCGGCGAATATCTGAAAATACTGGATTAACTCGCCGGGAGATATCAACTATTTGCATGAACACCAGCTACACCCGTACCGTTACAAACCAGTCCAAAATTTATTGCCAGGTGATTTTTTGGCAAGAACGAATTTTTCTAACTGGATTTTAAGTCATCATCGATGTGATCAATCTTTTATAAACAATATTTTGTATACGGATGAGGCAACCTTTACCAGAAGAGGGGTATTTAACAGCAGAAATTGCCATATTTGGTCTGACGAAAACCTAAACTCCACAAGGGAACGCCATTTCAACACGAATTTAAAATTAATATTTGGTTTAGAGTAGTGAACAATTCTCTTGTGGGCCCTTTTGGACTAGCTAAACTAAATGGCCGCGAGTAGCTAAAGTTCCTTCAGCATAACTTGTTTAACCTGCTGGAGGAAGTTCCTTTAAATGCTCGTTGTGAGATATAGTTTCTTCAAGACGGCACCTCTGCCCATTATCCTCTCGGGATGCGAAATCACTTAAATAATGTATTCCGGCATCGTTGAATTGGAAGAGGAAGTGAACATCGTTGGCCTCCACGAAGTCTTGATGTAAATCTAATGGACTTTTCTTCTGGGGGTACATAAAAACTTTAGTATATTCTGTTACTGCGATTAATTTAAGAGCTCAACTACATCAAAAAATTGTTCCAGCTGCAAATGCAATTAGAAATCTGTATCCATTATTTTTTGCAGTCAGAAGAAATTTTTTGGAAAGATGCCAAAGATGTATTGGGGCGAATGGCGGACATTTTGAGAATACCAAATTAAATTTTTATTAGGATATAACAAGTATTCTGAATTTAGATTATCATCTATTATATTTATGATTTAAAAAAACCTGCTTTACCTTAGGAAGGCTTTTCGAAACTAAACAGGTTACCATTTATTTACAATAAAAGTTTACTATAACATTATCCTTTTAATGTTTTACGGATTAATTAGGTTTATGCTAGTGTTGTCATTATTTTCTATTTATTGTGTTTTCTTTAAATTTTTAAATTAACCAACGTATCTACGTTATACATTTATAAATTTACCTTTGCTTAATTGCGTACTTACCTTATTTTTGATGTTAAATGCCAATTTATTTGTCTTTTGTTAGAATTGATTTATTTTTAAAACACGTTTTATTTTTGTATGCATTATCTTTATGTGATTTAATAATAATACGTTTTGTTTGATCCCACAACACTCCTTTCTTTTCCCTATTAGTATCTTCTTTCCTACCGTTGCCTACTCGCCTCTTTCCGACATCGTTATTCAGGAGTTGGGATAACGGTGAGTGCTCTTGTGGAGCGACTTCTGGCGCCCTTTTTATCTCTACCGGAACTATCTTGATCCCGACCGAACCGTCTGACTCCGGCGATTCCTTACATCTGCAGGTGAGTAGTGACCCATCTCCTTTCTCCCTTTTTTCCTCCGATTCCCGTTTCTGCACGTAATAATTTAACTGCAGTCCATTGCGTATAATTTTCTCTTAAATAAATGAAATATTTTATCCAAATTGACACATAATTTATTTCATAAAGAAAAATTAGTATTCAAAATTTGAATAAGTATTGCGAGTTCTTTTAGGAATATTTGCTTGGTTATGAACCTACTGCAAAATTAGCATGCGTATTTGTGATCATTGTGAGTATCTTATGAAGTTAATAAAATAGGAAAATGTGATTGTCTTTGACTAAATAATTTACTTTATGCAAACCTTAGGTAGCGTTGCTGCTAGTTTAAAACTTTGACTGTTTCTAACTTTATCTGACCCTTTTCTACTAAACAGTTTAGCATGTTAATCTTAATTCATTAGTATGAATAGTTTTGTGATTTATTAAAGGTTTCCTGTCAGTAAATAACCGTTATGAGATTTAATGTGTATTAGTTTCTGTTTTTATACGATATCTGAAATTGCCTTGTAATTGTAAAACATTTAGTTTAAGGCACAACCACTATTTATTTTGGTTTAGCGTTTTTTTAATATTTTTGTGAGATAAGCTATGTTCAGTCAGCTAATGCAGACAGTTTGGTGTTAAAATTTCTTTTTTCTTACAAATTGCTTTACGTCTTACCGCTACATGTTTAACATTTTAGAGGAAGCTTCCTAAAAAACTAGTATCTTTTTATTGTTGGATTTCGGCAAGTTTAGTGTTCGACTAAATTGTCTACATGTACCTTTGCGAAACCCTCCCTTAGCGTAACTACATCATAATTAAATACCTGTTCAATGTTTTCTAATTTTTTAGTTGTTCGTAAATATGCAAGTGAAATATGTACATTCCGCAGACGTCACTTTAAGTTCAGTTTCCTCTAAACCGAGACTATTTAGCGATATACAATACGGGTACCTTTTTTAAAGAAAATAAAATGACCGTTTCAGAAATGGTAACAAGTCTTTCAAAATCTATATCCCTCTATGTTTTACGTAGAAAGTAAATAGATATTCATGTTTGTGTAACCGAAAAACAGCTATCGAAAACAAAGTAAAATAAAAATGCATCTTTGAAAGGTCATAACTTTTTAAGGAAACAGAATTGGACTAAGGTGAGTTGGCCTAAATGGGGTTATTTTAACCCAAAGAAATTATCTCTGAACTATGGCCCATTCTATATGGGACACCTTGTATATATATATATATATATATATATATATATATATATATTTTTTGAAGTGGAACAACGAGTACAGCATTAAAAAAACAATTCAAATTGTTTTTCTTGCTTTGGGAAAGCAAAAGATTTAAGTTTTGCCATATTGTAAAGTCCAGTTCTACACACAGAAGAATAAACTCACCATCACATTTGAATGTACATGTTTCAGGTTTAAAAACTTTGAAGGACAAGGTTAGTATTATTCGCGTTATCGGCGCGCACCAATTGCCCCTTTCGATGACAAGAGAATAAAACTTATAAATTAACGGTAAATTACGACGTTTATAATTTTATAAATTGGTTACACAAAATTACATATTTGGAGGCTTGTAACTAGTATAAATTTCAAAAGGTTCAAAAAATCCATGCCTCGTGACAATAGTAAATAGTAATAACACCAAGTGTTTCTTATCACGAGAATGTGAGTTTTTCAATCAGTCCCACATACAAAATCTTAGATCTAATTCACCACAGATCCGAATAAATTAAATTTAATGGAGAGAGACATCGATAAATAATGCTAGCTGGATTATCTTTGCTACGTATGTGATACCAGCAGGTTGTCAGGTAAACGCAGTGTTGAACATTTAAATTGAGTAGAGTTTTAATTTTGTTTGATAATTTTACCAATAGGACGTCCCCGCATAAAGCTGAATTAAGTTAGTGGTAATATTGCCATCCCCGCCAATTGAGGGGCATATATGTATTGCTTATTAATTATCAATATTCAATTTAAGATCGGAAGTGGTGGTAGGAATTCTTTCGATTTAATTTTGAAGTCAGAAGAAAATCAGGAACTCTAGTCAACCCTTATTGAGCCAACAATGGGGTTGGTTGACATGGGGTTAAGAAGTTGGGCTACATTGAAAGAATAGTTAATTCGCTTTGTAACGTTATTGTTTTGAGCGCTTTTTATTGCATACCGTAGAACACATTAACTAACATACCATCTTAAACCCAATGATTTTGTTTATGCTTTTTCATTTAACTTTGTTTTGAGATTGGACTTTTGTACAAGCGATCCGCATTAGTCTATAATCATTTACCCCCCGTCCAGTAGATTAAATTCTCCATCTAATAGTGTATTGATTAATTGTTTTTGCAATTCAGTTACGTCGGTGGTATCATTCGTGCGTACCATGAGCTCGCCCACATGAAAATTGTTTAGAATCGCATCATAAATGAGAGGTTTATCTTTCTGTTCGTCGACGGTAATTGTGTTACTTTACTGCTACCGCTTTGTTTGATCGGTAAACTTACCTTCAGAAAAACATGACTTTCCTGACATATATAAATAGTGCTTTCTAATTTAAGATAAAATACGTTTTCCAATTATTTTACGTTACGTTACTTTTAACTACCAAATTCCATCCATCTCATTTTTGGTTATTTTTTAGATTTGTTTCTAAACGTGGATTTTTGTAAACGATATCATTTCTCCCCAGCAATTTTTACCTTTCCAACCAACATGTGCACATGTAGGTATAGATGGTTATAAAACCGACATATTTTTGACTATCCCTAACTCGACTTATTACCTCATTTTATGACCTTTGACAAAGGTTCACCCAGATCGGCCATGATGTGTATGCGTACGATTATGTGTGTGTGCGGGTGGTATGTGTGTGTGTGTGTGTGTGTGTGTGTGTGCGTGTGTGGTTTGTGTGGTAAGTGTGGAATGAGATCTGTGTGTGGTGTGTAGCGTGTGGTGTGTGGTGTGTGGTGTTTGGTGTGTGGTGTGTAGTGTGTCGTGGGTGGCTTGTGGTGCGTTGTGCGTGGTATGTGGTGTGTGGGGTGTGGTTTGTGGTGTGTGTTGTGTAGTGTGTGATGTGTGGTGTGTGTGGTTTGTAGTATGGTGTGTGTTGTATGGTGTACGTGAATGTGTGCGTGCGTGGGTGTTACATACGCGTGTTCGTGTCTAGATATATGTTAGTAGACTTCAGAATGATAAAACTTACGTACTATAATTTCGCATTACAGCTTGATTTCATTTCTCCTTGAGCTTATTATGTTTTGGGTGTGGCGGTAAGAGGGGTTTATTAGGAGCTGTTTTTGTTTTTTGTGTCATATTTCTGAAACAGTTGAATATTTCAAATACATAATAATATCTGCTTATAGGTTTCAAAAAACTGAATTAATTATTTACTGTGCAATTTTTTTGATTGGATGCATAATTAGGCGACGAAAAATTTCCAAAGGTAGATTTATTGTTTATTCAATTTTCATTGTTTGAATAACGATCAATTTTATGGGAAGTTATGTAGAGATTTTTTAAAGATAATTTAATTTTACATAATCTTTCTTTGTAAAGTCTCTTAATCTTAAGCCGAATAAGCCTTAAAAATTAAAAATGCTTAAACTGTATTTTTGATATCGTAGAAGCGAGCGGCTTTTAATTTTTTTTCAAGTTAGCGTTTCTATGTTTGTTAACCTCTATTTGGCATAAAGGTTTAAACGTATATCTGACATTGATTATTATAGATGCTTTTACAACCATTTCATTTCCATTTCTTATGCTGGAAGGTCGTCTGTTATTCCACAACATACATTTATTTTAATTATGCCAAAAATACTGGTACTTTACTCTTACACAAAATTTATAAAAAGGCACATTTTTATTTCCATTTTATTTTCCGAGATTTGATCATTTCCCTTAGGGATTTGATCAAATCCCCAATTTTATCATTTCCCTGTGACATATATAACTTTACACTACAAAAATATGATAGGAAATATGAAGAATGAAAAATATCCGCATCGCTACTGATTAGCTGTTGTCTCTATTTGCTAATGTACTACTACATAGGCACTAGGAAGTTATGTGATGGTCACATCACATTTTTAATTTGACTGCTCAAAATTTCTAACAAATATTGTGTTTTACACTTTATTTATTCATTATAATTCATCTCAAAAAGTATTATTTATATTCTGCATTCTATTGAACTGTAATATTAATTCATCATCTATTATACAATGTAACAAAACATTACTGGAATAATAAGTACGTGGGCTTTTGCAAATGCAAAACGTACCTTAATTCGTATATAAATAAATAAAACTATATGGTAATTGTTGACATTGACTTTGGTTTTATGGCATTGAACCTTAGGTGAACCTTAAACATATGAAAAGGTAGGTGTTAACAGTTAAATATTAATTTTTTTTATTATTTAACTACCGATACCTCCGCTTTGATTTGCAAACATTATTTGCTATTATACCTAACATAAGCTTGTATTTCTGTACTCTTCTACATACTATGCAGAAATAACCGTTTATGGTACGTTATTTGACTACAAACTCCATGTTTATTTAAAAAGATAGTGCTATCTAAATATTAATCAAGACTACATTAATACCATATGTACTTTTAAAGAGATCGCCACCTAACCTTTTATGAGAACTGGAACTGCACAATTCACTTTCTTTAAAAGAATGTAAAATTATGCAAATGTACCTATATAAAATTTAAGCACAAGGTAGCAAAATACATTTTTTGCATAATTTTTGATAGACTGACGCAATAAAGAATTAGCCAAATGAATCATAAATCAAGAAAACTCATTAATGGGTAAGGATGACAAGCCTATAAGTTTAAAATGGAATGCAAAAAAATTATCCAGACTATGATTCAAATTTCACAAAGGTTAAGGTGAACAAGATGGGTTTTAAAAAGTAGGCCGGAAGACTGTAGGTTGAATTTTCAACAAGTTAAAGGAATAAATCATAATTCTTGAATTGACATAATATCAGTTATTCGTTTTAGTATTGCCATATTTCAAACTTTGCAGCTGTGATTTATATGTGCCTAATTATGTAGGAACGTTTAAAGATCAACGTTTTGCAATTCATTATATTAGTATATATTTTGACTGTGAGTGTAAATAAAATTCAAACTTTTACAGTTAGTAGTTATTAACATCGTTTGAAGCTTTACATACCAACAGAAACTTAAACCATACATTATTTTTATATACATATTGTAGGTTTTGCTTGCAAAAAGGTTGGGAAATATTATTTCTGTACACTCGGTAATCGAATACTATTAATAAAAAAATCCATTATTTCAAAATTGATCAAAACCAGCGTTAATCAGCGTACGTCAACTATAATTTATAAAAGTTATTATTCAACAGATTCGTAGAAAATTAGTCTTTAGTATTACATGGTTAAAGCATTAATAAATTAAAGGAAAATCGATTAAATTATACAATATTTATTTATGTTAATAATGATCGACCGGTTTCAATATTACGTTACAATGTAGTAATAATCATATTTAAATAATTATAAATAAGAAATGCAACCATAATTTATACATGAAATGTAATATTGAAACCGGAGCATTATGATTAAAAATAAATATTATTTTTTTTGTTTTAATTTATTAATTATAATAACAGTGTAAGTAAGTCGTCAAAATGCTTGATTAAAGATTTTTCACGTGAAGGACAATTATAGATCTACGATGAAACTATAATTCAACGTAACCTCATAAAGTATTATTACGATACATACATAGTTTGCAACTTAGTGGAATGTATTGATTTATATAGTTATTCAGCCTTATAATTTACATAGTAAGTTATAATATAAACTATAAACCAAAGTTCCGGTTCATAGACTAAGTTGTACTTATTAAAACCTAAAACTAACATGCAATACATGTAAAAATCCAAAATCAAAAACAGAGATACATAAAATGTATTATCAAATGATCAATTCCTAATAAACTCTTTTCGTTTTCGTTTAAGTATGGATTTATGTAAATTTAATACCTTGAGGTAGACTACTGAAGGTAGTAATCCACACTAAATATCTATTTTAGTCAATTGTATATTTTTATATCTGCGTGCACACTTTTTTGTAAACAGTTATAAAACATTTAAAGTGGCGTTGTATTTTTTGTGGCGTTTATATATGCTTCACTTCACGCAATTATTCCATATATAATTAGGAAGAATGCATAATACGCTATCATTAAAGTTTTGGGTTCCATAGCCTTTCTAATCTTAGCAAAAATGAATATTGAATGAAATATTTGATTTTATTTATAAATAACCAGTACGCTCTAATGTTATGGTCAATTATATTTACTCAAAATGATGTGAAAGAGTAATTAAAACTCTTAACCTTTTCCATAACATTCTGTAGTTAAATTTAAAACGTGATGTAGAATTGGCCACCCATTTCGACCATAACCAATTCAATATAACGATTAATACAAATTATTACCCAAGTGATAGAATAGCTGCAGAGCAAATTAATGAAATTTGTAATTAAACCTAGAAGAGATAAGTAAGTTGAAGACAGCCAAATACACCAAGCAGTTGTGCCGCGTTAATAGACAATGCTAACAGAGGCAACCGCAGCTGTTCTCGGTAGAAATATTAGACAAGGTAATAAAATAAAATTTCGATAACTAATTTGCAATCTTTTCGGTTGCCACGTACTCTTTCAGTATATCGCACTAGAAAACGAACTTATTCCACGATTAGCTAAACTCGCTTTGAAATTTATCGAAGATATGCTATAACGATCACTTTTCAAAGAAATTATATTTCCATACACAGGTTTCTATTTTTTAACCTTTTTTTTTTGTTTTATGGCCATAGTATGTACTCCAACTTTTTTAGTTATTATTCCCACAAATCTGCCAATGTAGTGATTAACATCGACAAAGGAACGAATTGTTTTAGGAACCTATTGTGACTGTTATATACACCCAGCAGTCATCAAATAAATACCATAGATAAGATTTATCCATATACGAGGCGTATTTTTAAAGTAAGTGCCGTTTTGAAATAAAAAGAAAACAAGGTAGACTTTTCTTTATTTTATTTTTGTATGGAAGCCTGTATTTTAATCTACTTTTATACACAATTCCCAACAAGATTAAGGCACACATCGTATCGTACAACCAGCGTTGGAATATCATCCTCGTAGAAATCAGACAAACACTACAACACGGTTGTTTTGATATCTTCATCGTTGTTGTGGCGCTGACCACCCAGATGAATTTATAAATGCAGGAACTTATGGTAGTCACTGGGCGCTAGATTATGAGCACTTGCGCCGCTATCTTGGATTTTGACGTCACAAGACCGCCCACGTGGGAGACCGCATTTTTCACTCTTATTTTTAATGGTTTGTTTTCGGAGGCCATTTTCAACCCCTGCTGGAATTTTTATCCTTAATTATTTTTTATTAGCTTACGTGTAGAACGTATTTTTTCACCCCTATTTTTTACACACCCCGTGTGAGACCGTATTTTCTACCCTTTCTATTCGGAGGCCCTTTTCAACCCTAATTATTTTTACTCGCTCACGTATAGGACGCGTATTTTCACCCCTATTTTTTACACACCCACGTGTAAGACGTGTTTTTCACCCCTATTTTATGACAGCTCACGTGTAGGACGCGTATTTTCTGCCCTACGGTTTCTTTTCGAGGGTCAACCTTAATTAGAGCCTTTCTGTACATGCTCACGTGAGGGGCAGATGTAGGCCTTGGGCTAGGTCTTGGGGCTGGGAGCTGAAGCTGGTCTTGGGATAAGTCTTAGGGTTTGGTCTTGGGGTTGGTCTTGGACCTGGGGCTGGACTTGGAGTTGGTCTTAGGGTTATTTTTGATGGTCATCTAATTAAGGTCCTTCTGGCTATATTACGAGCAGTGCCCCTGGAGATTAGACAATTGCACACGCATACAATGTTGGAAATTGCATAATTACCCTAATAAGATATTATTATTAAAATTATCGATTCTATTGTTTTAAAATGGTCAAATGCTATTGGATGATCTTTTACCTATACGAGAAAACGTTGTATTTCTAATAAGAAGGTTCTTGTAAGACAGCAGTTGTGTTAAGGATTGATCTTGCGTGGGGGAATTTGAATGACAGTAAAATTTAATTATAGAACACTTATTTTTATTGTAAAATGTCACAATTAAAAAAATCCTCAGTGAATTATAAAAAAAAAATTGCTGACATTCGGGTCTAATGAAACAATTTTTTTTTATTAAGTTAATTAATTACATAACAGTTATTACAATATTGTCTTATAAAACGAATATTCTGATTGTTTTACTTGCGTTGAAATATGTTTAATATCCATCCGACCGTTAAAAATGTTGTACGCCTTAATATTTTTTAAAGAAGCTTATTACGTATAGCTTAGATGTGTTTTATAACTGTAATCAAAAATCTGTAATTAAATAAAGGGTTAACAGCACACTTACCAACTCTGTTCTTAAAGAACGTTTTTGAGGCACTGCTTCACGAGTGATAGTCGCTGCTTTGTGTTGCTTGTCTAATCAAACTAAAAAAAACAACTGTCTACGTTAATATAAAAACTAGCTATTGATTTCCCATAATTAATTTTTAGAAATTTTTAAAATACAAACAACCTTATTATCTTTATCATACTTTTTGCAACTCGTATTTACCTTTCTCTTAAAATAATTAATAACAAATCGGTTTTGAAAAATATTCATATTGTACATACGGACACACAAATTGTTTTTATAAAAAAAAAACCATATTAAGAGTTTGGAATGTAATAATTACGTGTTTTAAATTCCACAACAATATGTAGCAAGAAATCACTGTTCATGTTTTTTACTTTTAGCTAATTACCGTGTAATTATACAACTCTGTTAAATTTAATTGTCTAAAAAATTGATTACCAATATAAATGGTTAACATAATTTCTTCTTAAGAAACATTAAATCATAAATTTTATAACACGATTTTAAAAAAACACACATACTGAATTAAAAAAGGAAGAAAAAACAGTAGGTATCACGCAATTCTTAATTAAAAAAAGTAAGGTACTAAAAAATCTCTTTTATTTATCAGAATAGAATGGTTGGGTAACAGGCGTTAAACAATAATCTGATTATCTCGTCATTTACAATTAAATATGTACTAAAATAGTTTTTTACAAAATCAAACATAGGTAAATTATGTAATCTAAAATATAGAAACATTAAGGTATAAAGCCCACACACATCCGAATGGTAGTCTTGCAGTATTGTTTTATTGTATACGAAGCATCTGGAATTCTTCTCTAGGAAACGTAAATGATATCCTTGCGGTGTTCGTCCAAAGGAATCAAAATACTCTCCGTTACCATTCTCGTCAATGTAGATAGCGGTTCAATGCTGACCTGGTTTGTTTGCAGGATCCGTGTTTACGATAATTGCACACGGTCGAGGTGCGTGTCTCGATAGTTGATTAGAAGCACATACAAGCCGAAACACATTTTTCTTGTGGCTGGGGATCGATTTCAAGCATCTCAACACTTGTACCGCATACAGCTTTGGAATTTGGTATGCGTCCAGTCTTGCAGTAGTAAGGCGTTTTCCAGTGCACACACAGGCTCAGTGATGTTATGGTTTAAACAGCTATATGCTTTTGCTTCCTTTTTCAACTGTTTAATCGACGGGCAACCAGTCTCCTCCAGGTTTACTATTGGTTTGTTAAGAAACCTTAAAAACTGTTGTTTTTCACGGCCCTTAACGTGAATTTTGTTAAATGGGCGCAACACTCTCATCAACTCCTCACGGAAATTGTTGTAATGTACATGACCCGCCCACCATTTCAACCCATGATAATTATCCTCCATAAATTTTATCTGTCGTGACATGGATCCTGATATAAAGTAGCCTCGAGGTGGTTTTATCACCATCAACGATAAACGACCATGATCTGTAACCACGGCAATTTCTTTCGGTATGAATTCGTTGTTAACACCACTAAACCCTTGTACGTCCAAGTATGCGTCCATCTTCTATCGGCTGCTGCTGTACACTGAAGCTTGCAGGTTAGAGCTACCACTTTTAACAGCTAAAATCCACAACGACATTCCGATGTTTATCAATCTCGATCACGTTATCAAATTCTGCATACACCAAACAGTTAACGGTTATGGTGACCGCTTCTTCAAACCCGACTTCCAGCCGAAGGGAGCCGATTCTAACTAAATTCCAATGTGTGCTAGCGTTGGAGAGAAGTCAGGTGTTAGGTCAAAGACCATTAAACAGTAGCCGTTGGGGTAATCACTTCTCGATATATCGTTACCTTCATTCAAAAAATGAATACCCATACCAGAGAATAAGGTGTGGTACGCTCGTACATATAAACCATTAGCTGTAAAGTCTGGTTGTAAGGCCTTCGAAGGAATTTGTTGCCCGTCAATATATAACGACATGTAGTTAATATTGCAGTGATGAAAATTGAACGGATTTGAGGGGTAGTCACCGTTGAAGGCTTTACTTGCTACAAAGCCTACGATGCATCATTTAGGTAACTGACCCAGGAAAACATTATCCAATGATTTTCCCTGTATGCCTCCAGGTATAGTTAACACTTTTACGTCGGTCCTTGTAACAGGGTATTTTGCGGCTGTTGTTTCTAAAGCTTTAGCGTGCGCAATTAGAATAGATGGATTGATTCGCATACGTCTTACCAGTAAACTAGCATCTATATTTCGCGTCTTGTAATTTGAAGCGAGTGCCGTCATTAGGCTAAAGGTATCTCTTGATCGTACAAATTTAGCCTTTAACTCAACACCACTTATGAGAAACTTTTCTTGATTAAACAAATCCGAGTGCACGTGACCAATCATCTCTATCTGTTTCCCGGTAGCCGCAAGTGCTTCATGTTTTGAGAAACCGTTATTTGCGTTTCCCAGTGTATTCATCTGTCCTGCTGTATCATTGTGCCATAAGGTACATCCTAGATGTGAACTCTTGGCCTCCTTTCCATAATTTAGCAGCGTTTCGATATATGAACGGTAGGCATAGGTGTTGTTTGGTTGTGACACCATCTTCTGGTTTAAGTAAACCTCCACCTGTGAGAAAAGCGAATGCATCCAATTGTTTACCGGTGCTACAACATCAGCGTCTGTAAGTGCTGTATCATCATGCTTTAGAACTTTAGCTGTAATGTACAACATGGTCCATACTTGTCTGCGTCGACGGTAAAGCGAACAATCCAATTCGGTCTTGACGCATTCACACGATTGAGCATGTAGAAAAGCCATTATCTTGAAAATATATCGTCGTAAGCAGGCTTCTTATTAGCAACAGCTCTCAGTGGAGACTGATTATTATCGGTCAGACGTACTCTTTTATAACCCGAACCTTCCATTATTTTATGGATTTTCTCGTCGGCTTTACTCTTAAGGATTCTACGTGCCTCGTGAAATCTTTCTTGAAACGAATCCTTAATAGGTTGATCCTCTATGACGTCACCAAGAATATTAACACCCGTTCTAAGAGCTTTTTTACCAATAGCCTTTGCGCCAGACTTAAATAACGGTATTATACTTCTAAATATACCACCTAACCAGCTCCCTATTTTATGACCACGTTGATATGGCGCACCTCTGTAGATAGAGCCGATACCGTTACCGGCCTGATTCATGTAATATTGCTGATAAGGGCAAACCATTATTGTACTTTCTTAAACTGTAGCTTCAGGCACGACGTTCCAAACTCAAATGGCATTGCTGCACCCGTATCTGTTTTTATATTAATCTCGATGTTTTCAAATTCCCGTGTCATTACCGGTATGTAGTGTGCAGGCGAAAAAACCACATCTTTATGACCCCCGTAAGCATAGTTTTCTAAAGTAATATTTATTATACGCATAAGCGAAGATAAAACATCACCCACAATTTGCGGTTCAATGATGTCGCAATAAACAAACATCTGAGTTGATAATTCTATCCATATACTAGCGGGGTGAGGGGGTATTGGTTCCATGGCTATGTTCTGATACGGTCGATAACCCAATTGTAAGGATGGACGTTGTGAGAATCCGAATAGCGAGAGCTGAGTTTTTACTTTCGTCGTGACGCGCTTAGTTAGATTATGATATTCGATAGTTAGCAATTTACTTATTAGTACATGGTTATTTAGCTCGCTGATAATTTCTTCTATGCTGGATTAATTTCCCCAAGCGAATCATATCACGTACCAGCCATCTTAAATATAAATAATCTTCTCGTTGTCGAGTTGAAAATATTCTGCGGCCTTTTTTAATATCGTTTCTAACACGTTCTCGCCAGGTGGCTCTGTTCCATAATAAATTAAAGTATCTGTTGCACTTACAGCGGCAAAAGAACATGGGTACTGAATTTACGATATCCCTACAACCCACGAGCCCGTTAATCTTATTCGTTTTGGCAGTTGCGTAATAAAACTTGACGTCATATTACCTGGAAAATACGTCGTAGAGCTATTACTCAATAAGGTAAGATAAAACTCCATTTTTATATATCTCTCAACTGTGAAGCTAACATCCAGCTATTAAATTTGTCACTGTATCCACGCCACTTGACTAGGTATTGTTTATTTCGCCCACGGCCCTTCTCTGCTAGAATCTTATCGACTTTGAATAGAGTATCTTTATCAACCGTAACAACTTGCAATTCTTCTTCGTAAAAGGTGCGTCGAAAAGGATCGTTATTAAGATCGATTATTCGATAAACTGGTGGTCTTCTTTTTATCACCGCACTAATTGTAAAAACTTCCTCGCTCCAATTCGTTTCATATCCCTTCTCAAAGGTGTACTTAGTTCTGGCGATTCTGACATGCTCACCGACTTTATATTTAGCACGGACCTAAACCTTTCGCGTACAGGTTATTCCACACTTCCAAAATGTTTTTATCCTTTACAGCCACGGGGGCCATCTTTATACTTGAACGAAGGCTATTGTTGTAGGCCGTCACAAGTCTTTCGAGTACACCAAAATACCTGTAGGAATTTTTGTAAGTAAAATAACACCACATCTTTGTTTTCAATGTTTTATTAAATCTTTCAACTACAGATGCTTTTACATCAGGGTTATTTGTTACATAGAAATTGATATTTTGTTTCTTGAAAAAGTTTTGTACACTGCTGGCCACAAACTCTTTGCCTTTATCCGTCTGTAGATTTGCCGGAGTATAGTCGTAATCCTTAAGAAAATCCGCGAATGCTTCAATTACAGATGAGTCTGTCTTCGTTTTAAGTACTCTCGCCCATGCCCTCTTGCTAAATACATCAATTACCGTTAGTATGTAGTTGTATCCGCTATTGTGTTTACTTAAAGTCCGCATGTCACAAAGATCCGCTTGCCACAACTCGTAAAAGTTATTCACAATATATTTATTTCGTGGAAACTTTTTTCTGACTGGTTTATGTACCGTATAAGCTTCCTGTGCCTGTATCCAGTTTTTTACTTCACCATATCTACCCTTTACAGCATTAGTTAAAGGTGTTATACCAGCGAACCCTGCTGGGTGAGAGGGATCATAGTGTACAGCATCCATGTTATGTCCGCCACGAATCTTAATCTAGTGAAAGTCCTCTTCTTCTTCTTTGAGAGATTCTTCTTGGTGTTTCCCGTGTTTCACTATCAGCATCGTAATTTTCACCTATAGTTGTAAGGGTCCGTTCAACGCTGGGTGATACAGAAACATCATACCTTTGCCGTATTTCCGATAAACTCTCATGGTACATTTATCTCTTTAATGTACGTCTCAAAGTGACGCCAACTGCGCGGGTTTGTGGTTTTTCGTTTTCTTAACGTCTCGTGAACCAGATCGATAATGTTGGAATGTGGTATGCTCGCCTTTTATTGTGACAGTACCCCTTTTATCCCAAAAAACATCGCTGCTTGTATCCAGTATACGTAACAAATTCGCGCCTTTTCTCTTATATGAAGGCGGAAGCGTTGATACTATCTCGTCGTCTGCCAGACCTTTGCGTTGCGGTAAATCTCTAATATCATCAGCAACAGCGTCACCGCTAATTTTTATACTGGTGGGCTGACGTAACTGATTGGAAAAGTGTAGATACCTTTGAAGAACTTGGTTGTACTGCTGCCATTTGTCATGGTCGGTTATTTTAGTTTTTAAAACTATCCATATCGTTACCCAGCTGCGTTAAAATGTTGTTTTGTGTAACATCTGGTGCCTGTAAGCGCTGTATAAAGCCCATCGGTAGAATAAACATCTTCTTTAGAATGTGGTCCATGGCTTTTGAAACAGATTACCCAGAATTTCGCCGAGTAATGGTCCTAACAGGAGTGGTAGAAATGCACCACCTTTCTGTACAAGAAACTGTTTCTTCTTTTTTATAGATTCGCCTCTCTGTGCCAAGCGTATTAAAGTGTGCTTATGTTGAGAGAGTCGCTGCTTGTGATCAGCTGACATAGGTACACGACCTTTTAAAATGTTATGTGCGCACTCGCAAATGCACTCTACCGGCTTACTATCCAAACATTTCAATAAAGCCTCACGTTGACTTTTACTTAATCTGTCTAATGCACGTAGGATATCAGTGTTCTCGCTTAAAACATCAGTCATCATATATGATGTAATCTTTATGACTGTGAGATTTAAACCCTTTTTTCGCTATATACCTGGCAGATACCTTGAGGCCCGAATATGTTTGTTCTATAACGTAGCGCATCCGGTGTATTCTGTTTTAAATCGAACAATAAATATCCGTGCGTGCTTGAAGTAGCATCTTGGCACGCGGCTTCTAAAAATTTTGGGTTGTCTGGCGAAATCTGTCTTGCTAAATGCTGTATCTGAGCTCTGTCACGTGGGTTCTTAAACAAAATTATGTAATGTGCGTTGAAAGAAATATCCCGCTGTCGACGTCCTTGACGAAATATGTTCTGCGTTAAGAAAAGCACACTTAGATTTCGATGATGACAGCCCTTTGTAAAAATATCAACCACAGAGCCGTTAGTTTCGCGCATTAGATCGTCAATTATTATTAAGACAGGTTTTTCCCCGTCAAACTGTTCCATACCAGGTAAACCCTTTTGAAACTCCACAGAGATATCTTTGAATAAAGGCTGCCACTCACTGTAAAACCAGATAATTTTTTCAAAAGCTGTATCGCAGGCGGTTTCGATATTTTTTAGAAAATCAACGATAAAATACGATTTCCCACAACCCGACGAACCTGCAACTATCGCCGAAAAGGGGTGCTTAAACTGACCTTCCATCTTGAATCGCTAAACGATACTAACAGATACTCTACCAGCAACTTCGTTTAAATAGACTAAATAAAAATCTTTTTTCAATCAGAACACGTGCAATTCCCTATCCTCCAGGGGCTAAACTACCAAAAGGACCTTAATTAGATGACCATCAAAAATAACCCTAAGACCAACTCCAAGTCGAGCTCCAGGTCCAAGACCAATCCCCCAAGGCCAGATCCAGGTCCAGCTCCAAGAACAAACCCTAAGACTTATACCAAGACCAGCTCCAGCCCCTAGCCCCAAGACCTAGCCCAAATCCTACATCTGCCCCTCACGTGAGCAAGTACAGAAAAGCTCTAATTAGGGTTGACCCTCGAAAAGAAACCACAGGGTCGAAAATATGTGTCCTATACGTGAGCTGTCATAAAATAGGGGTCCTACACGTGGGTGTGTAAAAAAAATAGGGGTGAAAATACGCGTCCTATACGTGAGCGAGTAAAAATAATTAGGGTTGAAAAGGGCCTCCGAAAAGAAAGGGTAGAAAATACGTCTCACACGGGGGTGTGTAAAAAATAGGGGTGACAAAATACGTCCTACACGTAAGCTAATAAAAAATAATTAAGGATAAAAATTCCAGCAGGGGTTGAAAAGGTCCTCCGAAAAGAAACCATTAAAAATGAGGGTGAAAATGCGGTCTCCCATGTTGGCGGTCTTGTGACGTCAAAATCCAAGATGGCGGCTCAAGTGCCGGTCTTCTACTATTATGGCTGTGCTGAGGGTGTTTAAGTTGTCTCCAATCAAATGATTCGATCAGTTGTTGAGTTTGATTGGCCACGCATGGACTGGAATTGTCATGCAGCAAAAAGATACCATTACTCAGCATACCACGCCTTTTGTTTTGAATTGCACGGTGCAGTTTTCTTAAGGTCTCACAATAAGTCGTAGAATTTATTGTGTCACCACGAAGCAAAAAATCCAAAAGCAATACCCTCTTCCTGTCCCGACAAACAGTACACGTGATTTTCCGGGCTGAAGTTGTTTGCTTGAACTTTTTGGGTTTTGTTGAATGGATCCTTGATTCTGGTATAACGTAAACTACTCATGTTTCGTCGTCTGTGAGAATTTAGCTTAGAAACTCGTCACCTTCCTCTCTGTACCTCTCTAAGAAAGTCAAAGAACTGGCTAGACGTTTGCTTCTGTGCACCTCAGTCAACATTTTCGGAACCCAGCGTGTGCGTAACTTTCGATAATTGAAACATTATGTCACAATTTCATAAAGCAAACTTCTTGACAGTACAGGAAACCCTTTAGATCATGACAAAATCGTAAAGCGTCTGTTCTCTTTAACTTTTTCAACAACATTGTACAGCAAGTCGTTCCTCATCATGCACATTCGTATGGCCATCTTTAAAATCTCTCACCCATTTCGGTACCATTCCATCGCCCATGAAGTTTCCTTCATACATCTTGCTGCTCTGACGATGGATTTCAGCCGCTTTCATGCCTCTAGCCCTAAGAAAACGAATCACAGCGCGTATTTCACTGTCGGCGGGATTCTCAATCGAAAGAAACATTTCAAATACTCATAACAAACATGGCCGAAGGATTTTGTAATGCAGTCTGTGGCTTATAGATAGCGGTCCACAGCGCGCATGCGCTAAATACCGACCGCAGCGCTGCAGCGGCGGAATTTCAAAATGCCGCTTACTTCAAACATTAAAGAACCGTTTGGTGTATTACAAAAAAGTGTCATACGATTGCTGGTCTACGGCATCCATTCATTAAGATACTAACTACCTACTCAAAATATTTCCTACAGAGTAGTACGATTTCCTCGAGTTATTGGATGCCTTTATAGAACACATTAAAATTCGATCTGCAGGTACACTGTTACAATTTGCGTGCTCTATTTAGATATATAATATTTTTAATTTTCTTAAGGTGTGGATAAATGTTTCAGTAATATTTATTGACACTACTCTCAAATTTAACAGCACGTCTATACTAATTATGCAGTGAGTCACACATTCGTATGCATAATGGTATTGAAAGGACAAATAACGCCTAAAATTGTTGCTATACTAGTCCTTCATAATATCATTGCACCCAATAGTTTTGATTTATTTCGAATTGTTTAGTATTTCATTTTGTAGACAGTCTTAATGAATGTTTAAAGTCCGAAATTAAATTGGTTTTTAGAAATCCTGTCATAAGAAGATTTTAAACTAATCAAATCTGTTATATTATTGTCTTAAACTGTGGTAACTTAAATTTCACTTATATTTATTTCAAGGATAATAATAACGATAATTACCCTGATAGCACCCCCCCCTTCCCCCAACTCTTCGGATTAGTTAATTAAAATTAAAATTAAAATTAAATACAGTAACACAGGTACAAGTTAAATTTTAGATTTGCAATCAAAGAAAATTATAATATAATATAGTATAAAATATAATTTTATAGTTAAAATTAATATTAATTATAGTAACAAAACCAGAAGTTTTAAAGTTTTAAATTTGCAATCAAAGAAAAATGTTCAAAAATTTAACAGATAATCACTTTAAACCCCACGTTTTATACAGTTACCGTGGTATTGGTTGCTTAAGATTTCTTTAATGCACTTTGATTACTTACTATATTTATTAAAACGCTTTTGATTCCCAAGTTTACATGCTCCGTACACTGTAATTGATTAACAGATTGCCATTTTTCACGCGCCTATGTTACATTAACCGTTGATAACCTTACAATCTGTACCTAGAACTTACACTCGCAGAGGGTTATTTTTAATTTACAGCTATGCCACACATTGTCATATCTTTTGCATTTTGTATTAGTGTCAATATGCCGAAAGAAAAAAGGTACCTTAGCGATACCGCCTACAGAGTATTAAGCTTAACTTATAAAATGTTCCTGCATCTTTCAGAATTTATGTGTGTCCGTCTTATCGTCTGTCCGTCTGCCCGTCTGTCCGTCTGTCCGTCTGTCCGTCTGTCCGTCTGTCCGTCTGTCCGTCTGTCCGTCTGTCCGTCTGTCCGTCTGTCCGTCTGTCCGTCTGTCCGTCTGTCCGTCGGTCCGTCTGTCCGTCTGTCCGTCTGTCCGTCTGTCCGTCTGTCCGTCTGTCCGTCTGTCCGTCTGTCCGTCTGTCCGTCTGTCTGTGCGTCGCGCGTCTGTGTGGCTGTGGGTGTGTGCGCGTGCGTATGTGTGTGTGTGTGTGTGTGTGCTGTGCGTATGCGTGTGCATGTGCGTGTGCGTGTGGGTATGTGGGTGCGTGAGCGTGCGCGTGTGCGTGTGCCAGTGCGTGTGCGTGTGCATGTGGGTGTGCGTGTGCGTTTGTGCGTGCATGTGCGTGTGCGTGTGCGTGCGTGTTTGTGTGTATGTATGTGTGGATGTATGTTAATATCCACGATTTCTCCTTTAGCTGATTAGATTTTGGTAGACATTCAGTGGCCGAAAAGGGAGGGTTTATTTATGGGCAGTTTTTGGTTTTTTAAAATATTTCTGAAACCGTTGTATATTTCAAAGAAAAGAAATACACTTATTTCTTAAATATATCGATTAAATGTGTTCTATGCGATACGACGGCAAAAGAGTAGTTTTTAAGTGTGAGTTCAAATTTGTTGAATATCTGAAAAATTATATAGATATAACTGAAAATGCTTATACTTTATTATCGATAATTTTATAGAAGCGGGCGGTCTTGGAATTTTTATTGTCAAGTTAGCATCTAGATTATAAACACAAAATGTACTTCGATTGGGGCTTGTATTTCTATAGCTCAGTTGAGTAGAGCGGTACTCAAGCAAAGTACATGTGGTAGGTTTAAATCCCACTCGAGGTGAACTTTTTATTTATGTATTTAATAAAATTAATAATAAATTTTGATTAGCATCTAGATGTCTATTAGCTTCTATCTGACATGAAGGATTAAGCGTCTGTTTCACATAGATTATTTTTTTGTTCTTACAATGTTGTCTATTTTCGTAATGAACCTATCATAAAAGAGGTTGCATACTTATCCTCAAAAAAATTGTTATTAAGATTATTTCATGTCTTTTAATTTCCATTTTTAGGTTGGAAAGTCGTGTGTTGATCCATACCAGGTATTTTAATTATTTGTTTGTTGACAAGCATAAGCCTAGTAACTAATAATATAATAATAAGGAAATTCACATTTCTGTATGACGACATTCCCGATCCATGCACAATATGACATGGCTTGAAACGTCCTTCAAAATATCTATTACAAATTCAAAGGGTATCTACATTGATGATTCTCTTACAGTATTTTTTTAATTCATCGATGTTCATAATTCGTCTTTCAACATAGAGTTTTTCTTTTAAGTACCCCCAAAAGTAAAAAAAATCAAGCAGAGTCATAGCTGAGGACGTCGGTGTTATGGATAATCGAAAGAACTTTCTACCTATCTCTTATTAAACTTCTGAACCAAGACATTTTTAATTTGTACTGTTGAATGAATTGGCTCACCGTCCAATTGGAACCATAAGCTTTGTATGATGTTTAAGGGAAGTTCGTCCAAAAAATCGGTCAATTCGTTATTTAAAAATTCCAAGTATTGTTTAGAGTGTAAATTACCCCGAAAAATAATGGACCGAAAAGATAATTGTTCACCATTCCACACAAAATATTTGTATTAAGCGAGTACTGGTCGCGACACTCGATGACGAAATTGGTCTAGCATCTACAATTTTGCGAACGTACAGTGCCATTGGAAGTAAAGGTCTGTCCAAAGGATCTGTTCGGGAAAATTGAAGTTCTTCCCTTTCTGTCCTTGAAACGTAGCCACGTTCCTTAAGTGCAGAGATAAATCTTCGGTTTAAAGAAGCGAAAATTGTTATTTATCAAAATACATCGGTCTGTTGAAATCTCTGACAAGGATTTTATTTTATTTTTTGTAACATCCAACAGTACACTTCTCGTGCCCTTTTTTAAAACTGCATTCGCCCGAGCCAGTATGCTAAAATTTTGAAATGATGCGCCTCACTGTAGATTGATAAATATGCTGATCGGGATGCCTTGCATTAAAAATATCGGAAACATTCCTGTGAGGAGTATTTTCTCCACATATAAGAACTAATTACTATTTTTTCTTTTTGTAACACAATACCGTAATAATGACAAATTTCTGATCAGACATAATTTTTATTTGTCAAAGCCGCCTACATAGTTTTGCATACCCTACTATTTAAAATACCGCACAATCCGGTATCGTAATGCACTGCGTATATATGATTATTGTTTTGAAAAGAAATTATTATGTTTATTATTTAAAATACTATAATAATGGTATTATTTGTAAAAGTATCAAAATTTTCTAGTCCTAGTTTTGATATTTCCAAAAAAGGAAGTAACGAATGCAAAAATGCTTAAAAAATATAGTTAGGAAGTAAGTATTTTACTGACGACTACGTTAATATGTGTTAGATCAAGTAGATTTAATTTTTTTTATTTGCCCTAAACAGTGAAAAAATAAAATTCATCGTAGGTGGCTCAGACATGGACATAAGATTGCATATTAAATTTAATGATTCCCACATTCGGACTTTTTGAAAGGCGTATATATATAAAGATTCCTTTGAGTTGGTTTTGCACCCACGATCTTACTTTGCTAGGTTGTGGGTTCAAACCCAACTCGAGGTAATCTTTTCCTTAATAAAACTTGCGCGTTGTTAGCAAAAGCTTAACTAGCTTCTATGAATTAGTATTAAACAGAAAAGACTCCAACTATGTTTGTGAATGATTGTATTAACCAAAAAAATTTTAGTTTTTTTCTTGTTCCCTGTAGTCAGTCAAATATATTATTTGCAACTGTTTTACTTATTCATATTTCGTTAAACAAATAAAAAGTTGTTTCTGCGTAAAATTTATTAATAAACCAGATATAACACTAGTAAATAGCTTAAAATTTAACCATCAAAATTTCAGTAAGTTTAATAATAGAAACCTTCCATAATTTGGAGTTAAAAACATATACACAAACAATTATTTAAATTAAAAAAATTCCTTAAACACTCCATAAGCAAAAGAAAATGATATTAATTATGTATTTAACCATAATTGCGTTAGGTTCAACGACATTAATGGTATTGTAGACATACGGTGTGTTTATTATTATTTTACTTTTACTATTGTTAATTACCCGTTGTAAATTTCCAAAAGCTATGAGTTTTTTAAAAATTATATTATTAGTTATAAAAATATAAATTTTTAATTTATATTTTTAATATTTATGATAGATTTTATTGTATCCAATATGGATCCAATTAAAAGAACTGAAAAAATGTGTTTTTTTTTTAAACCTTGACAACAGTATCCCTGTTCTCTGTTTTTAGTATATTTCTTTACAAGTTAATTTTATTAAACCATTTAAAGATATAGTTTTATAAAATCTGGTATATTTAAGAAGCAAAATAGATTATGTGACTAATTAAGTGTTCCAATTACACTTGTAGATCATTTCTGAAGAAATTTAGGTATGGTCTACTGAAAAATGCATGTTAAAACAGTTTTGAAACTTCTTGCAATAATAAGTTATTTATGACACAAGTTTTTTGGGTTTATTGCATAGCTTGGGGAAAACATAACCTTGGATAACATTCTGAAACTTTGTCTGGGTTAATGACGTCCTTGTATAAAACACAAATATTAACCTACACATGATTATTTTCCCACAGTGAATTTGAATATTGGATAATCTTTACATGACTTTTAGATCGACTTACACAAACCTAATGACATTAATTTATATTAACCTTATAATTAGTTTGATGACGCGTATTATCATCGGAATTTTGATCGTTAAAGGGCATACTCTAGTAACGGGTAATTAAAAACAATGTCCATGAAAAATCTAGTGCAGTCGTATAAATAACGTTAGTAAAATTTTAAATGTCAAAGAAAGACTAGAGAGAAAAGAAAAAAAACGGTTAGTAGTAGAATATGCAATGATGCTTGGTCACACCTAATATACGTAAAATAAAAAGAAATGAATAATTTATTTTTCAAACATAAATTTAGTTTTGGTTGTTAATAAAATTAACCTACGATGGCGTATAATGAATGATTAAACATTCAACTTAAAGATAATACCATAGTGGTGTCGTATACAAATTAACAAGAAATGTTATTGATGCCTAAGCATAAGACCGTATTGGTCACATATCCTTAATTTAACGGTATAATTTGCTATATCAATTTCAATTTACTCTTTTCTGTTACAGGTTACTGTTTTAACGACGTGGACGTTCGTGACTTGTCACGTATACAGCCCATATCATCACCAATTACGATATGGTTCACATCCCTATTATAGCAGTTACAATTATTATGGTACCCAAATAAACCCTTTTACTCCATTTCTACCAGTTTATTCTAATGAATATTACGCCAACGCACAACTACCAATCATTCCATTGCCGACCGATTACCAAAATTTAAATGTTCTAGCGGAAATGCCTTATTCGATCAATAATACATTTACAGTGGTACCGATGTTAGCAGTAGCACAAGAAAATCTTAATTTACTTTCGAATCCATTAATTATACAAGTATCAAGAGAACGACCAACAATGACTGTAAAAAATGAACAGGACGTTTTAATTCAATGTACTCCAGCAGTAAAAATCGTTTTAGACAAGCCTTTAATTATATATAGTCTACAAACGAGTATTATTTTTCCAACAGATATTAAAATTGTACACAAAGGATTTAAAATTCCTATACACGTTGGTGCAGTTTTAGCTCCAATACCTCGAGATACATTTGTATCGCCCGATTCACCGGTTAATGTTTATGTAGTTTACGCAGTTCCTACAAAACCATTTATAATCGATTATGTAAATTATGACAAAGATGTTATCATTGATGTAGATAATCAAGCAGTGATAGTAGATAATCAGGGCGGCAAGTTACCTCCTAAGAACATTACCATTTTAGAATTTCCAACAGTAGTAGCTGAACCGACTTTCCAAGTTGACGAGGAAGATGAAGAATTAGGTATGTATTTTTTTTATTTTAAAAGCTTGAGGGAAGGTTACACGTGAAATTCTTATAGTAATGTGAGGCATATTTAAAAAAACAAGTTTAGTTCCGCAAAAACGCCAAGGTAACGCAAATAAATTAATATTCAGTTGCTATTATTGATCGCTTTAAGAATTTAATATATAATTTAAACGTCCTCCTTGAATTGTGTTCAAAATTAATGAAATGACTAAGCAAGTAGCAAGTGTTAATTCAGCTTTTTTTTGCAGTAAATCGAAATCCTCCTGTTGGGGTCATTCCAGCTGGCATTATTCAATCAACGCAGCCTGTAGTAAGCACTCTGCAGTTTATAAATGCAAAAGAATCGCCAGTATTGACTGCTTTACGTGAAGAAGCTGCCAAAAATCGTTTAGGAGGTTCTGGACGTGTGAATATTGCACAAGCTGTTTAATACTTTAAATACTGTACATATATATTTAATTTCAATCGGGAATCGAAATTTAATTTTTATGTAAATACTGCCATATTGAGTAAACTTTAATAAAAAGTAATAAATTATATTTTTAATAAACAAATTGGTGATATATATTTAGAATTAGATAAAATAGTAAACTATTTTGGAAACGTATGTACCAAAAATTATATCCAAGTATGCATACGAAATAAATTATTACAATTAATCATAAAAATTGACACAAATCGTATTTTTTATGTATTAAAGTGTTATCTAGCTTGGAATTGTAAATTTATACGAAATATCAAATTAAATGATTTTTTGATCCTGTGATATTAATTTATTAGCGCAACGGAAGCAAAAATGTGAGTAACATGGTCAAAGGAAAATAATGTAAATTCAGTTTTTATTTTGTAATATTGGTAAACAGTTTGCTATCTATCAACATTTATATCTTCGAGGGCTGTATGTACTTCACTAACGCCATTTTCCACAGCAATGCTTCGTCCAGGATGAATTTCGCTCATATGTCGCGACTTTAAATGTCTTTCAAGATCTCGTCTTCTGACTAATATTTTTCCACATAAATCACATCTAAAGTAAAATTATGTAGTCAAAGTGTTACAATTATTTACTTACTTGTACGGTGTATCTCCTTCTGCATGAAGCCGGACATGTTTATTTAAATTGCTAGGATCTCCAAATGGTCGCATACAAAATTTACATTTCAGTGGTTTATAACCTGTATGAGTCCTAATATGAATTTTAAGGCCATATTTTCTGGAGTAACATTTTCCACAGTACAAACATATGTGGCCGTCTTTGGATTTCCCAAGACTACTGACTATTGTTTCCATTTGTGATTCATCATTCGGCGTTGTGTTATTAATCATATTCTGTGTGTAAAACGACGGATTTAATGTAAAACCAGGCCACGATTGTAAACTTGTAGAAGTTTTATTACAGTAAGGGTAGTTAAATTTCCAGTAAATGTTAATTTATGAAATGGTTTAAACGCAGAACTGTGAGTTGGTGGTTCTGAACAAGGCCGATACATTCTTTTTTCATTTTCGGAAAACATTGGATTTGGAGATTCCCTGAATTTGGACGGTTGGCTGTTAGGCCTCTTTAAATCTATAGTAGAATTTGTTCTTGATAAATCTAAGGCATTTCTTTGATTTGTAGTTAATTTAAAAGAAAATTCGCTTATAGATTTGTACATTGAATGATTATAATCACCTCGTGTAATTAAATTTGATAATTTTTTCCACAAATCACAAATTGATTGTCTTTCACACCTTAAAGCTAAATGTAGTTTAAGAGGATTTGGAGATTCAAATAATGCGGAACATCTTGTGCAAATGTACCTTTTCTGTCCTTGTATGTTAGCAGGTGTAAGAAAAACCATTTGTAAGAGAGAGAGGATTTCTTCGGAGAACCACAACACTAATTCTTCTCCGTTTGTTATGGATTTAGTAACTTGTAATATTAATTTTGAATGTGATTCTTTATTAGTATAAGGATATAAATTTAATTTAACGTTGTAACTGTGACAATCCTCTGAAATTCGCAACGCTCTAAGCCAGTGAACATTATTACACCAAACGTGATTTGAAGGTTTGTCTAATTCTAGAGTACCAAAAGAATTAACTACAACCATTATCTAAAATGTAAATAAAATAAAAATGAGTAAGTAGATATAATACATTTGATTAATTCAAAGAAGTTTTATATGAAAACATAAGTATTAGGTAGTGAAAGCAATCTATACTTCTAATTTCTAAGATGCATCAGTCAAAAAAAAAGTGTACGTTACCTGAACCACATCGGGATTTCCAATAAGAAGTTCTGATTTAATAGGCGCCGTCATTGTACCTTGAGGAATGTCAGAAGCAGCAGTAATTCTTCCAGGCACTAATAGTTTTGATGATACCGTTAAATTATCAATTGTGGCAGAGTTTGTCATTTCATTTTTGATATTAATAACTTTAAACATTACGTTTCACAAGCTTCAAGTCGAACTGTATTTTTGAGGGATGCTAAATCAATTTTAAAAATCGGATTCATAGACAAAATTTTCGCACCAATGATAGAAATTAATTTGCAGGTTGTTAAATATCAACTAAGAAGGTGTGCTGATTTCTAACCACTTTAACCACCACCCACCACCCATTCAATGAGGGGTGGTCATTGATATTCACCCCATGCTGCGATTTTCCTCGTGGTCCAGATCATACAGGGTGGTATTTAAAAATCTATTCTTATACTTCCACATAATTTTTATAATCAAATTGTACTTATCTTTAAATACAACACTGTATCATCTATGTAGTAGTTGCTCAACTTTAATTAATAGAAATAAAAAAAAATGTATTTTCTGAAAAAATGTAGTACGCACCTGATTTGCATCGAGTTTCTAAATAAATTTGGTACCTTACGGTCCGCCCCTAAGTTAATGTGGCTTTTATGCTTCATAATACACACTTGTTTCATTACACCATTGGAGGGTTGGTGATATTTGTAGGGGCGTATATTAAAAGTGTAATTTTAATATGTGGGTATTTGGGTAAACCTGTTTAGGATTATATATACAACATGGTTTTATATTTACAAGTTACAATTCAATTAAATATTTGAAAAAAATCTTAAGTTAGATTATCATGTTTCACATAAAGTTGAATAAATATATAACTCAGTTACTCAGCTCCTTTACTAATTTAATGGAACATATCGCAAAACTAGTGGTTACTAAACTTTTGACGGTATTTTAGACTAACATCAATCCCTAAAGATAAAAATTAACTTACTGAACAAAACAAGTGCATTTTTATGAATTCCAAAATTACCTTATGCTGGTCACGTGTCGGTGTTCCCTGACACGTGTTTCTTCTCACAGTACTTGCACATCTCTCCAAGCGTAGTCAGCCGGCTAGATTGAAGGGTGATATTAGTGATATTTGTATATCTGGTTGACAGATGCCAGATGCACTTCGGAACACACAGGTGCATGCAATCAGGTTTTCTTTATATTGTGATTACTGCATTTATATAAGATGGGTAGATATTAATTAAATCGTTTTCATAAAATATACCCATAACATTTGATGAGTGTACCACATAAAAAGATTTATTGATGCGGGTTACTACTAAAATCTTGCAGTCTCCTGCTATTTAAAATATCTAAATTATGCGTTTGATTGCGTATTGTACAATATACACTTTAGTTAAACAATAATTGTGCATAATGTTAATGTTATTTGAATCTTATCTTCACTCCTCGTTTTGTTAATTGCGTATAAAAACTAGAATTATAAGTTCTTGTTAATTTTCCTGAATCAACTTTTTCTGGAATAAATATCAAATGAAAAATTGTTTAATGTTAAAGCAGGTGCATTTTCATATTATTCTGACTAACTATCGATCACTGATAGCGACATTAATTTTTCATTTGTGGCTGAACCAATCTTTTTAGTTCCGGTTCCGTTTAACTAGCAGTATATACTGCACGTGCAGGGTAGCAAGCAGAATTAAGAACGATTTACATTTACCCTCTAGCCAAGATTTATGTTCATGTTACTTATACTTGGAAGTCTTTACTTTTTAATACATAAATTCTAATAAACAATCTAATTAAATACACATCTATTTTTATATTTCTAGTTCTTCAAAAAATGTAATATTTGATATTTCTATGTAAATGAAATATTACTGTAATACAGGCTTTAAAAACACTTGCCTTTGTAACGTACCCCATATTAAATGTTCATTTGGAACGGACTCTCCCAATTCACCCTGCTGTCATCGCTTTCTATTTACAATACATGTCGTCCCCACAGCGACTAGTTTAGGGTCGATTGATTCCTAATTTTAATCCTAATGCGATTTTTCTTATTGTTGTAGGTGCAGATTGCATGTGTATGCTTGGATTAACGGCGGTGTTTGTGTTTGGAATTAAAAGTAGTGCCCTATTGAGCAATCGTCTAAAAAATTATTCAACCTCTTAATTTTGATATTGCTATCGGATTAGAGGATCATGATTTTAAACAATTTTTAATACAAATTTCAAATACATAAAATGATTAATCATTTCTGTTACATATGGGTTTTAGAATCTACACCTATTTGTATTGGTTTTAATTTAATCAAAGGATATATATATATATATATATATATATATATATATATATATATATATATATATATATATATATATATATATATCGCGACTAGTTAACTCTTGCTCTTATTTGCTAACATACCACGATACCGGCATAACTCAAGCATTCGATTCTTTAATTATAACAGCTAATTTTTATTGTACACTTAAGATCTGTAGATATGTTGTCATTTTAAGAAACCGCAAATTTGTTTTTATGATTTAGAAAATAGACTAAAGTGCAGGTTTTTTACTTAATGCTTTATAAACTGACTTTACCAAATTCCATGATTATATTGAATTAACTAATATATATATATATATATATATATATATATATATATATATATATATATATATATATATAGGGTGTGGCACGATGAGTTTTGATTAAAAGTAATGGCGGGTACAGTTATGTTAAAAAATCTGAAATTACGAAGCTGTAGGTTTTGGATGACGCTGAGTTCAAATATAGTATTCCCCTGAATGTTGCACTTCCGGTTATAGCGGAAATAGACGTCAACTTTGTTATTTGAAATGGAACCTAACATTTTTATTTTATTTTCGAATTCTACATAAAATTCTAGATAAAATTTGTACACAACGTCCTATACCAAAAATGAAGTATTTTCGAGATATTTCGATTTTTTTTTTAATTTTGAAAAAATCCTAGTCCACATTGAATAACGATATCTCCATTAATAACGAAGCTAGTGACGTGAAATTGTAACCAATAAACAACAAGCGCTTGCCCGTTAACTCCATAGATCCATCTTATTGATAAATAAATCCAATCACTTTTGAGATATTTCATTATCTTAGTTAAAACATAACAACACTTAATTATTTCAACATTAGTAAAGGGTAGGCCATGATTTCCATTATTTAAGGTGGTATTTAATTTTTTTTTCATAAGTTATTAATTCTGAAAAGTAACCAATAGCCTGAAAGGATTATTAATTGTGGATATCATTAAAAACGTTGACTAGGTATTTTGTATTAATTTAATTAGATAACTTACAAACAAAAATAACAAAATATAATATTAAACAAATAAAGTTTTATAATAAGTGTTCAAAATTAGCACCATCTACTTCTAAACATTTATGAATCCTTTTCATTAAATTATGTCTTGTAATTCTGGAAATATGGTCGGGTGTTAGAGAATTAAAAGCAAGTAAGACTCTCTGCAACATATCTTCCTTTTTGACGTGACAGGTTTGGAAAATACCTGATTTTTAATGTAACCCCAAATACCAAAATCTAGAGGAGACAAATCAGGAGAGCGAGCTGGCCAACGAAACGGACCCTGATTGGCAATCCATCTATCATCAAACATGTCGTATGGATGCTGACCAACAGGCCCAAAGTTATGAGGAGGTGCTCCATTTTGCTGATACCGTTTCTTAAAGTATGTAACGCCGGTCATATGGCTTCTTCTAAAATGTGGCACCATTTAAATTTTCATCATAAAATTTTAATGCTAAAATTTTATCGTCTTTTATTGCACAAAAACATTAAAACTCCAACTATCTTGGAAATAACGTTCTCTACTAACATGTGGAATTTCATTAGACGAAAAATGGGAATTATGTCGATTAAATAATCCATTTTTGCTAAACTTTGCTTCATCACACCATATAACTTTTTTTATGAAGTTTTTATCCTCTTGGGTCTTCATTAAAAACCATTCACAGAATTGTACCCTTCGAGGAAGATCACCTACTTGTAAGTGTTGCACCAAATTATATGAAAATGGTTTCCATTTATGTTTTTTTTTAAATGCGATGAATTGTTCTCGTCGGCAAAGTAAGATCTCTCTCACAATCTCTAATGGAGGCGTTTGGAAAGGCCGTAAAATAACCGAAAACATTAATTTCGTTTATGTCACTGTCCACTAGTGGTTTATTTTTATAATTTTTTTTTAATTGACCAAACTGACGGAAGTTTTAAGCAACCTTCTTACAATATCACCAGTTGCATTTGGTCAATTTGGATATCTTTCTGCAAAAACACGGCAAGCCCGTTCAACAATTCTATTACACTCGCCGTAAATATAATAATAAGATTTAAAAAATCATCATTAGTAAATCCTACATTTGCCAGTATTTACTATCAAATACAAACTGGTAAAGAAAACTGTCAAAACAACATAAACAATTAACGTTCTAACTATCAAATCAGCCATGGACTACCCTTTACTAATGTTAAAATAATTAAGTATTGTTATGTTTTAACTAAGATAATGAAATATCTCAAAAGTGGTTGGATTTAGGTATAGGGAATACCGATACCAAATGAATTGGCTTAAAAAAATACAGCGGAAAATGTAATAAAAACAGGGTGTTCTATTTAAAGTAAGCAACTTATAAATGATTTAAATTGTGCATGTTGGCGGCTAAGTTTAAAACACCCTGTATGAAATATCAATGAGATGGACATATGGAGTTAACGGACAAGCGCTTGTTGTTTATTGGTTACAATTTCACGTCACTAGCTTTGTTATTAATGGAGATATCGTTATTCAATGTGGACTAGGATTTTTTCAAAATTAAAAAAAAAATCGAAATATCTCGAAAATACTTCATTTTTGATATAGGACATTGTGCACAAATTTTATCTAGAATTTCGTGTCGAATTCGAAAATAAAATAAAAAATATTAGATTCCATTTAAAATAACAAAGTTGATGTCTACTTCCGGTATAACCGGAAGTGCCACATGCAGGACAATATTATATTTGAACTCAGCGTCATCCAAAACCTACAGCTTCGTAATTTCAGATTTTTTAACATAAGTCAATTCAATATAATCATGGAATTTTGTAAAGTCAGTTTATAAAGCATTAAGTAAAAAAACCTGCACTTTAGTCTATTTTCTAAATCATAAAAAACAAATTTTCCGTTTCTTAAAAATGGCAACATATCTACACATCTTAAGTGTATAATAAAAAATTATCTGTTATAATTAAAGAATCTAATGCTTGAGTTATGCCGGTATCGTGGTATGTTAGCAAATAAGAGCAAGAGTTAACTAGTCGCGATACGCATATTCATATTTCCTCTTATATTTAATGTAAAATTTGCACATTTTGGTATTGTACTAAAATAATAAATATTACTCTACCTGGCGGAATGTACTTATTTGTTCAATATTTCTCAGTCTACATAACATAATATACATACTCTGATGTTCCATCTTCATTTGTAAAATGTGAAAATCAAAGCTACACAAAAAGGTAATTTTGGTTCCGTTTAAATACGATGTTTCTATTCATTTTTAAGGTTTATTTGGTATCATAATACAAATTTTAGAAGTAATAATTATCAAAAAATGAATTACCTTCAAGAACATTTATAGTGCTTATTATAGCGCTGATAGGTTTTGCGATATAAACTAAAAATGCTCAAGCGCCCACACATAGTTACACACACACGCGCGCGCGAACACACAACACACATGCACGCACGCACTCACAGACATATACGCACACACCATAGTCCACACACAATACACATAGACCACTCAACACGCACCACCACATCACACCCCACACAGCACGAGCGCACACGCACGCCCGCGCGCGTACCCACCCACACGCACGCGCACACACACACGCACACGCACACGCGCACGCACACGCACTGCACGCACGCGCACGCGCGCACACGCACACGCACACGCACACGCACACGCACACGCACACGCACACGCACACGCACGACAGCGCACGCCACGCGCGCACGCGCACGCACCACGCACGCACACGCCACACGCACACACGCACACACGCACACGACGACACACACACGCACACGCACACACGCACACACACACACACACACACACACACACACACACACACACACACACACACACACACACACACGACGCACCACACACACACACACACACACACACACACACACACACACACACACACACAACCACCCACCCACCTAATGTGAACAATGGTTTCCTCTCTTTTTAATTTCTCATAAACTTTATCTTCAGCAACTTGAAATGTTTCCTTGTTGGTTACATTTTCGGCTGATTCATCTCTGGTATTTTTTGCATCATAATTATACAGGTTTCTTCCTGCATTAAAACATCTGATGGCGTAGTTGACTTTCTTTAATCAAACGACAAGCATTACAAAGTTCTAAAAATCTTTCTTCTCATGGCCAACACTAACTGTTAAGATAGGTGTCAATGCAAATCTTGAATGACGGAAGATTATAGTTGGATTTTCAAAAATTTCAAATAAGACATATTACTGCCACCTCCAACTTGTTCCGTGTCGTCAAAGGACCCCGGTCACGTATTTTTGCTGATGAATTTGCTATGGTTGGGAGCATTTTCATCAAATGGATAAAGCCCGCAAGTGCGAAATCCGAAGGCAATAGTTTTAGAGAAAGCTTACGTTAAAACAGAATTTATTGCTGCAGCAATATCCTTTTGTTATTGTTAGTGGGGCGCCACCATACCTTCAGCGTTCACCGTAATTACAGTGTACACGTTGTCCTTTTCCGATACAGCCGCCCTTGGTTTGATAAATTCGGCATGCTTTTGTCTCATTTCGGGGAACTTTTTTTACCGGGTGTGTCATTCGTACCTTTCCTTCGTACATTAGTATCTATCCCGTATTCGTGCACTAGTTTTTGTACAGAGCATAATAAGCCATTTTTCAGAGAAATCATGATTCCAAGTGACCAGTTTTGTTTTTGCATCTGCAGGCAAAACACATTTAGGCCCAGCGCGTTACCAATCGTCAGAAGTTTTGCCTTCTAATCTATATTGCATGCCCTAACATTGTTAAATATTTAGCGTACCATCACAACGAGCAGGTTTTCAATAGTAATTGCTTTAGAGCATTCTTCATAGCACTTTGTAGATATTGAAACAATTTTCGAGGCATGATGGTGCTTTTTGCAAACACAACTAAGCATAAATTGTTTGCACTCCTTAACCTTACTTCGTGGAATACCACTGTTTCAAATAATTCTACAATGTTTTATATAAATTTTTATTTCTCAACGCGTTTCAATGCAACATGTATCACTATTTATATAGAACATTCCGGAATTATATTTAAAATATTAGTGCCATTTATTATCGAATTCTAGGAAGTAAGGTTAGGGAATGTAAATTTAATTAAAGAAGTTTCGTTAGAAGAACAAACCTAATTATATAGGAAATTTATGATTAAACTTGAAATAGCAAGTTAAAAAGCATGGTTTAACCAAGAATCGTTAAAGAAAAAGGTGAGAAGATAATTAAGAATGCACAAAGAAGATACCTTAAAGAAGAAGCTAAAAAGTGGTTTCGAATTAGAAATAACCTTCATGTTTACTGTATTCTGAAATTTTATATAAAATACATAATATTGAATTTGATGTATTTGAGAAATCGTTAGACAAAGTGTCAGTTACACAAAAATACTTCACACAAAGAAATAAAATTCTAAAACCTATCCAAAAACAACACTATCAACATAGACCAATACACAAAACAATTCCTACAATTTTGACACAAGATTCGCAAACTTGTCAAATATTTAATTTAATAATAAAGAAGTAGAATTCCTTTTTTGTTTTTTGTTTTTTTTTGTGATTGTGGACCTGAACAGGCTAAATTTGGCCTATCATGCTAAAGCACCCAGGAACACTTAGGAGGATGGATAGAGGGATAATGAATTGCCAATAGATGCCTATGAACAGCTACCTTAAATTTTCTCATATCATAAGTGAGAGGAAAACAGGAACTAGGGAGATCATTCCAGAGTTTAGAAGCCGTGTAGAAAAATGTGGATTGCGTCCGTTTGGTACGACAAGTGGAGATTTGTACTGGATACTGATGATGTGAATGAGCGAACCGAGTGTTTCTCGCAAAGATAGCCCGAAACAAAGGTTTTAAGTATAGCCCTTTTCCTATATTTACTAACCAAATTAGCGAGATTTTAGTAGTGGAATGCGAAACACATCTTAGAAATAATCATAATAATTATGCCAAATTACAAATTGGTAATTCACTTAAAGACTTTTCTTTTAAATAGGGCAACACTTACAACAAACCTTACAATTACTTACTAAAAGCAGTAAAGTTAAAATTAACGGAAATGATCTAAATTCTGTTAAACCGGATAAAGGTAACCCTTTTGTAATTATTTCAAATGATAATTGTAACCAGAAAATTAATGATTTTATTATTATCAAAAATTTACAAATTGTAAATAAATATCCTACAACAAAATTTCAAAAAGGATGTGAAACAAAGTTTACAAAACTGCATTATTTGCTTTGCAGGTACAAAAAAAACAACAAATTTTAAACAAGAACCCACAAGAACCAAAATTATACGGACTCATAAGTATCCACAGACCAAATATGTCCAGTAGACTAGTAGTTTCTTACATTCAAGCACCTTATATCTTAGCAATTGAAGTAAACCACATAATAACTAACAAACTAAAATTACCACTACATAATAAACTTGTAAGTATTGATGTTACTAGTATGTTTTCTAAAACACCTAATTATTTATTAAGCAATTTGTTATGTACCTATTAATAATATTAAATTGGTTACAATAATGGAGTTAATTCAATTAATTGATCTCTAATCAAAATTATTTCACATTAAATAACAAGATTTATTAAAAAAATAGTTTACCTATGGGTTTGAATTAAATGTTTCTGGTAAGATTGATTTCGTTTTGTTGATGTTATTTTAGCATGTGTTAAGAGCTCACCAGATTTTATTGACGATTTCTGAATAATGTTAACAATTTACATCCTAGCATAAAATTTACAGTAGAGAAAGAACAAAATTGAGCCATTCATTTTGTAGATTGAAACATAATACGGATCACGTTTGAATTCTTTATATTTACAAAACGTTCACATACAGACATTACAATTCCAAACGATTAATGTCACCATAAAACGCATAAGTTAGCTTCATATGGATCATTAATACATCAAGAAATGTCATTACCATTAAGACAAATAAGTTTCAATAAGGAAATATCAATTACAAAACATATAGCACAAGAAAATGGTTGCATTTAAAATATAATCAACACTTTAGTTAAAAATCAAGAGTACAAATCATCTATCAAAAACAACGGCCAGTTAACACAGAACCGAAAGAAATTAAATACATGTCAATTTCATATTTTGCAAAAATATCAGAAAACATAGCTCACATATTACAAGACGACAAGAAGTACAAAGTAGCTTTCGAAACTAATATCCATATTCTTGAATGTTCATTTAAAGCCAAAGATTCAACTAATGACATTTTGAAGTCGGGTAGTTATAAATTGAACTGAACATTCAGTAATTCTGTTTGTTTTGGACAAACACAGAAAATTGATGTTAGATACAAAGAACACATTAGATGTTACTAATATAAACACACAGACAAATCAAATTATGGCAAACATTTAATAGTAAATAATTACTTTATGACTTCACAAAGCAATATTAAATGTTTACATTTTTGTAATAAAAAAGACAAATTAGATGTTTTGGAAGCATTTGAAATTTATGAACATAAACAGAAAGTACCTTTAATGAATCAACAGATTAACCTTGTAGACTCTCCTTTAACAGACATTTTAAATAAGGAATTATAATTTCTATCAAGTTAACGATTTGTTACCATAACTATTTGTTATTATTTTACTTATACTTAATTCATGTACGATTAGTGGCCATGCCATTTTTTAATTAGGTACATATCCGACAAAAATGATACACAATGTATGTAAATCACATAACAACATGCATAATTTACTTAAACATACACGGAACATTGCACACCTACACAAAATTTTTCAGAAAAACTACGTTTTACTTGCTCATGTTGCTTAACAAATGTGCCAAGATAAAGGCACCTGCCGTTGTTAGCACTACAACGAAGTGTTTTACAGTGCAAGTTTAAGGCGCAAGAATAGCATGCGCACTAAAAATACCTCAAACAGCCAATCATAATTGGTTAAATTTAAATTTCACGTCAATATTTGACAATACGTGGGTAAGGTGAATAGTTCTCGGCTTGACACAAAGATGCCCCCCAATCACGGAAAATGTAAGTTTCCTGCCTGGGCGTACATGCCATTAGTATGGCAGGTTTCAATTTGTTCTCTCAAGAAGTTTATTTACACGAATTTTTGCTGTAGACGTCTTGCGTATTTGTCGTTAAAATGTATAAACTTGAATATCGTGCGAGCATAAAATTCTTTGTTTTGGATGGATTAATCCCTTAAAAAATTCATCCGAAGTTGACAAAAGTTTACGGGGACTCTGCTCCTTCCATGTCAACCGTTAAAAAGTGGGCAGCTGAATTTCTACGGAGTCGCACATCCCTAGAAGAAGGACGGCCAAAGCTGCAACCACGCCACAACCCACAAACCATTGAAAAAGTGCATGATATCGTGTTGGACGATAGGCGAGTAAAGGTAAGTGAGATAGCTGAGGCTGTGGGGATATTGGAAGAAAAGGTGCGAAACATCTTGCACAAAGAGTGAAAGATGCGAAAGCTCTGCGCAAGATGGGTGCCGCGTTTGCTAAATGCCGATCAGAATCAAATGCGCAAACGATTGCCGCAGCAATCTTTGGACCGATTCAATGGGGATCAAACCGATTTTGTGCGGCGATTTGTCACCATCAATGAGACATGGGTCCACCACTACACACTAGAAACGAAACAGAAGTCCAAGCAGTGGATGGAAGCCAAAGAAAGCGAAATCGATCGCATCTGCCGGAAAGGTCGTGGTCAGCGTTTTTTAAGATGCGAAAGGGGTCCTGTTAATTGATACCTTGGAAACAATTACAGGCGACAGGCAACCTTCTTAACCAGATGGATGCCAAAATTCGCGAGAAGAGGCTTGAAGAAGAAAAAAATTATCTTTCACCAGAACAACGCACCTACACACAAGGGTGTATTGGCAATGGGAAAACTGCGAAATTTCAGGTACGATTTGCTCGGCCATCCTCCCTGTTGATTTGGCACTCTCAGACTTCCATCTGTTCCTAAGCTTGAAGAAATTTGTTTCTGGGAAGCGCTTCGTATCCATAAAGAAGTTAAGATGGCCGCAGATGAATATTTTCATAGCTTTCCAGACTCCCACTTCCGGGAAGGTTCGAGAAACGCTGGACCAAGTGTGTGGAAGTCAAGGCAGATTACGTGGAAAAATAAAATAATTTTTTAACTGAAAGTCGCAGTCTTTCATTGTCGGGCCGAGAATGTTTCACCTTACCCTAGTACTTACCAGAATGGTCACAATCCGAGCAGTCGCCACTACCAGTCCATTTATCCTAAATTTTCAAAATGCTCTATGTAAACAAGAAGAAACGGAATTATCAACTATGACATAAAACATTTGTACTATTATGAAACTACGTAGGTAAATAGTTATGCTGAACTCCTTTAAGTAAAATACCTACAATATTTTCATAACCGTAGGCACATGTTGACCAATATGTTTCAAAACGAAATGTTGTTTTGATTGCATTGGAAATTTGTGATTAAATTGTAGTTGCACACCTGATGTATTTAGAAAGGAAAAGATATTGCAATTTAATCCTTTATTACAATTATGTTGTTACATAAAGTACATGTCCGTATAAGATTGGTTGCGGCAAACTTTATTTTTCTAAAACTAATTAGAAACAATTGTTTTCATCTATAAACCAGGCGAGGAAAATCGGATTTTCTTCTCTAGTAAGGAAAGTAAAATATTTGGTGTGGAACACCATATCACCTTCCAACCTACAAAATGGAAATTGAAAGAAATGAAATAATTTTAATAACATTTTTTACAATAACAGTGCAACATATTTTATAAGAAGCTCATTACAAAAATAGGCAACATTGTAAACGCAAAAACAATAATCTATGTCAAACAGACGGTTAAAACTTCATGACAAAGGTTAATAGATATCTAGATGCTAACTTAAATTAAAAGAAATGAAATAATTTTAATTTAAATTTTTTTAGGATAACCATGCAGCCTCCTTTTCATACGTCTATAGCGAAAATAGGCAACATTGTAGAAATAAAAACAGTAATTTATGTCAGAATCACGTTTAAAACTTCATGTCAGATAGAGATCCACAGACATAAATACATATTAACTTTAAAAAAATTCCAAAGCCGCCCGCTTCTATAAAAATATCGATAATACAGCTTCAGCATTTTCAATCATATTTATTTAATTTTTACATTTATTACGCTTTGTTCTCGCTTTTTAATTATTTAAAATTTTAGTTCAATACTCAAAACTAACGAGATCCTTATGAAATTCTTATCAAACTGCAACTCGGCAACAATTCCCAAACATTATTTCTGCAAATAACATTGACAGAGTCATTTGTCCTATAGTTCATTCGTTTAACTGATCCCGATTGATCGGTGATTCAAACGCGCACTTGTGTATGGCTATCCTTTTTTACATATTGAATACCATGTATACATTATTAGCTAACGTATTATTCCAAGAGTGTCGTTTTGTATGTCTCTTATTAACTCAAGTAACTAACAAAGATAACATCAACAACAAATTTCGTTTTCTTGTACGAACAGTTTTGATATCAACTTAACGTAAATGTCAAATGTCATGTCATAATGTTGTTTGCAAATAAAAGACAAAAGTTTAATTTACGTATCCTAGATGTACGCATGTAAAAGCATATTATTTTCAATAAAACTTACAATATAATAACGTAGCAGATGAATTTTGGTAAGTCATTCTAAAATGTTGCAAAATTTTTTTAAATATTTGTAAGTTAAGTCTAATGAACTCTTCCAAAGAAAGGAAGTAAATGTTCCAATAGTTTTCTACATAAAAGGGCGGTTCTAAATCTTTAACCGCATCGAGTGCATATAAACGGTGTAAAGATCAAAGTATTAGATGCTAAGGTCGCCTTGAGTAAATATCACCGGGCCCGAACACTGCACTCCTTGTCCGAACTATAACGGCAATATAGTCTATAACGCAAATTTGTGAGTTAATAGTTATTTATTTTATTTATTCATAAAGATTGGATTTTTAGGAATTCTACTAATGATTATGCTTTGAGAAAAAGTTCGAATTCCAAAATACGGAAGCATAATTTCAATCATCGGTGTTTACACTTGTTTGTTTAGAAGATTATTATACTGAAATTAAAAATTATTGGTGTACAAAGTCCCATATCTCCTTTATTTAAAGAGATACAAAAAAAGTTAAATACAAAAGTTGTAAGATATGTTCTGGTGCATATTCCAAAAATATTTTTAATTATACAGGTTAGATCATAAAAGCCTAGAAGTAATTTTAATTTTTTTTTTAAATAGAAAACCCTATATATTATTACATATTTAGATTCTACATACAATTTTAGACACATTTTATGTATAATGTCTTATACCTAAGTCTAACCGTTTTTGACAAATTTCAAATTCTTTGTCAAAAATGACGTTTGCAGGCCAAAACATAGGTGGAAATCTTTTCTAAACGAAGCCTTTATCAATTAGTTATGGTTGGTTTCCTTGGAAATGGGGACCTACTCTAATGGGCTGTATTGATATTTTTGTAATACATTCATACAGGGTGATCACAAATGGACAATAAAAATTAGATTCAAAAAAACCTATAAAATCTTTTTTTTTAATTGAAACCCCCTATTTTTTTAATTCTATCTTATTTAACATTAAAAATAAGGGTAACTTTGTATAAGAGAGTATATTCCAAAAAATTGTAGTTTTTGAAATAATGACAATTTAACATTTTTTTATTGTAAAAAGGCTATACGGCTTTCAAGTTTTGTTGTTAGTTGGCCGTGACGGCGAGGCGTGGCATATAAAAATAATAGAGATCATCAGAAACGTCATTATTTATTGTCAGTTGATAATTTGTGTGATGCATTAGTGTATTTTATAGCAAATTGATTTAAAACTTGAATTAAAATTGTAAATAATGAATTTTTCGCAAGCCGAGAATACGCTCTTAGCAAGAAGACTGCATCAACAACGGTTTCCAGAGCGACGGCAACCTGAAAGAAGGGCATCTCAAAAGCTTTTGGAGCGTTTTGAAAGAACTGGCAATGTGTTATATGAAAAAAATACTAGGGAAAAACGTTCACAGACTGAGGAAAATCAATTAAATGTAGTATTAACAGTTAGCGAAAATCTATATATTGGACAACGACCCATTTCTCAGCAGGTTGGTGTTGAGCGGATATTGAAATCTCAAAAAATGCACCCCAATCACATTCAACTACTTCAAGAATTGGTTCCTGAAGATTATCAAAGACGACTGGAATTTTGTCAATGGGCTCAAAACAAAATAAACCAGCAAAGAAATTTTGTTCATTTGATTAATATTTACAGATGAGGCCACATTTCGCAGAAACGGAAGTGTAAACAGACACAATGTTCATTACTATTCTACCGAAAATCCACATTTTGTAAGATATACTTCTCAAACTAGATGGTCTTTAAATGTTTGGGGAGGTGTTGTCGGTAATCATGTAATTGGACCATATTTTTTATCAACGAGTATACTTAGACTTTCTGCAAAACCATCTACCTAATTTGTTGCGTCAAGTGCCACAGGATACGCAACAAGAAATGTGGTTTCTTCATGATGGGGTCCCAGTACATTATACAGGTCCGATAATAACTTTTTTAAATGCTAGATATCCAGAATGTTGGATTTGGAGGGGAAGGCCTGTTGCTTGGCCTGCTAGATCCACAGATCTCACTAAAATGGACTTTAGCATTGGGGGTACGTCAAAGAGCAGGTTTATAAAATACCGCCTACAACAAAGGAAGACATGAAGATTAGGATTAGAAACTGTTTTCAAAACATTAGTGTTGAAATATGTAGAAATTTAAGCAGTAAATTTGAGAGACGTATTGCATTGTGTATTCAAGAAAGAGGCGGACATTTCGAACAACTTATTAGGTAGTTGCAAGAATTACAATAAATTTTATTAACCATAACGCATTATATAATTTTCAAAGTTTTCAAAAAAATAATATTAGCATACGTTTATTTGACAACGTAGTTTCTCAAAATAATTATGTCAAAGAATCTAATATTAATGCATTAGAAAATTGTGACAAAATTAGTGATGCTAATAAAAAGTGTGATGATAATAATATCCAAAATAATTCGGTAACGTAGGATTTTTTTGTTAGCACAACTAAACCAACAAGCAATATGATAGTACCTACAAATTTAAGTAATTTTAGGGGTAGTAAATGTCTAAATATTCCAGGAATTTCAAAGAAAATGTTAGATTTAGAAATTTTTTGTCTCATCTTCCCAATATAAACGTTTTATGTTTTAATGAACATTGGATCGTAGATAATGGACTTTTTAGTATGTGCAATGTAAATGAGTTTGTCGTTGCCAGTTATTTTACTCGTAAAATAAATCATAGAGAAGGAGTTATGATATAACTAAAGAAAATGTGCGTTTCATAATCCTTGACCTAATAAAAAACTTATGTAACGAAAAAGAGTTTGAATGTTGTGGCATTCAAATTTTAGACTCACTTATACTTGCATCGTGTTAATCTACCGCACACCGTCTGGTAGTATGAATGTTTTTTTGGTGCAGTTCGGGCGTTTGCTAAATTTAATCGGTGGAAAAAAACGAGTTATAATTTGTGGTGACTTCAATATAAATTTATTGGTTAACTCAAGAGATACGCATAATTTTCTATCCATGCTTGGTTCATTTAATTTTAAACCTCACTTTCACACCTACAAGAATTACTTCTAGCTCCCAAGCGTGCATAGATAATATACCTACAAATTTTGAAATAAACGTTCCGATTGCTGATAACATTTATATCGACTGCTCAGACCACAATGTACTGCTACTTTGCATACAGGAAATGAACAATCCGAATACGCAAGGTCGGAAATTTTGTAATGCGTTAACACCTGTGGATTGGTCATTACTTTATGCAGACACAATGAGTAAGTAAAATCTATGAAAGATTTATGTTTCATTTTTACAAAAGCTTTTCCAAAGAAAAGGTCTAGTGTTAAAATTCATAAGAAGAATTGGATAACTGCTGACATTAAAACATCAAGTAATCCAAACGTCAGATGAAGCACTTAATTATTGATTTTCCGCATCCTATTTTAATAAGTCATTATCAGTAGAATAGGTAATCAGAAACTGTTTTATAAAGTACTGAAGACAATAAGGAAAGGAGAAGAAATAAAATGCCAACATATCAAATCGAAAGAGGGGAAAATATTAATGGAAAACGACGATATAATGTTGCGATGGAAAGAACACTTTGAGGGGCTGCTAAACACAAATACAACAAATGCAAGTGAAGCTGATGAAGAAAATAGAGAAGAAACAAAAGAAGAAGACGGGGATCAAGGGGAATCAGTTAAACAGGAAGAAGTAGGAGAAGCTATAAAGGAGCTTAAGAGAGGTAAAGCACCAGGGCATGATAACGTAACAACAGAAATGTTAAAGCTACTAGGGCCTAATGGACTAGAAGTACCAACAACATTGTTCAATAAAATTGCAGAGAAAAATAGAATACCGACAGAATGGGAGATTGGTATAATTGTACCAATATACAAGTCTGGAAATAAGATTGTAACAAGTACAGGGGAATAACATTATTCATTAATGCATATAAAGTATATGAGAGAATACTAGACGACAGACTGAAAGTCAAAACAGAAGAACAAATGGAAGAATCGCAAAGTGGTTTTAGGAGAGGAAGAGGAATACAGGACCACATATATGTGGCATATATACATATAAGAAAAGCCTTCGACAGTATACCGAGAGGAGTTATATGGAGTAGCCTTAGTAAGAGAGGAGTAGGCAAAAGACTAAGAAACAATATAGCTAGTATATACAAAAATACACGAAACAAGGTCAGAACAAACAACATGGAGACAGATGAATTTGTGACAAAAGAAGAAGTGAGGCAAGGGAGAGTCCAACACTTTTTAATATTATATTAGACGATATAACAAAAGAAGTCAAAGAGAAGGTTAAAAAACTATTATTGGGCTATAGATATCTAGAACCGGTATACATAACAGAATGTGCATTTGCAGACGATTTAATGATCTGTGCAAAAAAACCAGGAAGAACTACAAGGAAACTTAAAACTGTGGGACATAGCACTACAAAAACGAACGATAAATACTAATAAGACAAAAGTGATGATATTAGGAAGGAACAATAGACAAACAAAAGTACAACTCAACAATAAGGAGATCAAACAGGTAGATAGTTATAAGTACCTGGGAATACCAATACAGAAGGATGGGAAAAACGAAACGGAAAAAAGCAATAGAATAGAAAGGGCTAATAAAATATACTATGCCTTAAATAATCAGGAAAAGAGGGATAAGCAACAAGACAAAGCTATCAGTATATAACATGATATATAAGCTGATATTGACGTTTGGATGTGAGAGTTGGACACTTACAAAAAGACAAGAAAATAAGTTACAAGCATGCGAGATGAAACTTTTGAAAGGAATTTTGGGAGTAACAAAAAGGGGTAGACTAAGAAACGAAGAGATACGTGCGGTGCTAAAAGTGGAACCAATAAAGAAGGGCATAGAAAGTCAAGAGATGAGATGGTTTGGACACTTGGCCAGAATGGAGAATAACAGACAAACAAAAACAATTTGGCAAACGAAAACAAACAGGAAAAGGTAAAGAGGAAGGACAAGAAGGAACTGGGATGACACAATAGCGGGAGTCCTGAAGAAGAAGCAAAACTGGCAAGAGGCTAAAGCATTGGCACAAAATAAAAAGGAATGAGCAAGATTTGTGCGTACATAACAAATACATGATAAAGAGAAAGAGAGAGCAACCAAGGAAGTGAAGTGTATGAGTGAATTATAGATCAATGCGGCTATGAGTGGCAGAAACAGAAACAATAGAGTGTAGTGTTTCGCAAACGAAGTAAGCCGAATACAGACAAGGCCAACCTGCTTAGGAACTGTAGTGAAAAGGTAATACAAAGACAATTTAATTGGTGGAATAGTATTGTAAATAATTATTAGAATGTATATTAATTTCAAGAATATGTAAACGTATGTAACTATACAAACACCCTACACCGTAAGGTAAATTTAATTATATATATATATATATATATATATATATATATATATATATATATATATATATATATGTAACCAAATAAGAAATTCCTCCAATGTTGCAAAATTGCTTGGGATATTATTAAGCATAATGTTCAATTCTCTGATTAAGAGATCGAGTAGTTGGGGTTTAATGTGAGGGTACGCCGTCACTCGTACCAATTGTAGACTAGACCTCACAACCCTGTTGAGTAATTGAATAAAAGATGAGATTCATTCAAAGACTGATTTATTTGATACTATTTACACTTTATATACAACTTTTTGCATGACGTATTTTATTGTTTGACCTAGTTAGTAGGTCATGTTTTATTCATTTAAGCGCCTTTTTGTGCTTACTAGTTAAAATGCACATAGTATATGTGTAATTTCAACCTTACACACTTTTGTATCAGCACAATTGTCGCAATAATTAACCTGCTCTATATTCAGTTTTGCTTACGATTCGTTTTACGTATTTCTTAATTGTTAATTCTACTTATATTTCTCAACTTATTACTAAATATAAAATTACTAAAATTATTAACATTATTAAAATACCCTGTTTAATCTGCAAGATTAAACATCCTGGCGGGCCCGAAGTTCATGTTCATTTGCAGATTGAACATTCTGCCGGGCCCGAAGTTCATGTTCAATTGCAGATTGAACATTCTGCCGCGACGAGGTGGTTGGGATGGCGTAAAGTTGTTCCATCTGGAATATTTCTTCCATCTTGGTACCTTTAGTTCTTCTATAGCTTTTAATTTATCCCGGAACTTCACCCATTTTGCTGCTATGTGTTCAGGTACTTTTGATCCCATTTGATTGCGCTTATCCATAATTCTTGTATTATTAGTTTGGCTGTTATGGTTATTGGACTGACCCACCCTAGCGGGTCGAAGATTTTGCTGTTTCTGATAGTATGATTCGTTTTGTTAATGTTTTGTTGTTGACTGCTACCTTGAATTGAAAGCTGTCTTGATCTGGTAGCCATCTCACTCCTAGGGATTTTCTTGATTCGTTTTGGTTGATATCCAGTGGTTCCGACGTTTCTTTTTCTTCTTTCCATAGTTCTGTGTGATTTCCTGCCCATTTTCTTAACGTAAATCCTCCTTTCGCTGATAATGTGATTAATTCTTCCTGTAAAATTTTTGCGTCTTCTATTGTGGTGGTTCCAGTTAACAGGTCGTCCACGTAATAATCTTTCAGTGTTACTGCTGATGCTTGCGGGTAATTGTTTTCTTCATCTTGGGCTAGTTGCTGTAATGTCCTTACCGCTAGGTAAGGTGCGGAAGCTGTTCCATATGTAACGGTTGTAAGTTGATACTCTTTGATTGGTTCCCTTGGTGTGGTTCTCCACAGGATAGTGTGGTATTTGTAATCTTCTTTGTCAAGTTTGATTTGACGGTACATCTTCTCTACGTCAGCCATGAGCACGTAGCGATGTTTTCTCCATCTTACTAAGAGGTCCCATAGATCCTGTTGTAATCTTGGCCCTACGTGCATCATCTCGTTTAAACTCTTCCCGTTGGAGTCCTTAGATGATGCGTCAAATACTACCCGCAGCTTGGTCGTTGTATTAGTTTCTTTCACAACTGCCTGATGTGGTATGTACACCCTGTCTTCATTTGGGTTGGTGGCTAGTTTCATGTGCCCTAGTTGGAGGTATTCGTCCATGAATTTTTTGTAACCTGTCTTCAACTTGTTGTCTTTTAAAAATTTCTTCTCTAGCTGTAGTAATCTTGCGACTGCCAATGGTCTTGAGTTTTCCAACGTGTCTGGATCTTTTTTGAATGGTATTTTTACTGTGTAAGTTCCATCCGGGTTCCTCACCGTGGTTCGTTGGTAATGTTCTTCACACTCTTCATCTTGTTGGGACATTTCCACTGCCCTTGGAATTTCCTCGAGTTCCCAAAATTTTTCTAAGTGCATTTCTTCTTCCCGTGACACCATACTCACTATCGTCACTTCTTCTTTTTAGGATGGTAGATCTGCCCTGACAAAATCCATCCTAATTCTGAGTTCTGACCTAATACGTCGCCTGTTCTTTTTACCCCGTCTAGTATTAACTTTGCGTAAACTTCAGCTCCCAGAAGCACATCTATTGGCCCCGGTTTATCGAGTGTGGGATCTGCCAATATTTGGTTTGTCCACTGGCTGTTGTCGAACTTGAATTACTTCATGGGAAGATTCTCCGCGATCTTGTTTAGCACTATAACTTCTGTGGTTAGTGTGAAGATACTTGGATGTAAAGGTTTTAGTTGGATGTTTATTTTTGAGGTTGCCTTGGTTGGTGTAGAACCTCCTAAACCGCTGATCTCGGCATGTACTTTTTGCCTTGGTAGTCTTAGTAGCTGTGCAGAATCTTCCGTAATAAATGATGCCTGTGACCCTGGATCGATTAATACTCGTAACATGTGAAATTCACCGAAGATGTCCTTTATTCTGATAATTGCTGTAGCTAATAAAACTTCTTTTTTTCTATTTTCGGGGCTGCATGCTTCCTTAACTTCTTTGGTTGATGCGTGCGCTGCCGATTTTGTTTGCTGGTGTGTTGCAGGTTTTTGTATTCCTGGTGCAGTAATGTGGTGCGGGTACTGACATGTTGTGCACCGCCGTATTGCGTGGCATCTGATGTTGGAACTGTGGTCCTTGCAATTGAAACATAGACGTTTTCTCTCACGAATGTGATCCTGGCTTGTGTTGACAACCCTTTGAACTTGATGCAGTCACCCAACTTGTGATATTGGTTGCAGTAGACGCATGCTTGCCGTTTATTCTGCCACTGGGGGTTCCATTGGGGCTGTCCTCGTGTGGAAGTATGGTGTGATTTTCTTGCCTGGGACATCGCTTCCATTGACTGGAATCTTAGTTTGAGGAATTCCATTACTTCCTCCATTACTGGTATTTCATTTGGTGCTTTCAGCGATTGTTCGAATAGTTTGTTTGTCTCTGCGTCCCATTTTCTTGCTATTATGTGGACAATAAGAGGACCCCAGGAGGTTGTTTCTACTCCTAGGTTCTTCATTGCTTCCAGACACTCATAAGTGGTGTCATGCAGACGCCTTATTGCACCTGCATCTTGCTCTTGGATAGTGGGAAAGTCTAGAATTTTGTCTATTAAAACTTTTACCATTAACCGTTTGTTGTTGTATCTGCTCTCGAGAATTTCCCATGCTGTTTTGTAATTGCATTCTGCTATTTGAAGGTGTTGGATTAGTTTTGATGCTTCTCCTGTGACGTTGCTTTTAAGGTACTGCATTTTTCTATTGTTGTCACCGTTTTGTTGGAGTGTATTATTTTTCAAACAGGTCTTGGAATGTCATCCAATTTTCATAACCACCGCTGAACATAGGTAGCTTTATTTCTGGCATCTTGATGCTGCATGTCTTATCTCCAACCATTTGTATTTTGTTTCCGAGTTCGATGCTTATTTGGTCACACCATTGTTCGGTTTTCTCGAACTCGCTGTTTGAAAAATAGTTGTCCTGATGTTTTGTTTCATGGACCTTGATGTGTTCGTGCTGGTCTTCAATTGCAGTCCATTGGCGCTGAATCTTGTCTTGCCATAACTTAAGTTGGGCCGTGTTTTCTTCTTTCTTCAATCTTTCTTCTACTTGTTGTAATAGAGCACCTAGTTGTTGCAGCTTGATCTCTTGTCTTTTCAATCGCTGTTCTTGTTCTTTATCGACCCCATCGTCTTCTTGCGAGGTGGTTGTTAGCTTCTTTTCCAGTTCTGCCAGATAGTTCTTAATGTGATTATATAGTTTACCCAATTTTTCAAAGTATTCTGACGTGTGGTAGTCATGATCATCTATCTGCAGTTTGGATATTTCATTATGTGTGCTGTTCGCTTCTTCCCACCATGTTTCCAATGCCTTGCTACGTTCATTAATGTACACCTTGTTCTTCCGTGCCGCCGCATCTTTCTTCATATTTGTAAACATCTTCTCCATAGCCTTGCCAATTTCATTTTGGGTGTTGGCCAATTTGTTTATCTTCTCCATTTTCGCTATGAGTCTTGTGTTGTTTCTTATTTATAAAGCTTGATTTTCTTACCCACTGTCGATGTGTTTCTTCTTTCCTATAAGGGGCGTAAATCCTTATAGTTAACAGAGGTAGACTTGCTGCTGTAACTTCTTTTGGCGGTGGTGGTGGTGAATTGAATGTAGCTGGTGGTGTTGATGTCTTCAATAGGCTGATGTTCAATAGCTGCTGCTGTTGGTGGTGGATGATGTCTTCAATAGTAATTAATTTTACTGGTTGCCGATGTTGGTGGCTCGAAGGACCATGACTAATTTTACTGGTTGCCGATGTTGTTGGCTCGAAGGACCATCTTCAATTCTCTGATTAGAGAGATTGAGTAGTTGGGGTTTAATGTGAGGGTACGCCGTCACTCGTACCAATTGTAGACTAGACCTCACAACCCTGTTGAGTAATTGAATAAAAGATGAGATTCATTCAAAGACTGATTTATTTGATACTATTTACACTTTATATACAACTTTTGCATGACGTATTTTATTGTTTGACCTAGTTAGTAGGTCATGTTTTATTCATTTAAGCGCCTTTTGTGCTTACTAGTTAAAATGCACATAGTATATGTGTAATTTCAACCTTACACACTTTTGTATCAGCACAATTGTCGCAATAATTAACCTGCTTTATATTCAGTTTTGCTTACGATTCGTTTTACGTATTTCTTAATTGTTAATTCTACTTATATTTCTCAACTTATTACTAAATATAAAATTACTAAAATTATTAACATTATTAAAATACCCTGTTTAATCTGCAAGATTAAACATCCTGGCGGGCCCGAAGTTCATGTTCATTTGCAGATTGAACATTCTGCCGGGCCCGAAGTTCATGTTCAATTGCAGATTGAACATTCTGCCGCGACGAGGTGGTTGGGATGGCGTAAAGTTGTTCCATCTGGAATATTTCTTCCATCTTGGTACCTTTAGTTCTTCTATAGCTTTTAATTTATCCCGGAACTTCACCCATTTTGCTGCGATGTGTTCAGGTACTTTTTGATCCCATTTGATTGCGCTTATCCATAATTCTTGTATTATTAGTTTGGCTGTTATTGTTATTGGACTGACCCACCCTAGCGGGTCAAAGATTTTCGCTGTTTCTGAAAGTATGATTCTTTTTGTTAATGTTTTGTTGTTGGCTGCTACCTTGAATTGGAAGCTGTCTTGATCTGGTAGCCATCTCACTCCTAGGGATTTTCTTGATTCGTTTTGGTTGATATCCAGTGGTTCCGACGCTTCTTTTCTTCTTTCCATAGTTCTGTGTGATTTCCTGCCCATTTTCTTAACGTAAATCCTCCTTTCGCTGATAATGTGATTAATTCTTCCTGTAAAATTTTTGCGTCTTCTATTTTGGTGGTTCCAGTTAACAGGTCGTCCACGTAATAATCTTTCAGTGTTACTGCTGATGCTTGCGGGTAATTGTTTTCTTCATCTTGGGCTAGTTGTTGTAATGTCCTTACCGCTAGGTAAGGTGCGGAAGCTGTTCCATATGTAACGGTTGTAAGTTGATACTCTTTGATTGGTTCCCTTGGTGTGGTTCTCCACAGGATAGTGTGGTATTTGTAATCTTCTTTGTCAAGTTTGATTTGACGGTACATCTTCTCTACGTCAGCCATGAGCACGTAGCGATGTTTTCTCCATCTTACTAAGAGGTCCCATAGATCCTGTTGTAATCTTGGCCCTACGTGCATCATCTCGTTTAAACTCTTCCCGTTGGAGTCCTTAGATGATGCGTCAAATACTACCCGCAGCTTGGTCGTTGTATTAGTTTCTTTCACAACTGCCTGATGTGGTATGTACACCCTGTCTTCATTTGGGTTGGTAGTTAGTTTCATGTGCCCTAGTTGGAGGTATTCGTCCATGAATTTTTGTAACCTGTCTTCAAATTGTTGTCTTTTAAAAATTTCTTCTCTAGCTGTAGTAATCTTGCGACTGCCAATGGTCTTGAGTTTTCCAACGTGTCTGGATCTTTTTTGAATGGTATTTTTACTGTGTAAGTTCCATCCGGGTTCCTCACCGTGGTTCGTTGGTAATGTTCTTCACACTCTTCATCTTGTTGGGACATTTCCACTGCCCTTGGAATTTCCTCGAGTTCCCAAAATTTTTCTAAGTGCATTTCTTCTTCCCGTGACACCATACTCACTATCGTCACTTCTTCTTTTTAGGATTGTAGATCTGCCCTGACAAAATCCATCCTAATTCTGAGTTCTGACCTAATACGTCGCCTGTTCTTTTTACCCCGTCTAGTATTAACTTTGCGTAATCTTCAGCTCCCAGAAGCACATCTATTGGCCCCGGTTTATCGAGTGTGGGATCTGCCAATATTTGGTTTGTCCACTGGCTGTTGTCGAACTTGAATTACTTCATGGGAAGATTCTCCGCGATCTTGTTTAGCACTATAACTTCTGTGGTTAGTGTGAAGATACTTGGATGTAAAGGTTTTAGTTGGATGTTTATTTTGAGGTTGCCTTGGTTGGTGTAGAACCTCCTAAACCGCTGATCTCGGCATGTACTTTTGCCTTGGTAGTCTTAGTAGCTGTGCAGAATCTTCCGTAATAAATGATGCCTGTGACTCTGGATCGATTAATACTCGTAACATGTGAAATTCACCGAAGATGTCCTTTATTCTGATAATTGCTGTAGCTAATAAAACTTCTTTTTTTCTATTTTCGGAGCTGCATGCTTCCTTAACTTCTTTGGTTGTTGCGTGCGCTGCCGATTTTGTTTGCTGGTGTGTTGCAGGTTTTTGTATTCCTGGTGCAGTAATGTGTGGTGCGGGTACTGACATGTTGTGCACCGCCGTATTGCGTGGCATCTGATGTTGGAACTGTGGTCCTTGCAATTGAAACATAGACGTTTTCTCTCACGAATGTGATCCTGGCTTGTGTTGACAACCCTTTGAACTTGATGCAGTCACCCAACTTGTGATATTGGTTGCAGTAGACGCATGCTTGCCGTTTATTCTGCCACTGGGGGTTCCATTGGGGCTGTCCTCGTGTGGAAGTATGGTGTGATTTTCTTGCCTGGGACATCGCTTCCATTGACTGGAATCTTAGTTTGAGGAATTCCATTACTTCCTCCATTACTGGTATTTCATTTGGTGCTTTCAGCGATTGTTCGAATAGTTTGTTTGTCTCTGCGTCCCATTTTCTTGCTATTATGTGGACAATAAGAGGACCCCAGGAGGTTGTTTCTACTCCTAGGTTCTTTATTGCTTCCAGACACTCATAAGTGGTGTCATGCAGACGCCTTATTGCACCTGCATCTTGCTCTTGGATAGTGGAAAAGTCTAGAATTTTGTCTATTAAAACTTTTACCATTAACCGTTTGTTGTTGTATCTGCTCTCGAGAATTTCCCATGCTGTTTTGTAATTGCATTCTGCTATTTGAAGGTGTTGGATTAGTTTTGATGATTCTCCTGTGACGTTGCTTTTAAGGTACTGCATTTTTCTATTGTTGTCACCGTTTTGTTGGAGTGTATTATTTTTTCAAACAGGTCTTGGAATGTCATCCAATTTTCATAACCACCGCTGAACATAGGTAGCTTTATTTCTGGCACCTTGATGCTGCATGTCTTATCTCCAACCATTTGTATTTTGTTTCCGAGTTCGATGCTTATTTGGTCACACCATTGTTCGGTTTTCTCGAACTCGCTGTTTGAAAAATAGTTGTCCTGATGTTTTGTTTCATGCACCTTGATGTGTTCGTGCTGGTCTTCAATTGCAGTCCATTGGCGCTGAATCTTGTCTTGCCATAACTTAAGTTGGGCCGTGTTTTCTTCTTTCTTCAATCTTTCTTCTACTTGTTGTAATAGAGCACCTAGTTGTTGCAGCTTGATCTCTTGTCTTTTCAATCGCTGTTCTTGTTCTTTATCGACCCCATCGTCTTCTTGCGAGGTGGTTGTTATATAGTTTACCCAATTTTTCAAAGTATTCTGACGTGTGGTAGTCATGATCATCTATCTGCAGTTTGGATATTTCATTATGTGTGCTGTTCGCTTCTTCCCACCATGTTTCCAATGCCTTGCTACGTTCATTAATGTACACCTTGTTCTTCCGTGCCGCCGCATCTTTCTTCATATTTGTAAACATCTTCTCCATAGCCTTGCCAATTTCATTTTGGGTGTTGGCCAATTTGTTTATCTTCTCCATTTTTCGCTATGAGTCTTGTGTTGTTTCTTATTTATAAAGCTTGATTTTCTTACCCACTGTCGATGTGTTTCTTCTTTCCTATAAGGGGCGTAAATCCTTATAGCTGACAGAGGTAGACTTGCTGCTGTAACTTCTTTTGGCGGTGGTGGTGGTGAATTGAATGTAGCTGGTGGTGTTGATGTCTTCAATAGGCTGATGTTCAATAGCTGCTGCTGTTGGTGGTGGATGATGTCTTCAATAGTAATTAATTTTACTGGTTGCCGATGTTGGTGGCTCGAAGGACTATGACTAATTTTACTGGTTGCCGATGTTTTTGGCTCGAAGGACCATCTTCAATTCTCTGATTAGAGAGATTGAGTAGTTGGGGTTTAATGTGAGGGTACGCCGTCACTCGTACCAATTGTAGACTAGACCTCACAACCCTGTTGAGTAATTGAATAAAAGATGAGATTCATTCAAAGACTGATTTATTTGATACTATTTACACTTTATATACAACTTTTGCATGACGTATTTTATTGTTTGACCTAGTTAGTAGGTCATGTTTTATTCATTTAAGCGCCTTTTGTGCTTACTAGTTAAAATGCACATAGTATATGTGTAATTTCAACCTTACACACTTTTGTATCAGCACAATTGTCGCAATAATTAACCTGCTTTATATTCAGTTTTGCTTACGATTCGTTTTACGTATTTCTTAATTGTTAATTCTACTTATATTTCTCAACTTATTACTAAATATAAAATTACTAAAATTATTAACATTATTAAAATACCCTGTTTAATCTGCAAGATTAAACATCCTGGCGGGCCCGAAGTTCATGTTCATTTGCAGATTGAACATTCTGCCGGACCCGAAGTTCATGTTCAATTGCAGATTGAACACATAACCTTAAAGCAGACAACAAAGTAGAAAACGTTGACCTTAATTGCAATGGCGTTGTAATTAAAGATACGGTTAGCGTTGCTAACACGTTTAATCAGTATTTCACAAAGTTCAGTCTTAGATTACAGAACAGAGAAGATGTGACATCTTGGTTATAATAAAACGAGCGTCTGCAGGCGTGTACTCGATAGGAACGGACTCGGGAAATTGCAACAATAATTGGCTTCAGAAGTTTATTTGCACTAAATAATATATTAATATTGCTTTCACATATATGTACATATACAGAGAAAAGCTATGTAATCGATTTAAATTTTCAAACACTTTTTTTGCATTTGTTGACGTTTTGTGGCCAAAACAATACAAAAAACATGATTGTATCAATAATTTTAATGGTTCAAAAGATATCGCGCACACTCACACACAATCAAACACGAAATTTTTTCTATCAGTGTGTTTTTTTATTGTTTAGGGCACCAAACTTCGAGATATGTAAAAAACATGTGAAAATTAAAACCGATTACATAGCTTTCTTGATTATAATAATCTATTGAAACTCCAGTCACAGTTCATTTACATAAAAAAATATTGTAGCATTTTACCTTTTTGGGGTGCTAAAAATCAATTATATATCAAAATTATGGTTAACAATGTTATCGAAAAACATGAATTTAATGAATTTATAAAATTCCCAGATACACCCCTGCGTGTCTCTTCAGCCTACCTCTTAAAGCAATATGGCTGAAATACAAAACAATAGCTTACCAAAATAAGTGAATCCTATGTTTGTCTCTTACACATGCAGCACTTTTATTGTATATACAGTTTTTAACAATACACCGTTGCATTTTTTCAACAAATTTCGACGCAAACACAACACAAAAAGCAGTTACAATATCTTAACCTTGTAGGTAGCGGACCGCGAAAATTCTATTATTGTAATAAACGTTTGTCAAATCGCCGTTGGTACCACGATAGAATAATAATAATAATAATAATAATAATAATAATAATAATAATACCTAGGGGTTGGACTACCTACTAGGCGCGTCCCCAGGTGGCGGATAGGGGAATGACCTTGCAAATGATCGTAAGTGATGTAAGGCCAACACCGAAATATGAGCTCGTGGCGGGTAACCGCCACTGTTAGCTCTGGAGAATACGGTGTCGCGGACCAGTCCACGTGGGGCCTCGTATCTAACGAGGACAGGGATGGCAACCCTGCGTCCCCTTAGCTGGAAGAAGTACACTTTTCTTAAACTGGCTTCCCTTACTTTAACTCTTTTCTGTCGGAGCACCCTCGCTCCAACTCTTGTTGTCTTCAGGCTCCCAGTGAAAACTGAGAGACCCTTTCCTTTTCCTTCTATTCTTCCCAGGACATGCGCCGTCAAAAGCGTATACGGGTGTGGCTAGCCCGGGATGTCCTAGCCGGGGGCGGCTGAGCGCTAGCCGTCTCCTAATACCGTAACCGCGAACTGTACTTCAGAGACTCTAGCAGGGCGTGGCTAGGGAACGTAGTACAGCTAGCGGTCGGTGGCCTTGGCTTTACCGCCCGGGCTGCGAGGAAGGTAACCTCTATAAAAAATCCCCCAATCCCAAGGTCGTTTGGCAGTTTTAGGTGCTGAAGGGATTGCGCGAAGGGATGCCTGAGCGTGGCCAGGGGGATGCCTGGCCGCTAACGTTGAAACGCCTGTGGGGAAAAGGGCGCCTCTCCACAGTATTAGCCCTACTATAGTATGGGTGCACTGCTGTAGTCGACGTGTTTTTCATCCCCTCTCGTGGGACAGTATGAGTTGTCACAATTTAAATGAGGACTTATCCTCCGAAATAAGCGCTGACGGTGGACAGCGTTGTCAAAACGCCCAAAACATAAGCAAGAAAAAGGAGGATCTTCCCCGGTTTCTTCTTATTAAAAGTGCTGAAGGTGACTTTTCTAAAACGTCGCCCTTTTTAATTGCGAAGTCTATAAACGGTATTATTGGAAGAACTAAGTCAGTAAAAAAGATTAAGGATATGTTATTAGTAGAAACGATATCAAACTTGCAGTCAAGAAAATTGTTAAGCACGTCCAGGATATGCAATATGAATGTTCTAGTTACGCCACATAATTCACTCAATCAAAGTAAAGGAGTGATATACTGTCCTGACTTCCTTAATTGCTCAATTGATGAGATAGTCGAAGGGTTAAAAGACGAAAAGGTTATTGAAGTAAGGCGCATTAAAGCCAAACGGAATGGTATTCTTGTAGACACACCAAACCATGTTTTGACATTTAACACTCCAACGCTTCCACAACGTATAATAGGAGGAATATACCCTCTAAAAGTGCGACCATACATTCCGATGCCGTTACGTTGTTTAAAATGTCAGTATTTTGGACACCTAGCGATCAACTGTAATAGAACCCCAACTTGCATTTGCGGGGAACCGATACACGAAGGCAACTGTAAATCAAACAGTACTTGTATAAATTGCAAAGGTGAACACAAATCAAATGACCGCAGATGTCCAAAATACATAGAAGAGTTGTCTATACAAGAAATTAAAACTTTAAAAAAAATTTCATACTTCGATGCCAGAGAAGAGCTAAAATTATCACCAGTACTGTAAAACAAATCATATGCGGCGGCTACATCAGCCTCAAGCACTAATATCGTGCAAGATGTAATAAAAACTCTCCTTCCGGAACTGATCAGTAATAGTATTAAGTCACACTTGAGCAACATTTTTGAAGCTCCAAGTGTAACTCAAATCACAACCGAAGTAGTAGCTGAAGATATTGATAAATCTAGTCAATATAGCATGGAAACGTCTGAATTATCAATAACTGATGAGATTCCTCAAAGAACTCAGCAAAAAACTTCTCAAGTGGAAGTTTTAGAAAGGCCCTTGGTTATAATGAAAAGGCCAGGAAGGGTAATAAAGAAAAGAAAACCTGGATGGGAAAAGGGCAGACCTAGAAAGGAGGTACCACTACGAATCACGGAGGCGGGGCCTTCAAGTACGCAGTGAACTATAACATCTCGTGATCTAAAAGCTGTGATATTTAGTCTAGTCAATAACTTAGAATATATTCATATTTATTTTATTTAGTTTAGTCAAGAATTATTTATATATAGATATATTATATTTATTTTACTGTTTAAATTTCCGTTTGTCTTCCGTATATGGTAATGTTGTATATCGTCCGATTTATAAGCACATGTATCCTGATTATTACAATTTGCGTATAATCAATAACTATATTATGGATAAAATTATTCATTGGAATTGCAATGGTGTAATACAGCATCTACCAGAACTCCAATCACTGTTACACACACAAAATCCAATAATGGTATGTCTTCAAGAAACACATTTTAAACCTGATGCGCATTTTAACATACGAAGATACGCAATAGAACGTAACGATGTCTCCCCTCAAACTCGTGCTCACGGAGGAGTGGCTTTTATACTTAGAAATGATGTCGCTTACAAAAACATAAATATTCAGTCAGACCTAACTGCAGGTTATTTCGGTGCAAATATTTAGTCCCCATCCATTAACAATATGCAACCTATACCTCCCCGATAGAACGTGGACCATAAAACAACTCATAGAAGTAATAGACCAGCTACCAAAACCATTTATATTGGTTGGAGATTTTAATTCTCATAATCCTATATGGGGATCTGCATATAAAGACACGAGAGGAAACATGTTAGAGCAGTTCATAGAACAAACAAAATTAATTGTTATGAATGATGGCAGTCCTACATTTATTAATATTAGATCAAATTCCTTCTCATGTCTGGACTTATCTTTATGTTCACCATCTTTGGCAACAAGATTCAAATGGCAAGCTTTGGATGATCCATTTGGAAGCGACCATTTCCCCATTTGTATAACGTCAGGAACTTTTTACAAAGACCAAATTATTCCTAAGAGATGGTTATTAAAAGACGCAGACTGGAACAGATACAAATCACTTTACACTTCACCACAGTTAACAGGTGACATAGACACGGATGTCCACCAAGTAACTGATAGTATCATAAAAACTGCTCAAGCTTGTTTCCAACAAACGAAGGGTATTATTAGTTCATACTCAGTTCCTTGGTGGAATAAAAATATAGAAGAACAAGTTAGAGAAAAGAAATACTTATTAAATAATTTCAAAAAGCATCCTACACAAGAAAGCTTAATATTGTTTAAAAAGGCTCGAGCAAAAACTAGACACTTAATACGTTATAACAAAAAAAAGTGTTGGGAAGACTACGTCAGAAATCTCACATTTGACAGTCCAGTCAACGATGTGTGGAATAGGATAAAAAACATATCAGGAAAAAGCAGCTACTCGATCCCGAAAATAGAGATTGATGGTAGGTTGACTACAAGCGAACCAGAAGTGGCTGAGACATTTGCCAAATACTACGGAAATGCAAGTTCAAACAGCAACTACGGTGAGGAATTTTTGCAGACAAAATTATCAGCGGAAACTCTACTTGATTTTGCACACTCGGAATGTATGGATTATAACAATCCGTTAACTCTCAAAGAGCTTAACGTTGCACTTAAGCTATCAAGAAAATCGGCTCCTGGGAAAGATAATATTGTTTATGACTTTATAAGAAATCTTCCAGTAACAGGAAAAATTAAAATTTTATCATTATTTAATAGTATTTGGGAACAAAGCCTTTTTCCGAATTCTTGGAAAGAGGCAATTATAATTCCTATTTTAAAGCCGGGTAAAACCCGTAAAAACATAAGCAACTACCGTCCTATATCCCTTACCTCATGTTTAAGCAAACTAATGGAAAGGATTGTTAACAACAGGCTAGCGTGGTTCCTCGAAACACACAATTTAATAGTAGACTACCAAACAGGATTCAGAAAACGACGCTCTGCATTCGATCACCTAGTTCGGTTAGAAAATGCTATTCAGAATGCCTTCATTGACAGACAACATATTGTAGGAGTATTTTTTGACCTACAAAAAGCCTTTGACACAACATGGCAACACAATATTCTACAACAATTGTACAATTGGGGGTTAAGGGGAAATTTACCCAAGTTCATTTCGTCATTTTTAAAAGATAGGTCATTTGTTGTTAGGATAGGGAATTATATATCGAAGAGGCATACGCTTCAAAATGGTGTACCCCAAGGATCAACAATAAGCGGCACTCTATTTATCATCGCAATGAATAACATAGCACAAAATGTAAGTGATTCAATCGAGAAATGTTTATATGTTGACGATCTAGCTATTTTACTTTGCCGGAAAAACTATTGCCTCTATAGAAACTCAGCTTCAACGTGCAATTAATCAAATTAACAACAATGCAAAATCCATTGGGTATCGTTTTGCACCCGAAAAAACTGTTTGCGTTCACTTTTGCAGACTCCGTACCCCCCACAGAGGGCCGAAACTTTTCCTGGACAAAAGTCGAATTAAATGTGTAAATTCGGTCAAATTTCTTGGTATGCATTTTGACAGCTCTCTATCCTTCAGAATACAAATAAGTGAAACCGCAACAAAAACAAAAAAAGCACTAAACATCATAAAATGCATATCAAACGTTAACTGGGGCTCTAATCGTGAGACACTTACTAAACTGTATAAATCCATAGTCCTGTCCAAAATAGACTACGGGTGTGTATTTATGGAGCCGCAAGGCCATCCCGTTTGAAGGTTCTAGATTCCATACATTGTAATGCAATAAAATACATAACGGGAGCATATAGAACAAGTCCCTTTGCAAGCTTACTCTGTGAATCGGGAATAATGCCATTAATATATCGTAGACAGAAACTTACATTAAATTATGCAACAAATGTAATATCAAACGTCAATCACATAAACTACAAATTGTTCAGTAGTAGACACCCTATCCAAAAATTCGAGAAAAAGCCAACGGCAACTAGGCCAATGTGCGTACGCGCAATAGAGTATAGAAATTTACTTCAAATTGCCGACTATACAATAGCAGTCCAAGAGTTTTCTAAGCTTCCACCATGGAATAGTTGCGAAATCTTAACACGTCTCGAATTATCAGGATTTTGCAAAAACGTAACCAACCCACAAATAATAATGGATAAATTTAATCAGATAGTAGAAGAATATTCTAACCCACTGTTAATCTTCACTGATGGATTAAAAAACTCACTAGGCACAGGATACGCATACTACGTGGAAGAAACATCATATAAATGGAAAATATCAGATGTAAATAGCGCCTACTCAGCGGAATTACATGCTATAAGAAGAGCACTAGCACACTGTTCGTCAGTTACAGAAAGAAACTGTATAATATGTACGGACTCAATATCAGCACTGTTAGAAATAGAAAATCAAAATACAGTTAACCCCATCATGCAAAGAATTCACAAAATAATTAATTGCATCTCAACATTAAGAAATAATAAATTTAGCTTCGTATGGGTTCCGAGTCATTCCGACATCAACGGTAACTTGATGGCAGACAAAGCAGCAAAAGATGCTACCATTTCAGACGAATTTTCGAATGAACTAGTAACTCCTGATGATGCCAAACGGTACATATTGAATCAAACAATCAACACTTGGCAAATGAGTTGGAAAAAGCAAATTACTAACGTTCAAAGAACACGTACGCCCCTGGAATCTACCAAGCCAGCTTACCAGAAGAGAAGGAGTAACTATAACACGATTACGTATTGGTCATACCAACCTTACGCAATCCTACTTATTAACAGGAAACCAAGCACCGATATGTAATGAATGCAATGATGACATGACTGTTATACATATTTTAAAAACTTGCAAAAAACTAAAACCTATCATGATAAACACAAGAAGCGAATTCGATGTAGTCCAACTATTAAAATCGAACAAATACGACGACTTAAAGATAGTAATAGATTATCTAAAAGGATTGGAGTCTATAGTAAGATTTAAATGAGATGAATTAGGCTAATGACCTTAGATGTCGATGCCATTAAATTAAAAAAATAAATAATAATAATAATAATAATAATAATAATAATAATAATAATAATAATAATAATACCCTCCTCTAAAATGGGCGCTGATGTAGGACAGCGGAAAAATCCTCAAGCGGGTAAGATTACTAGCCCTGTCTCCCGCTCCACAACGATGGAATTCCCTTGATCTCTGGGGAGTCATCCGAAAATTTGGGCAATACAAGTAGGCAGGAAAAGGTGGTTACCTCGCCCCGGTTTCTGCTACTGAAAAGGAAGGAAGGAGACTTCACCAAAGTGAGCCCGTTCCTTATCTCAAAGGCCTTGTTTGGAGTAGCTGGGAATATTCCTAGCATTAAAAAAGTTAAAGGAGCGTTATTAATAGAGACAGCATCCAGGAATCAAAGCAAAAGGTTATTGGATATGGAAAGGTTATCGGGTTATGAAGTGGAGGTTTCACCTCATCCTACTTTAAATCGTTGCAAGGGAGTAGTGTACTGCCCCGATTTGTTGAATTCGACGATGGAGGAGATTAAGGAGGGACTAGCTCACGAATTTGTGGTCGAAGTTAGACGCATAAGAAGTAAACGAAACGGTGAATGGATCGATACACCTAACCACATCATCACTTTCGAAAGGAATGATCTACCCAAAACCATTAAAGCGGCAATGTATCCGCTATTAGTGAGACCATATATACCGGCTCCCTTACGCTGTTATAACTGCCAACTATTTGGACATTCGGCCATTAATTGTAATCATACTAAGGTTTGCATATGTGGAAACCTCCTCACGAGGACATTCCATGCGAAACACCAAAGTCGTGTCCAAATTGTAAAGGTGACCATTCTGCTATATATAAAGGTTGCCCCGTCTATAAAAAAGAAAATAAAATTCAGGAAGTTATGGTCTTAAATAAAGTTTCGTACTTACAAGCCAAACAAATGGAAAGATCTGCAGTGACAAGCCAAGCTAGTTATGCAGCGACTGCGGCATTATCCAGTGGAAGCACTTCGAGAACTGAGTCTATACCTGAAATTAGAAAAATTATTCAAGAAGAAGTATCTAAACTTACGCCTGTAAATGCTACAGCCGGAGATGCTTCGCTGCGTGACATACTTCCTGACATCAGGAACATGATTAGAGAGGAAGTCTCTAAACTTAACCCTGTGGTCGCCCAACCGGAAAACACATCTCTCCGAGAGATTATGCCTGAAATTCAAAAAATGATTAGAGAAGAGATATGTAATCTCAGGGCAGAATTTAGTATCTCAAAAGCACCTACCCTATTTACAAAACCTTCCGAGAACCCTATGGATGAAGAAACACGTGGTGCTAAAAGAAAGAGCATTCTTGACAGAGCCACATCCACGGAATCTAGTTTAAACTCCGTCGATGAGGACACTTTAACAGCAGCTAAAGGGGAGAAAAAGAAAAAGGGGTGGCCAAAAGGCAAATCGAGAAAATAGCTGTGATAGTTACATCAATCTGTGATATTTATCTGTGATATTTACATAGTTTGTTCATTCGTTCGTTATTTATTTTACTTGTTAGTATTTGTGATGTCCTTATATACACACTTCATTGTTATTTATTTATGTTATTTATTAAATCCAATTATTCAATCCTACAATGGATATAAATAAAATTATACAATGGAATTGTAGGGGTATAATAATGCGTTACTGTGACATCAAAATGATACTAACACAGCATGAACCAATGTGTCTGTGCATTCAGGAAACACACCTTCAACAAGGACAACCGTATGCACTAAGGGGATATACAATTGAACGGAGAGATGGCGAGTTGAACGCTAGAGCTAGTGGCGGTGTTGTTATATTGACGAGAAGCGATGTATATTCTGCGCCAATAAGTCTCAACACGCGCCTTCAAGCGGTGGCTGTGCGAATTTCATATCCTATTGTCCTATCTCTATGTAATATCTACCTGCCCAGAGATGATTGGGATTTAAGAGATATTGAGAATCTTGTAGATCAGCTCCCAACTCCGTTTCTACGTGGGGCTCTCAATCTAGAGACGCCAGGGGCCGTCGACTGGAAAACTTTATAGATCGTGACGATGTTCTTTTGCTGAACACTGGAGCTCCGACGTATTTCAACTCTCGTTCACGTGATTTCCACGCGATTGATTTGGCCTTTTCCTCACCGATTCTGGCACCGATCTTCACATGGATACCTATGGACGACCTACATAATAGCGACCACTTTCCCATCTGCATAGATACAAAAATTGCGAGACGGCCGATTGTGTCTATGCCTAGATGGCGCGTTGATAAGGCAGACTGGAACATCTTCGGGGAAAATGTATCCACATATATCAACCCCGAGCTTAGTCTATCCCAAGGGTGAAAACCTTTACCAACGATATTCTACAAGCTGCCCGAAATGCTATTCCTGAGGGAGGTGGTACGCCGATGGTGCGTAATGTGCCCTGGTGGTGCCCCGAGGTTAGGGATGCCATCAAAGCAAAGAGGAGGGCATTTAATTTATTTCGTCGATGTCCCACTGAAGAAAATGTGATTGTTTTAAGAGAGCCAGAGCCAATGCTCGTCGAATAATTCTTCAACGCAAGAAAGCTTCCTGGAACAAATACCTCTCCTTGATTAACCCCAGCACGTCTTCATCGGAAGTCTGGAAGAGGATAAAGCTTCTAGTGAATGGCAGAAGAACTACGTCCATCACTCGAATCATTACTCGAGATGGTATTACCACCGACATGCCGGAGTTAATCGCTGAGTCAATTGCTGAACACTACGAATCAATTAGCAGTTCTCAAAACTACGAACCAACTTTTCGTGACAACAAGATAGAACGGAAACTCCTCTCGACTTCACTACCGCTGACCACCTAGAATATAACGTACCCTTTTCGATGGCGGAATTTGACGAGGCTCTACGGTTTTCTAATTCTAAGGCGCCTGGATCCGATACAATTTCGTACGAATTTATCAAAACCTTCCTTTGACTGCCAAGTTGTCCCTTCTGAATTTGTACAATCGCTGTTGGTCTGAAAATACTTACCCTGGGGAATGGAAAGAGTCCATCATCGTTCCCATCCTCAAAAACAGCAAAAATCCACAGATTCCTTCGAGTTATAGACCCATCAGTCTTACTTGTTGTATGGGTAAACTTCTTGAAAGGATGGTCAACAACAGACTTGTTTGGCACTTGGAGTATAACCGGTATCTCGCAGACCATCAGGCAGGATTTGAAAACCGATCCACTCAGGACCAACTGATATACTTGGAGAACGCAGTACAGCGTGCGTTTAGGGACAAGAAACATACGGTGGCTTTGTTTTCGACCTCGAAAAGGCGTACATGACCTGGCGGTACGGAGTCTTACAAAAGCTGCACGGCTGGGGACTCAGGGAAATTTGCCTCTTTCTAATCGACTACCTGAAAGAGAGAAGATTTAGGGTAAAATGCGGAAACGCGTTCTCGACGCCTAAGATTTTTGAGAATGGCATTCCTCAAGGCTCGCCCTTGAGCGTCACACTATTCGCGATTGCAATAAACGATATCGCATCGAGTATTAGTCCTGACGTAAAGAAATGTCTTTACGTGGATAACCTGGCAATATTTTGTTCAGACACAACTATCGGGAAAATAACTAGACGTCTCCAACCGGCTCTAAATAAAATTATCCAAAATTCCGAAAATTCGGGTTTTAAATTTTCGCGAAATAAAACCAAATGCATGCATTTCTGTCGTTTAAGAAAACCTCACTATGACCCACTTTTACACATTAAGGATTGGCCAATCCCTATCTCAAGGTCGACCAAATTCTTAGGTCTAATTTTTGATGATAAACTCAGATGGAATGAACACAAAGACTACATAGTGGATAAATGTAAATCTGTTCTTAATATTCTTAAGGGTCTTGCTGGAACAAAATGGGAGCAGATCCCGACACCATGCTACAGTTGCATAAGTCACTTTTATTGTTTAAGCTGGAATATGGTTGTGAAGCTTACTCCTCGGCGCGCAAGTCAACTCTGGCTAGATTGGACCCTGTCCACCACGCAGGCATGAGATGCTCCATCGGTGCATTTCGCACTAGTCCCATCACTAAAATATTATCAGAGACAGGTTTCCTTTGCCTATCTCGTCGACGAGACCAGATACTCTGTAGGTACGTCGCTAGGATTTGTGCCCAACCGGACCATCCGAATTATCGGATTGTCTTTGGAGATTGTCGTGAATTTACCGATAGGCCATCGATTACAAGACCGGCCGGGGTGAGAGCTTCTGAATTATTGAACACGCTGGACTTCACCTTCCAGAAGTATTACCGTTAGGTCACGGCGAAGTTCCGCCTTGGATGGTCCCTGAGGTAGATACTTGCCTCCAACTCACGGCTTTCAGAAAGGAAAGCACACCTGACTTAATTTATAAGCGACAGTTTGCATCTATAATGGACGCACACCGTAACTCAAAAGTGATTTACACGGATGGATCGCGAACTGAATCGGGGGTAGGATGTGCCATATGCATTGACGGCATAGCACATGTATGGAACATGTCCAATATGTGCACAATAATTGGTGCCGAAATGTATGCCCTATGGCAAGCCCTTTTGTACTGCCATATGTGCTACACCGTGACACGTTTCGTCATAATTAGTGACAGTTTGAGTGCTATAAGGAGTGTAAGGAGCCGTTTCTCTCGGGATCCGCTTGTCCAAAGATTACAGGCCTTATACAAAACGTGGTGGAAACTGGAAAAGTGTGACGCTACTGTGGGTACCTGGCCACGTAGGCATAGAAGGCAATGAAGTGGCCGACAAGGCGGCAAAACGTGCTACGACAGGAGAACAAGTGGATGTTCCGGAGGTGAGACATGTAGAGCTAAAGGCAGCCTTGGATAAGTCGATTGGATACACGAAGCCCTGGAGACCACCTGTGCAATTGTCTCGAACGGAACGGATTAAAATCCAGCGCCTGAGAATAGGCCACACGCAACTAACTCACGTCCACCTGTTACGCAACGAACCTCCTGCGGGATGCCAGAGCTGTGGTGATCAAATATCTGTTGAACACATACTGTGTATATGCCCGGGACTGCAGCATCTAAGGATTTTATTTAAGTTGGTTGGGGAGAAAGAAGATTTACTTAGGCAGTCGGAGCATATTAAAATGTTATTAGATTCCTAAAAGCTGCAGATTTGTTTGATAGGATCTAATAAGTATAGTAGAGGCCAATGACCTTAGTTGTCGACGCCTAAAAAAAAAAAAAAAAAAAAATAATAATAATAATAATAATAATAATACCCTTTCTTATGCGCGCTCAAACAGTACATTAAAACGATTAGAAACAATACATAATGCCGCTATGAGATATTGTTTAGGGGCATTTTATACTAGCCCAGCCAACAGCTTATCTTGCAAATCCGGAATACCTCCACTACAGCTACATCGCACACTCAAGCTATTAAGGTATGCTTGTAAAATAAAGGCACAACCATCGCATCCTAACTATGGAATACTATTTGGCAATAACGAAAATCCTCAAGGAGAACAAAGACTCCATAAACCACTCTCACACCTTATAAAAAACGCACTAGCAATCATTAACCAAGAAATTCCACCAATGCTACCTGTGAAACCACTCGAAGTCCCGCCATGGCAAGTACCCAATCCTGAGATAAATACTAACTTAACCAAACACCTGAAAGGAAACACCCCTCCATACATCTATCATCTCGAACTCAGGGAAATACTATACAACCTGAAAGACCATCTGATGCTATTCTCTGATGGCTCAAAATCTAAAGAGGGAGTAGGATGTGCATTCTCGGTCGACAAGAAAGAGTACAGATGGAGCTTACCGAAACACACATCTATATACAGTGCAGAACTATATGCGATATGGCAAGCCCTGCGCTATTGTGAATTATCAACGAACAAAAAGAATATTATTGTAGCCTGCGATTCCTACAGCGCTCTTGTTGGTCTTAAAAACTCATATACAAAAAACCCAATAATACAAATGATTTTACCAACTATAAAACACCTAAACGATCTGGGTTATACAATAAAATTTATATGGATCCCGAGTCATATCAAGATAGAGGGAAACGAAAAAGCAGATAAGGCTGCACGTAAAGCAGCACAAGAGGCTCAAAACCAAACTACCGAAAAAGTAGAGATAGCAAATCACCACAACGTAGCGGTCTTTCTCAAAACCAAACTAAGGATTATATGGCAACAAAATTGGGCAGAAGTACATAACACGCTTAAACTCGTCAAGCCATCTATTGAAAAGTGGAAAATGCCATCAGGCCTACCCAGAAAAGAAAGTAGTGTTATCCACAGGATCAGAATTGGGCACACCAAAATAACGCATAAGCACCTGATTGCAAAAGAACCTCGCCCTACCTGTACACATTGCTCAGTACCACTAACCATGGAACATATACTCTGCTCTTGCGTACTATATGCCCCGATGCGTAACCTATACTCGATCTCGGGTACCCTAGTTAGCAATTTGAACCAGAACAATAATATACGAAACACGCTAGAATACCTGAAAGCCATAGGGATATTCCATAAAATATAATATCAAAAACAGCACTAAAGACCTTAGCAGTCGATGTGCTATAACATCTATAAAAAAAAATAATAATAATAATAATAATAATAATAATAATAATAATACCATACAAACTTAATAATGGAATACCACAAGGATCGGTTCTGAGTACCACCTTATTTACTATTGCAATAAATGGTATTGCAGATAGCATTCATGAAAATAGCCATGCTATGTTATACGTGGATGACCTTGCCATTGCAGTGAGTGGTACTGACATCGATTGTATGGAAAATATCATACAAAGGGACATAGATACAATCGCAGAAGTAGCAGAATCTCGTGGTCTTAAATTCTCAGAAAGCAAAACTGTCTGTGTCCATTTCTGTAGGTTAAGAAAACCACACGATGAACCTATCTTGCGACTGAATGGCCAGATTATACCAAACGCAACAGAACACAAATTTCTGGGACTAACCTTTGATACAAAGCTAACCTGGAAAAGACACATTGACAGACTCGCAGTAGCATGTAGAATAATCATAAACAAAATTAAAGTACTATGTAGCTTCACTTGGGGTGCAGACCGGGACTCATTACGTAAAATAATTAATGCATTTATAAGAAGCAGGATAGAATATGGATGTATGATATACAGCAACGCTGCAAAATCACACATTAAGAAAATAGAAGGAGTTTGGAATAAAGCACTGCTTCTGATGACAGGGGCATACAGAACGTCGCCAATTGAATCACTAAACGTTATATCCTACCACACCCCACTCAAACTTAGATTTGAAGAGATCAATAATAAATGTGGTTTAAAAATATTGAGTAAATCCAACCACTACCTAAAAACCATATTATCAAAGCCTGAAATGCTGGAAAAGTACGAGTGGAGTCAAACTCGAACAATACCAGCAATCATTAATATCTATAAACAGCTAGAAAGGGAGAATCTAATTTTAAATATGTGGCAAGAGGAAGAAGAGATATATGAATGGCAATGCTGGCCTCTCCAAATAGATTATGTAAAATATACTACGGGCCATGAAGAAGAAACTGACTTTCTGCAATACAAACTACGGCATAACAACCACACATTCATCTATACTGCGGGATACACTCTACCACACCACGCTGGATGCAATGTAATAGTAGAAGGTCAAAAAATATCATGAAAGCTACCACAAGAAAACTCATTGGTTACAGCAAGCTTAACTGCTATTTTGAAAGGACTACAAGTAAATGATAATTGTCCAACTAACAAAGTGGTGTGTTCTACCTCGAAGGAAGTAATTGATTCCTTAAAAAACCTCTTTTCAAAAAATAGCCTAGTCAAATCGATACAGCAAAGAATAACTCGGATGGCACGACACAGAATACAAATCAAAATTCTGTACACACCAATGAAGTTAAACATAATAGAGATAAAATCCTTAACCAAACTCACACTTACAAAAAGCGAAAACGATAATAATATAAACTGCCACCTTCTCGAGGACCTAATAAAGCAAATGCGGAGGAGAACTAAACAGAAGTGGCAAGTTATGTGGGAGAACAATAATACCCAATTGCAGACTATTATTAGGGATGTCGAAAACATTCCAAAAACAAAGGGGCTAAAAAGAAAAGAAGAGGTAATATGGACAAGGCTAGCCATAAGTCACACAAGGCTAACACACGCTCACCTTCTATTAAACCGAAAACCTCCTAAATGCCCACAATGTAACCCACAAGATCTAATGATAATTATATAATCGGGGAGTGCCATGTACTAAATCCATATAGAGATCAACACCGAATAAAAGGAGAACTAAAGACAATGCTAGAAGAAACCAAATTTCGAGAACTATTAAGATATCTAGAAAGCATTGCAGTAGTAAATGAAATCTAATACTAGAGAACAAGAAGATTGAGAATTTCATGATAAACGGCTATAAATAATAGGAACGTCTAATGATCATAGATATCGAAAACGTTCCTAAATGGCCGTCATATGTTAAAAAAAAAAAAATATAAAAAAAAAAAATAATAATAATAATAATAATAATAGGGGAGTAAAGTCGAACCAGCACCTCCACGTGGTACTCCCCGGGTAACGCTAACGCTGGTCGCACGCCGTCTGTCTTCGTTTCTTTGGTTGTCTTGGTTCCATGTCATTTGTTTTATGTCTTGGGGACCTGACCCCGTTAACAAAGACGTAATCCAAGGTGTAATACGTACCGTGCCGAGGGATGAGTGGCCATACGTTAGTTGATCGCGAACGGTGTCTGTCGGGTACCTGGCAGTCCCCGACAGTATTTTGCCTTGCTGCGGTAAGGAACCACTGCCGCAGTGGGCATGTATTTCTTCCCTGCTCGTGGGATATGCTATGAGTCTGAAACATAAACCTAAAGGGGTTCTGGCCTCCCAACCAGACGCGAGGGAGTCGCGTAATAAACCCACTCATATGAGCAAGGAAAGGAGGATTTACCCCGTTCCTTCTCGTAAAAAGCCTGGTAGGGGAATTTAGTAAAGTCTCGCCGTTTTTGATAGCGAAAAGTCTATTTGGAATTGCTGGACAAACAAAATCAGTCAAAAAGATACGAGATGGCCTGTTAATTGAAACCATAAGTAATTTACAATCCAGAAAATTATTAAGTACCAATCGATTATGTGACATGGACGTAGAGATTATACCACATGATTCCTTAAATAAAAGCAGAGGCATAGTATATTGTAAAGAAAACTGTTTTGGAGGAACTAAGAAATGAAAACGTTATAGACGTTCGTAGAATACAGACAAGAAGAAATGGTATGGTGGTAGATACCCCAAACCATATACTTACATTCAACTCACCGATCTTGCCTCAACGTATAACTGGTGGAATCTACATCTTACCGGTCAGAATCTACATTCCGACCCCTATGAGATGTATGAAATGCCAAAGATTTGGGCACTCAGCCGCTAACTGTAGAAACTAGCCTAGATGCGTATGTGGTAATCTGACTCATGAAGGCGAATGCACTGATATCACATGTATCAATTGTGGAGAGGTACATTTGTGCAGATCTCGTGAGTGTCCAAAATTCAAAGAGGAAATGGCCATTCAGGAAATTAAGACTACAAAGAAGTTATCGTACTTCGAGGCTAAAGAAGAGCTCAAGCTGTCTCCGGTTTTATCAAAAAAGACGTATGCAAATGTAACGGCAAAATCAAATACGGACATAGCCAACGAAGTTTTAAGTACGCTTTTACCAGCCATGGAAAAATGATAGAAAACGGAATAAAGAAGCACGTTACAACAGAAGGTAAACAAAAGAATCAAACATAAATGTACTACCGAAAGACACGTTTTACCACCACAACCATTACCCATGATATCGAAACCTTCGATATCATCGATAAGGTCTGTAACTGGGGAGGATAGATCTTCAACCGACGAAATGGAGATAGTAGAAAGTGAAGCGTCAAGCTTAAAAAGACAACTTAGCCCAGCTACCCCACCGAGGAATTACAAACTGTCGAAGGAAGGCCAATTTTTACAAGTAAAAGTAATATTCAAAACGGCCAAAGGGTTGGCCTAAAGGGCGATTGAGAAAGCCCAAAAGTGACCAGAAAGACGAATCAGATAGTAGTAATTCGGTTAATACTTCAGTTGTACGGGAAGAGCCCCATCAACTGAGCGATGCAATAAATAGTCTGTGATATTAATGTTTGTTTGTCCCAAATATGTTAACGTTTGTTCCTTTTATCTAAACAGATAATCTATACTAGTCCATATTTCTTTATACTTTGTGTTATTTATTAGTTGTTACGTCTTTTATTTATACCTCAATTTATTTATCTACTTATTTATTTGTTCATTTATCTATTTATTATTTATTTATTTTGTTGACTTGGAAAACAATATTTTAGACAACCATATAAGGGAGTTATCTAGTATATGAAACATAATTACTTTAAAAATGGCTTTTTAGAAAATATATTACAATATAACTGTAATGGTATTAAAGCTCATTATGCCGAGATAAAACTCTAACATCTTATCATTCTCCTTTTGCCTCTGCTTACAGGAGACACACCTAAGAGAAAACATGTCATTTAATCTTAGAGGATACAACTGTATAAGAAAGGATGCAGAGTCAGAAGTCAGAGCGAAAGGAGGTGTAGCAATATATATTAAAGAGAACATTCCCACAAAAATATACCTCTAAATACCAGTCTACAATCAGTTGCTATTCAGGTTACATTTCCTATTAACCTAACAATATGTAATATATACTTACCACACTTTACTTGGTCTGCGGAGGACATTCAACAACTAGAGAGGCAACTCACAGCTCCATACTTAATAGTTGGAGACTTTAACTCGCACAATAAGTTATGGGGATCTCAGAAAACGGACTTGCCGGGCAGATTAATTGAAGAATTCATTCAAGAAAATGATCTAGTTATCTTAAACGAAGGAGAAGGTACTTATCTTAACTCTGCCACTAATAACTTTTCGGCAATTGATCTGTCCATAGTATCTGCCCAAATAGCCCCATTACTGCGTTGGAAAGTATTAGAAGATATAACTATAACCGATCACTTTCCAATCCGAATCGAATTCGCAAACCGTATTCGTACATCACCTATAATAAAAAAATGGCAACTGCATAAAGCGAATTGGAGTGAGTTCGATAGACTGACATCTAAATGTACAATAGGAAATGAAAAAGATATTCATCAAACGGTAGAAAATCTCACGACTACCATCTTGGAAGCAGCTTCATCAGCAGTTCCGTATGCTGAAACGAAAGCATATGGACTCACCAAAGATCCATGGTGGAACGAAGAGGTAAAAGAAGTTATCAAGAAGAAAAAGAAAACTCTTACAATGTTTAAGCGTTATCCATCATATGAGAACATGATTGAATTTAAGAAGGCCAGAGCAATAGCAAAAAGAGCTATACAAAAGTCAAAAAAAGAAAGTTGGGAAAAATATGTAGGATCTCTCACTCCGGATACACCTGTATCAACAATATGGAGTAAAATAGATCAATTATGGGCAGAAATTTTACATCACAAACACCCGTACTAAACCATAATGGTATACCGATTTATGAGCCAAAAGAATTAGCCGAATGTACGGCGGACCATTTTGAGGACGTAAGCAGTAGTGACAACTATAATCTGCAATTCAGTTTAATAAAAGACAGAGAAGAACAAACCGAAATAGTTATAAACGAGTCAGATGGATATTATAACATACATTTCTCACTCCAAGAAATGGAAGGTTCTCTGAACAACATAAAGGCTACGGCCGTGGGGCCAGATAACGTATCTAATGTATTTATTAAAAGATCAAACCAAGTATACAAAACTGAACTATTAAAACTATACAACTCGATATGGGAACAAGGAACGTTCCCAAATAAATGGAAAGAGGCTCAAATAATTCCAATACCCAAAAATAGAAAGGAGTTGGATAACCCCACAAATTATCGCCCTATCTGCTTAACCAGTTGTCTGGGAAAATTACTAGAAAAATGGTAGCATTTAGGCTAATATGGCATTTAGAGGCTAATAATCTTTTAAGCAATTTTCAAATGGGGTTTAGGAAAGGTAGGTCCACAATTGACCAACTAGTTATACTTGAGGATTACGTCCAAAACGCTTTTGCTTCTCAAGAACATGTGGTCGCAGTATTTTTAGACATACAGAAGGCTTACGATACAACTTGGAGGCATGGAATTATTAAAACTCTTATTAAGTGGAAAATCGGAGGAAAAATGTTGACATTCATTATAAACTATTTAAAAGACAGGTACTTCAGAGTGAAATTTGCAAACACTTTATCAACACCTCGGTTGCAAGAAAATGGTATACCACAAGGTTCATCTCTTAGTGTGGTGCTATTTGCCATAGCAATTAATTCCTTAATAGAGGATAAAGAGTTTACTGTAGTAATTTTCTATGCATCCAAGGACATGAAAGAGACAGAGCAACATTTACAAACAAATTTAAACAAATTAATACAACAAGCAAATCAAGTAGGTTGTAGCTTCTCTAATACGAAGACCGTGTGTCTGCACTTTTGTCGACAAAGAAAATGCCATCAAGAACCTAACCTAAAATGGGAAGAAAACATAAAACTCATTCTACCATAAAACACTTAGGATTAACGCTAGATAAAAAGTTGCTATGGAAACAGCACATAGAACTATTGGTAAACAAGTGTAAACAATTTTTAAATGTAATGCGTTCCATTGCAAACCTTAAATGGGGCGCAAATAGGAATATTTTAATTAAATTCTGTAACGCAATGGTACAAAGCAGAATAAATTATGGGTGTATTATCTACGCAGCAGCTAGACCTACCCATCTAAAAAAATTAGAATCGGTACAACTCGAAGGACTACGAATAGCAACGGGAGCTTTTCGTACGAGTCCATATTCCTCTGTATGTTGTGAGAGCGGGGTTATGCCACTAAACTACCTAATACACGTAAACCTGCTTAAATACGCGCTAAAAATATGGACACAAAAATGTCATCCCTTAAAGGAATTACTATTTGAACCAACAAAGACGGACTTAATCTATGACAAGAAACCCACCATAACAAAACCCACTAGAGTACGAATAAGACAAACTTTATTAAATTATAAAATTAAACTTCCAAATATGTATGAAAGTGCAAACACGGAAACACCTCCGTGGGTCTTCAGCGCGCCGGAACTCCACCTGGATTGCAGTATCTACAAAAAAGGAAATACTAATAATAAAATTTATAAAAATACATTACACAGTATAGTAAATACCTACCAAAATGCAACAGTACTATATTCAGACGGCTCCAAAACTAAAGATGGCACAGCTTCGGCTATTTACTCAGGTGGAGAATTCCATTATTGGACATTACCACATACCTCTGGAATCTTTAGTGCAGAACTGTACGCTATATGGATGGGACTAAGGTACATAGAATACATCAATGGTAATATATTCCTAATATGTAGCGATTCTTTGAGTGCCTTGCAAAGTATTTGAGATACCTTCAGTACAGACCCGCTCGTGCAAATAATATTAAATTTCACTTACTGGTTAGGAAGCAAAATAAAATAGTTAAGTTTATATGGATTCCTAGCCATATTGGAATAAAGGGCAATGAAATCGTAGATGAGAAAGCCAAACTGGCAACAAAACTAGAACCATGCCAAGGTATACCATCTCGATATCAAGACATACTAAAAGACACAAAAACCAAAATAAAACAAGCCTGGCAAAGACAATGGAAAAATGGCAGCGCTAAACTAAAAGAAATTAAAGCCAATATTAATAACTATGATTACAACCGATCATTAAGTAGAAGGGAGCAATCAGTGCTCACGAGACTGAGAACAGGTCACACCAGGTTAACGTCTAGCTACATGCTTTCAAGAACCAGGCACAAACAATGTGATCATTGCCAGAATATTATGACAGTAAAGCACCTATTATGTGAATGTGAGGGACTTGATAATATAAGGAATCAATTAGCAATGCCTAATGAAATAGCAAAATGTCTAGCACTTGATATAAGAATGGAAAGAAAGGTTATCGATTTTCTAAGATATATTAATTTTTTTAATGATATTTAATGGCTTAGGACAGATCTTAAGCGCTAATAGCCAAGTTGCTGATGCGCTATAAAAAAAAAAAAATAAAAATAATAATAATAATAATAATAAAATACCCCCTCGAGAGCTGCCTTACCTTGTCGCGGTGAGGGGGCTTAACCTGGTGCACAGCCAGTGCATTGGGGACTAAGAGTAGCTCAACACACACATACACACACGAAAGATTACTCGCCCGGGCATACAAGCCAGTATATTCGGGTAGAGCTTGTCATTCACTGCACTCAATCTCTCACATACATATGCACACTTACCTTGTCTTTGTCTACTGTGTTCCGTAGTGCGGTGTAGTAGTCGTGCCGCACAGGGTTTTAATGGCTACCCACGTGTTTGTGCCGTGCGTGGAGACCCGTGTCGTAGGATGAAGGGGTCCTGGTCACTGAGCATTCCACGGAGCGGGTGTAGTCTCTGTGGAATCGCAACACGTCACTTTGGCCTGGATTTCTGCTAAACGGGAGGTTAGGACTAACCCACCCTGATCAATCGGCTGTGCTGTCAGGTCAGACTTCCAGTGGGGTGAGTGCTTGAGGGTGCTATACCTCCTTGATATCCCTGGCGACATTATGTTGTCCCTTGTTGGACTCCGTGGTGGGTGGGGAGTCGAGGAGATAAAATTATATAAATTTTGTATGGATCAAAATAATGCCTCGGAGGGTTCGTCCACTACCGTAAACGTGGATAGTGCTGGGGATGCACTCAACACCTCCTCGTCAAATCCTGTCGTTTCAGGCAGGTCGGAGAATCAGGTGACGGGCTTGTCCCGGTACCTGGTCCTGAAAAGGAAAGATGGGCTCAACTTTGACAAGGTGAGCCCATTCTTGATTAGTAAATCTTTGTATAGCTCCTTTGGAGAATTGAAAATGGTAAAAAAGGTTAAGGAAGGAATATTGGTTGAGACACGTACTGAAAAACAATCACGTTTTATGCAGCAAACTAATATCTATATGGGTTGTCAAGTGGACATCGTACCACACGGTACAATGAACAAATCTCGTGGTGTTATTTACTGCCCAGATCTTCTAAATTGTTCAGAAGAAGATATACGAAGCGAACTAGCGGAGCAGAACGTTATCGACGTCAGACGGATAAAGACCAGGAGGGACGGCATTTTAAAAGAAACGCCGAATCATATACTTACCTTTGCCACGCCTGTCTTACCAAAGAAGATCAAGGTTGCGTTCTACTCGCTGGAAGTCCGCTTATACGTTCCTTCGCCAATGAGGTGCTACAAATGCCAAAAGTTTGGTCATACTTCGGTAAGGTGCACCTCAATCCAAGTATGTATTTGTGGAAAAGTCCTGCATGAAGGCATCCCCTGTGAGGAACCAATCAAATGTGTAATTGCCAGGGTAGCCATTCTGCTAGATCGACGAATTGTCCTATATATAAGCAGGAAATGGCTATCCAAGAAATTAAAGCTAAAGATAACATAAGTTATCTAGAAGCAAAAAAATTAGTGGTTGTACGCACCCCTGTGTCCGGAGTGTCGTACACACAAATGGTAAGTAAGAAGCCAGAAGTCAGCTCCCTAGTTAAGGCGCTGGTTCCCGAGTTACTAGAAGCCCTGAAAGGAGCTTTTATACCGAAAGTTTTGCCACAACTACCTAAACCAGTCGAAATTATGGCATCACCTAATACTAGACCACTCCGTGCCCGAAAAGGGTCAGAATCTAGTATTAGTGTGAGATCGGAGGTGATGTCTATTGAAACAGAAAAGAGAGGTAGAAGTGCGTCCTCTACCAGCGAGACGTCTACTGCTGACCACACTGAATCTCAGAACAGTCAGCAGAAGAAGAAGATGAAGGGATGGCAAAAGGGGAGACCCCGATTGCCTCCCAAGCAGCCAAATATGATCCCACAGCAGTCAGCTGATGGGAAATCGCAAAAGGTCTAATTTCTGTGATAGGAATGTGATACATTTATCTGTGATATTTTTGAATAAGTTTGTTTGTCTACAAAATTATTTGTCCTTTGTCTATATACTTACCTATCTGTATATTTATTTTATTGTGTGCTCTTTTAATTGTTTTTGTCTCTATTTATTTATATCCTTCAATGGACAAACTCTTACAGTGGAACTGTAGAGGGCTTGTACAGCGTCACTGTGATGTTATGCTACAAATGCAAGAGCACAACCCAATGTTATTATGCATCCAGGAGACACACCTTAAACCTGGCCAGCCTTACACCTTAAAAGGTTATCAGGTTACCAGGAAGGACGCTCGCCCACACCAGCGAGCGAAAGGTGGTGTAGCAACGCTTGTAAGAAGCGATGTAAGACATCAAGTTGTAGATATTAGATCCAATCTGCAAGTGGTTGTTGTGCGAATAGTCCATCCTCTAAACGTTACAGTATGCAACGTTTATTTACCTGACAGCAATTGGCAAATCACCGATGTGGATAACATTATTGGTCAGTTACAAACCCCATTCCTGGTGGTTGGGGATTTCAATTCCCACAATCCACTATGGGGGTCTACTAAAACCGATGCCAGAGGACGTGAGCTTGGCCGGTGGCTTGGGCGGGACGACGTTGTTTTGATGAACAACGGCAATCCCACCTATTTTAATGCCAGATCAAATAACTTCTCGGTTATTGATCTAACCCTTGCATCAAGCACTTTAGCTCCGTCCCTCAAATGGAGCGTTGACACTGACCTGCACAATAGTGACCACTTCCCAATTGTTGTCAAAACAAACTTAAAAACACCAGTATACCATAGCCTGAAGAGATGGATTACTAGCAAAGCCGACTGGACAAGCTTTACACAAGCACTTGCTACACCACAAAATGTCAATGTGGAAAATATCACGAATGCTATTTTGAAAGCGGCCGAAAACAGTATTCTTAAATCTGGTGAGACGCCGCTCAAGAGGGTAGTTCCCTGGTGGAATCCCCAAGTAAAGGTGGCTATCAGGGACAAAAAATCTGCGTTCACTAGATTCAGAAACAACCCCACAATTCCAAATCTAGTAGCTTTTAAAAAGGCTAGAGCAATTTCTAGGCGTACAATACTGGAAAGTAAACGCACGTGCTGGAATAGATACACGTCCAGCTTAACATCGTCTACCACCGAGAGCGAGATGTGGGGAAGAATCAAAGCTCTGTCCGAGAAAGGGCGGGCCGAACGGGTTACCTCAATTCGATCAGCTACTGCCATCACCGGAGATCCGGGTGAGATCGCTGAAGTTTTAGCGACGCGATTTGGGGAAACCAGCAGTTCTGCCAATTACGAGCCAGGTTTCTTAGATTCCGTTGGTCCTATCCGAGAAATAGAGTTTGATCCTGAGGATAACTCTGAGTACAACTCATCGTTTACAATGCAGGAACTAGAAGTAGCACTCAGGTGTTTGAAGACATATTCTCCCGGCCCCGATACGGTCACCAATGACATGATCAAGCATCTCTCAGATGACATGAAAAATGCCCTATTACAGCTATATAACGCTCTCTGGGACCAAGGCGTATATCCAGAGGACTGGAAGGAGGCTGTTGTTATACCAGTACGAAAACCAGGAAAAGATCCCCTTTCGCCTGGCAGCTATCGCCCCATCAGTCTTACATGCTGCATGGGGAAACTCTTAGAGCGGCTGGTGAACAACGGATTCTTGTGGTGGCTGGAAGAGAACAATGTCTTGGTGTCCTACCAGGCAGGATTTCGTAAAGGCAGATCTACCACCGACCATCTTTTAGTGATGGAGAACATCTCTCAAAATGCCTTTCGTAAAAGGGAACATATGGTGATTGTACTCTTCGACATTAAGGGGGCCTACGATATGACGTGGCGCCCCGCCATTCTGCATAAGCTTTACAAATGCGGTCTTCGGGGGAAGCTCCCGCAGCTTATCCGTTCATTTTTGAGCGGAAGGAGTTTTCGGGTACGTGTTGGGAAAGATCTGTCGAGCTCAAGAGTACTTGAGAATGGTGTACCTCAGGGCTCAACCCTGAGTTGTACCCTATTTGCACTGGCAATTAACGACACAGCATCAAACGTCGACGTAACTAGATGCCTCTACGTTGACGATCTGGCAATTATGTACACTGGGAAGACTGTAGGAGAAATATTACGAACCCTACAAGTGGCAATCAACACTATTATAGCAAATGGCGAATCCGTCGGGTTCCAATTCTCAAAAGAGAAGACAAAGTGTCTGCACCTATGTCGCCTTAGAAAACCACACTTTGATCCTCTCTTGTATATTAATGATGAACCGATAGCGTGTGTACCTGAAGCTAGATTCCTTGGGGTCATCATCGATGCTAACCTAACATGGAGGCCACACATCACAGACGTGAAACAGAGATGCGACAAGAAGCTAAATCTAATAAAAGTTCTTGCGCATACCACGTGGGGTGCAGAACCAAAAGTACTCCTAAGAGTTTACCAGGCTATTGTACTATCGGTAATTGATTACGGATGCATAGCATACTCATCGGCCCGCAAAAGTTTACTGAAGACTTTGGATCGAATACACAACGTTGGAATCAGATACTGTCTTGGTGCCTATCCAACCAGCCCGGTCCAAAGTCTTTATTGCGAAGCAGCTGTACCACCGCTGGAAATCCGGCGATATATACTCATGGCAAGTTACATGACTACTATAAAATCCCACCCTTGTCATCCAAACCACCGTATGCTATTCCCCGATGTAAATCTATTCACCGATAGACGAACGATTACACGACCAGCTGGAATTCGTTTCCAAGAATACTTACCGGATATAGGAGTTGAACGTATGCCGCCAATACCGCCTGTTACTCTGCCAAACTTACCTCCGTGGACTGTTGGAGCGCCAGTAATCCAGCATGAACTCCCTCTTACCAAAGATCACCTAAAACAAAAGATACTATTAAAGTGGCAAGAAATGTGGCAACAAATCAATACTCACCTGTCAGATATAAAGCAGGATGTACGAACTCCTTTACTAAGCGTCGATCTACCTAGAAACGAACATATCAAACTACACCGCCTGCGTTTAGGTCATACGGCACTAACCCACCAGTACCTCCTAAAGGACGAAGATGGTCCCATATGTGCGGTATGTGATGTTGTGCTGACTGTATCTCACATAATACTCGATTGCCCAGTGCACTACCTAGCAAAACAGCAACATCAACTGACAATCAATTTGAGAACCAATCTGGTAGAATTACATGCCATAATCAACACGCTAAATTTCCTAAAAGAAACAGGTATATATAGAAAATTATGATAAATTGGCCTGGAAAATAACACAATGTTAGCTTACCTGTATTTTATTCAAGTACATACATACTTGTGTCTTATTCTTTTAGTGGATGGTGCTAATAGCCTCAGTAGCTGATGCACCGAGGAGGGGTTTTAGTGGGTATTCCAAATATAGGAGATTCCTACACTACCACCGTCCTTTTCGGTGGTGTCTATAAAGGATTTCCTCCTCAAAAAAAATAAATAAAAAATAATAATAATAATATGCAGCTTTAAAAGCTATCCCAAAGTCTTGCAGTAAAATACCCAAAAATACCGTTCCTTGGTGGAACCCCAGCATCGGGGCTGCCATCAATGCCAGAAAAATAGCATTGAAAAAGTTTACGGTAAATCCAACAATAGGAAATATGGTAGAGTTTAAAAAGTTACGCGCTTTGGCACGGAGAAAAATAAGAGAAGCCCAGAAAAGAACCTGGGAAATCTTTGTAAATACCATTACCTCAAATACACCACCCTCGATAATATGGAAAAAGATAAGAGCAATATCAGGCAAATTCAAGGACAGGACTCCGCCAAAGCTACGTGAAGGTGATAAAATAGTAACTGAACACTTTGAGGTAGCAGAACTGTTTGCCAAACATTATGAACAAGTGAGCAGCACAAACAACTACCAGCCAGATTTCATTGACAATAAGGAAAGACGTGAAGAACCTCTTGACTTTTCTGAAAAAGTCAAACACTCATACAATAGAAAAGTAACAATCACAGAATTATTAAACGAAGTAAAGGAACTTAAAAATACAGCGGCAGGTATAGATGATATCTGTAGTGCACTGCTAAAGAACTTACCTCAGGCAGGTGTAAAAGACCTCTTGTTTATTTTTAACAAAATATGGAAATAAGGTCACTATCCACAAAAGTGGAAAACCGCCATCATAGTTCCTCTTCCAAAGAAAGATAAGGATACCTTAGAACCGGCTCATTACAGGCCAATATCCCTAACAAGTTGTGCAGGCAAGATCCTTGAACGGATAATTAATAAAAGGCTTGTCGATCTGTTGGAAGAAAACAAGTGGATAAACTACTTTCAAGCCGGGTTTCGAAAAAATTACTCGACAAACGATAACCTAGTAAACCTTGCTACCAAAATACAAGAAAGCTTTATTAATAGAGAGCACCTTACAGCAGTATTTTTTGACGTAGTAAAGGCTTATGATACGGTTTGGCGCTACTCTGTACCAAAAAGAATACACGAATGGGGAATCACTGGAAATATGGCGTATTTCATTCGGTCATTCTTAAGTGATAGACACTTTAAAGTGAGGATAGGGAGTGGTTTATCTTCTACACATACCGCAGAAAACGGTGTCCCTCAGGGTTCACCAATTAGTATCACCCTGTTTATTATCGCGGTGAACAATGTAACAGATACGTTAAACCCAGAAATCGGCCGCTGTTTATATGTGGACGACATAGCGATATATATGTCGTCTAAAAGAGAGTACTCCTCAAACACCATAATCCAAGAAGGAATCAATGAAATTGTGCGACAAGCGGAAGACGTAGGATTCCTCATCTCTACAGAGAAAACCGTATGTTTGCACTTTTGCAAGCTACGAATCCGCATTATCCACCAAACCTACTTCTAAAAGGCAAGCAGATTTTATGCGCAGAAAAAGTCAAGTTCTTAGGAATGGTGTTAGATCCAGCACTTACGTGGAAATATCACCTTGAAGAACTAGAAATAAAAACAAGAAGAACGCTGAATGTTTTGAAATGCTTAGCTAACACCAAATGGGGTGCAAATAGAGAAGTTTTAATTCGATCATATAAAACATTAATCCTCTCTAGGCTAGATTATGGGTGCATAATATATAGATCGACATGTAAAACTCGTTTAAACAAATTAGACGTTATACAAAATCTCTCACTTAGGTACGCTATAGGAGCATTTCCAACTAGCCCAACCAGTAGTCTTTACGTCGAAGCAGGAATATTACCTTTAATGTTAAGGAGAAAGTGGCTACTATTAAAATATTTCTCCAAAATACGAGCAAATGAGACACATTTTAACCATCAGCTACTACAAAAAGAACAAAAGCACACAAAACTTAATGTACCAATATACTCGGCTATATCATACGCTTGTGAACTGGCAAAAATTAACGATAATGATTTAGGAAACATCTCCCAAATAAGTATGAAAATTAACCATTTGTGGCAAGACATGTGGAATAAAGAAAATCGTGAGCTGAAACAACATGTCCCTTTGGTAAATGCTCGTAAACGGTACACATTAATGTCACGAAAAGAGGCAATCGTGTTAACGCGTCTCAGAATAGGGCATACCAAAGTAACTCATTCAAATTTACTGACAAATACCCCTAACAATATGTGCAATACGTGTAAATCTCCGATTACGGTTAAACATCTGCTAATAGAATGTGAAGAACTCAACCAACACAGACAAAGACACAACTTACCAGAAACAGTACCAGAAATATTGGCAATTAAAACATGCACCTTAAAGAAGTTATTTCAATTCTTGCATGAATCAAATTTATTTGAAAAAATATAAGAAAAGAAAACCAAGTAGCGGAAGATTGAGCTGTTAAACACTAAAAGTGTAACCAATGGCAATAACCTTGTAGTTGACGCCATTCCAAAAAAAAAAAATAATAATAATAATAATAATAAGGCATGTATTACAAGACTGTCCACAGTACCGCCTACAGAGATGGAAACATAGTTTAAAGGCCGACTACGTGGAGAATCTTTGTGAAGACGAGAATGTAAAGCACACACTAAACTTTCTAAAGGAAATTGGTATATATGACCAATTGTAAAACACACTGTGCATCTGTCTGCTAATATTAAAGGGGATATGACCGTAGCAGTTAAACCCTTAGCAAAAAAAAAAGAAAATAAATAAAAAAAAAATAATAATAATAATAATAATAATAATAATAATAATGAAACAGTTTTTGAAGGTTCAACTTTTTCATTGACACCTGAACCGAATTTAGATACGATTCATCAAACAATCAATACAAGAAGAATGCAACCCAGTTTGTCTGTTGACAATTTACAACAGACCGCTTCACGGAATCGTAAGCGCATAAAATGGACCAAGGAAATGAATTTAGAAGTTATGAGCATTTTTTACACACTAAATAATTGCGATGATGTTCCCTTACCTGGTTGGAGAAAAAAGTTCCATTCTGAAATACAAGCAAAATTTCCTGAATTAATACTAACTGAACAAAATGCAGTTGATAGAAAAAATGTAATTATAAAAAGAAAATTAATTAGTGATTTGGAAATTCAACATTTAAAAAGAACTGTTGGGAATGTATTATATCAAGAAGAAAATGTTGTGAATTTGGAGAATACAAATTCAAGTAGTTGTCAAAATGAAGTTTCGGGAAATATAAATGATGAAAATTTCAATAAACACATATATAATGATTTGAAACAAGATTTTTTGGTTAAAATTAACTTATTTGATGACACCAATCCTTTATCCAGACCTAAATTACCAAATTTAAATTTTAGCAGATACTATAAAATAAAATTTATCTTCAATATTCTGAACAAAGTTATTGAAAATTTTTGAAGAATAATAATTCATTGTATTATATACACTTATCAATTTATTGTGCAGCAACTATAATAATTGAAAGAAATAATCAAAATCTATCTGAATTTAAGTGCAATGGAAATAACACTGCTAATGAACCATTTTGGAAAATTCGTTTAAGAAGAAAAATTGATTGTTTAAGAAAAGATATAGGAATTTTGACAGCTTTTATACAAAATTTTAACAATGTGGCATATTTTAAGGTACGGCAAATTTTAAACAAATACAAAATTAGATATTTTGATGGAGAACGCTGTAATAATATTTTAATTAATCTTTTAGATAATTTAAAACAAAAATTAAAAGTTACAGCTCATCGTTTACGTAGATACAGTGTTTGTACTAATAGAAAACATCAAAATCATCTATTTTCATTAAATCCATCAAAATTTTTCACCAAGCTTAATAATTCAGTTTCAACTAATGATACTCCTAACAATGAAGATATATTACAATATTGGAGTAGTATTTGGTCTAACTCATCTAGTTATAACGAAAATTCTGTTTGGATTAATGATTTACTAAAAGATTCTGAAAATTTTGAATGGAAAGAACAAAATTACATAACGTTAGAGGAATTTTTATTACAATTAAAAAATACCTCAAATTGGAGTTCTCCTGGATTAGATAATATTCAAAATTTTTGGTTGAAAAGGTTTAATGCTATTCATACACCTTTATTATTTTGGTTTAATGAAGCCTTGGATAACCCGGAAATTGTACCTAAATTTTTGTGTACTGGTGTTACTTACATGATTTTTAAATCTGGAGATTCTAAGGAACCACAAAATTATAGACCCATAACGTGTTTACCGACAATCTATAAATTATTTACATCAATTCTGACCAGTAAAATTCAAAATCACTGTAAAATAGATAATATTATAAGTTTAGAACAAAAAGGTTCTATTAAAGGAACAATGGGATGTCGTGAACAACTTGTTATTGATACAATCATAACCTCTTATTGCAAAAGAAAAAAAAAGAAATTTACATTTATGTTATATTGATTATAAAAAAGCATACGACTCTGTTCCTCACGATTGGTTATTAGAAATTCTTAAAATTTATAAAATTAATACAAAATTTATTAACCTTTTGAAATCATTCATGTATCATTGGAACACGAATATTATAAATGGATTGAACAATTTGATATCTCTTAAAATTAAACGTGGTATTTTTCAGGGTGACTCGTTGAGCCCCCTTTGGTTTTGTTTAGCTTTAAATCCAATTTCTAAATTATTGAATAATTCTTTTGCCGGTTTTCTTTTAAACTTTAAACAAAATAATTACATAACTCATTTGTTATACATGGATGATCTAAAATTGTATTCCAGATCTGAAATACAACTTGAAAATCTTATCCAAACCACAAAATTATTTAGTGATGATATCTCTATGAAATTTGGTTATAATAAATGTGCGAAAACTAATATTATTAAAGGTAAACCAATAATAAATCCGACAACTGTAAATAAAATTCCTCAGTTATTACCTAATGAATTTTACAAATATTTAGGTATTAAACAAAATTTAGTTTTGGACAACACTTTTTAAAAAATGAATTTAGACAAAATTATATCACTCGCCTAAAAATTATTTTAAAATCAAAATTAAATTCTAGGAATATGACTAATGCAATAAACATTTGGGCGGTTCCTGTCTTATCATATTCTTTTGGAATTCTAAAATGGTCGGACACAGATTTAAATGCCATGGATACCTTAACAAGAAAAATGTTAAATAAATACAGATATTTACATCCAAAATCTGCAGTAGAAAGATTATATATTAAAAGAAAATTTGGGGGTCGAGGCTTATTAAATTTGTTTAATTTATGTAAATCCCAAACATCTCTATTTAGAAACTATTTCCATTCTTTAGATAATTCTTTTGGCAAAACTCTTATTACTTTAGATAAACATTTTTCGGGACTTAACTTAACAAAAGAGATTTAGACTGTGAACCAAAATTAAACTTTGAAATTAATTGGAAAAATAAGATATTACATGGCAAACATCCGACACTTTTGGATTCTACGGGAATTGATAAGGAGATGTCAGTAGACTGGTTAAAAAAAGGTACATTGTATTTTGAAACAGAGGGATTCATATGTGCTATTCAAGATACAAATAATTACAAAAAGCACATTATGAATCTTAATATTTCAGATTGTTGTAGAAAATGCAATGTACCTTTTGAAACCATTGAACATATAATAGCTGGGTGTTCCTTCTTGGCTCCTACTGATTATCTCCACAGACACAACCAAATTTGTAAGATTTTACACCAAGAACTGGCAATTAAGTACAATTTACGTGATAATGTTAGGCCTTATGTTTACACTCCCGAATCAGTATTAGAAAACAAAAGTTGTATATTATATTGGGACAGAATCGTTCTTACTGATCGAGGGGTTATACATAATAGACCTGATCTTATTCTTATAAATAAATCAGATAATCATGCATTCATTATTGATGTCGCCATACCCTTAAGTAAAAATATTATTTCTACTGAAACTGAAAACTTCATAAATATGAGACATTGGCGATAGAAATGATGAGTGTATGGAATATTACAAAAATTTCTTTGATTCCAATTGTAATGTCTGCCACTGGTGTAGTATCTAACAAATTCAAAACCCATTTGTCTAAATTAGCACTAAATTCTAGTTTATTTCCTATATTAGAACGTACTGTCATTTTAGAAACATGCCATATTGTAAGAAAATTTTAGCTAATCTAAATTCTTAGTATTAATATTCATATATATATATATATATATATATATATATATATATATATATATATATATATATATATATATTTAGTAGTTTATTAATATTATTATAAACAATACTCTGTAAAATATAATGGTTGGATTTAATCCCCATTATATTCTAATACCACTGTATGTGTGATAACAATAAATAATAATAATAATAATAATAATAATAATGAATAATAATAATAATAATAATAATAATAATAATAATAATAATACCCTTTCTTATGCGCGCTCTTGATGTAAAAATATCATTGATCTAATCATTAATTGTGGCGGTACAGACCGCGATTAAAAGATATCTTTGTTACTTGAAACTTCGAGAGAGAAATGTAGTGTTGTTACGGGCGAATGCATATTTTTAAAATTAAGATGTCGTGCAAGAATTAATATGAAACTGTTCCAACGGAAATTAATGTTTCTTGTTTTTTATTCCTTCTGAAAAACGGGGGTGGTTTTTCGGGAGTAGATATAGTTAGTTACTGTTAGTGTTCCAATCGAGCCAGATCGATTTTTGGGTTAATTAAATACCTTCATTGTAAACGGTTTGTCTTTAAAATAATTCTTGCGTGTACATTTTTCTTTTGACTTCGCCAACACTAAGTTGTAATTTACTTGGCAATTACCAAGCGTGTACACACTCCCGAGACCAGATAACCATCCAACACCTCGAATTTTATTTTTATTATTGTATAGATGAGTGTGTAACCGGAGAAGGCAGCACGGTATTTTTCTAACGCACTCAAACTTATATATCGGTCACGATGTTAGTGATCTATTTATAACTTACCCTTGTAAGGCTTTGTTTTAATGAGTTCTTTTGTCAGTTCGTTTAAGTAGAATTATTTGCTTGCGAGTTAATTTCTCTTTGTATCTGCTTTATTGTAATTTGATTTAAGTATTCTGTGCTTTAGTGGTGACTAAACAATTGGGTACGTGTAAATTCTTTGTCTGTTTTATTTTGTCCCTGCCTTTACCTTATCACGTGCGCAATTTTACTGTTGTTGCATTTTATATGTACCATAATTTGCTTTATTATTTTATGTGCTTATTTACTTAAAGATCGGCATGATTGGTTTTTAAAAGGGCCACATGTTTGATGATGCAACACTTACCTCATCAAGCCTATCTAGTTTAGATAGCACAACGTACCTAACACTAGACGGCCACTTCGTTTGATCAGATTTGAGGTTTGCTAGTAATTAATATCAGACTTGTAAATAAATTCTAATGTTTTAATTATTGCCCGGAAGGTCAAAGTAAGGCAGGCAATTAAGTTGAGTAATAGTGACATAATTGTCAGTCAAGTCAAGATACATTACTTAGCGATAGTTTGGTTCTTGAATTTGCATTATTGCAAATATGCTCAAATTATGCTTTTCAAGATAGGGTACCTGGCGGACGCTACAACCTCTACACGTAAACAGTTAAAGCTCGTGACTTTGATGTACTCTGGCGACAACTTTGGTGACGTTGTCGGAACTGTTCGATATAGTTAGTGGACGTCTTGGATAGGAGAAAAGACAAGCTGCGCAGTAGTCAATGTTACATCTCCTCTTTCCATAATCTAAGGTCCAGTTCAACAAAATACCTCAGGTACAAATTATAGTTCGAAATTTCCTCGGAATAAAGGGTCATCTCTGTTCCTTACTCCGATAACAGGCCAAGAAATAGAATCTATTATCTCTACTTAAAAAAATACATCCACTACAGGGCATGATAAAACACCTCAAAATATTATTAGAGCTGTGTCAATTTTAATCTTTGAACCATTTTCTCATGTAATTAATTTCTACTTTGAATGCGGTGTTTTTCTTGACATTTTAAAGACCGCCAAGGTTCGTCCACTTTATAAATGTAAAGATAAACATAACGTTGTTAATTACCGTCCTATACCTATACTATCGCCAATTTCTAAAGTATTCGAGAAGGCGTTAAAAAGTCGTATTATAGATTATTTTGAGGCAAACTAATACTCGTACATTAGCGTGGGGCAACATGGATTTATTGCAGGAAAATCCACATCAACCGCGTTACGTAGTCACATTATGAAAAATTTGAACGACAAAATGTATACTGCTAGCATCAATTGCGACTTGTGAAAAGCATTTGATATGATTGACGATGAAATCTTATTACATAAGTTATCCCCCTACAGTATACGTGGACAAGTTTTAAATATAATCAAATCTTACTTTCACTCACGTCTTCAAGATGTAGAAATTTTTTATAAAAATGATAACTTAATGTTTTCATTTAAGTCAAGTTCAGAACAAGTTGTATGCGGGGTTCCTCAAGGATCTGCTTTAGGACCTATACTTTTCGTAATCTTTATAAATGATCTACTGTACAGCATTAATTTATATAGTCCATGTAAAACAACAATGTACGCTGATGACACAAGTTTTGTAGTAACTGGGAGTACATTGGAAAACCTAAAAACTAATGTAATAGAAACCCTGTCTCGAGCACAGCATTGGTTTAACGAAAATAAAATGGTACTTAATTTTGATAAAACCAAAGTTTTGTTTTTTCAAAATAATAGATCCCCTTTAAATAGTCTGTTGGTTGGGAACATGTAACATTTTAGGATTGTACATTGATTACAACTTTAAGTGGCAGGATAATATTTGCCACGTGTCTAACCATCATATGGCATAAAAAAGGAATGGGCTCGACTAAGCTCAGGCGTACGGTCGGAAGACTGCAGAACACTCGGATGCGTGGTTGTTTTGGAGGTATAGCTTAAAATGACAGTAATCTGGTTAGATAGGAACCGGATATGAGTAGGCGCCACAGGATTTAATAAGGAAATACGGAACAAGTGTTGAAAGGAGAGTAAACCCTGTAAAGCCTAAAACAGGATTTACCAAAAACAGAAAGAAATAAGAATGAAAGGAGGAAGTAGAAATGAGTTGACAATTCCTCCGATAAAGTAATTTTATTGTCGATATCCTGACAAAAGAATAAAATAAATAAATAAATAAATATATATATATATATATATATATATATATATATATATATATATAAATTAACACTCCACCTCGGCTTGTGCCCATGGCAATTATAATTTAAATTTCACTAACATAAAAAAAAGTAAAATTATTATATGCCCCCTTCCAGCCGTTTTAAGATCTTACTGTTCGTATTCGGAATTGGCTAATTTAACACATAACCCCATTGGGATGTTTAATAAGATAAAAAAAATAAAAATAATTTAATTAATGAACTTGCCTTACGCTTCACACAGTATACAGTAAATTGGAAAGCTTGTTGGTCCACAGTAAAGAACTACCGTAACAAACAAAGTAATCAAGAAATTTATAGGAAATAAACTGGCCCGAACAACCTTGTCCACAAGAAAAGTAATGTACATAACACATAAAGATTAGGAGACAAAAATTACAAATTCATATAAAATTAAATGTTTAACATTTGCAGTAGTTCACGTAATACAGATAATCGTTACACCCGGTATATTGCAATCAAAACAGGAGTTAAATTGTTGGGTGAATGTAGCCACATAAGCTAGAATTAATGAGATCAAAATGGAAGCTAAAACTGTTTAGGTGCGATCTATCAAGTCACTTTTATTGATTCAATTGAAGTTTTTCTTTTGATTGAGTGCAAAAATATTCAAAACTGAATTAGTGATATATCGTTTCAGATAAAAGAATTTTGTGAAAGTGAACTGTTGGAAGTACCGTAAATATATAAATTTAATTAAGAGGTAACAATTGTCAATTCTTTGATTACAAAATTAATAATATCAGTCCATTTATTTTCGTTGTAGAAATTCACTAAGAACCTCCTATGTGTATTTGAAATTTGGAAACACAATCGTGTAACCAGGCGATAAAGAGAAAAAATCTGACCTTTATTGTTGAAACTTTTACTTATTTGATCTTGCAAATTTCGGGTACTATTCCAATGATCTAGCAGCCCTCACGTGTATGGTCATGGATGTCAGCAAGGCTCTTACACCTTCAAGCGATAATCAGGTACTTTGGATATAACGTAACAGTAAAATGTGAGCAGAAAATTTAAGAAGGAATGACGTTAGAAATGTAGGTAGTAGAGATGCTCTTACGTAGGTAGTACAGAGATCATCTTACGTAGGTAGTACAGAGATGCTCGTGCATAGGTAGTACAGAGATGCTCGTACATAGGTAGGACAGAGATGCTCTTACGTAGGTAGTACAGAGATGCTCTTACGTAGGTAGTACAGAGATGCTAAAAGAAAGTAAATGTAAGTATGATGTTTAATTAATTATGACCGTTCATACCTCTTACAGGTGACAAACGAGCCGATAGTGAACATTCAACGTAATTTCGATTTAAGCGTCTTTATATGTGAAGAATTAGTATTGAATGCTTTTATATTCGAAAACCTGAAAACAATTTTAATTACCATGAGGTTATCGAAACATGTGCCACTTACCGAAGATGTGGACGAATGAATAATTTCAATTATATCCGCTTTTTAAAAGTGTTAGTAATACTTTTACTTAATCAAGTATTACTTTAAGTGAGAATTTTCCAAAAAAAATGATGCTGCAGCATCCAAAACCAGAAACGAAAAATTCTCTAGAAACTCAACATCCACCATCAATGGCGTTCTTAAAAAAGGAAGAAAGAGAAATTGGCCAACACCTTAAAAATCAATTTTACAAACTTGAGAAAATTTGTATTTAATCATTGTTGCCAAAAGTTAAAAATGTGTAGAAAATATATATTTATTATATGTATATGTATTATTTGACCCTAAGAGATCCCAGGTTTCTTTTTAACTGCTTTATATTAAATGAGCCGAAACCTTAGAGATGTTGCTGAAGGTATTAAATTTGACTGATTTTAACTAAATAAGAGATGTGTACGAAAGTTACATATGTTAATTTAAATGCAATGAGAGATGCGTAAAAATTTGCGAAATATGAAGTGAACTGTACACCATTCCTATTTTGAAACGCATCTTAAGTATGGGTTACTCTTCTGGGGTAACTCGAAATTAGCTGTCAAGATTTTCAAGCTGCAAAAAAAGGCTATTCGTAAAATGTCCGGTGTCGGTGTGCGAGAATCATGTCGTTCTCATTTCATTAATCTAAAAATTCACACCGTGTATAATTTATTTGTGAATGCCTAATATTCGCACATACAAATATAAATTCATTCAAACAAAATGCAGATTTTCATACGTATAACACCAGATCGCGTAACAAAATTAGAAATGAGACCATAAAATCAACTATAGTGTACAAATATTTTAAAAATCAAGCAACACATATGTACATCCACCTATCAAATGAGATTTAAAAAAAGGCCTCTAAGTCAACATTTAAAAACAAAATTTGTAAATATTTAGAAACATTTGCTTTTTACTCCACTCAAGAGTTTTTTGACATACCTCATAACATTGCTTAGTGTAAATTAGTCACATATTAATATCATCTGTTTATATATTTTGTTTTTGTTATGTGTGTTAAATAATGTATTTACTTCTATTAATGAGTCCTCAATATGTTTTGTGTACTATATTTTTATGTGTATTTTATATAATGTATTTACTTCTACACCATTTAGTTAAGAATTATATATATATATATATATATATATATATCAAGTGTTAATCGTGGCTGATTAAGTTAAAAACAATAAGAAAGATTTAGTGGGTAGCAGCCAAGGTTGTCTAGTTTAAAATAAAGAAAAGTTCCTTTGTTCAAGGAAGCTTTCTAAATTTATTACCTTTGTCAACCAATCTACAAAGTTATGCGTTGATAATACATATAAATTAAGATAAGATAATAACTTACGATCGTGGATACAGTTAAAAACATTGAAGCAGCATTGGAAGAAGATATTTCCAAAATTGATTTTGACATCTAATTCAAATTTAAATTGAAATATCTTTCATGCTCAATGTTTTAACTTTCCACGTATCTTTGATCAAGTATAAATTTATGAAACTCTTTGAACAAAAATTTTCTTTATTTTAAACTAGACAAGCTGCTAACTAATCTTATTATATATATATATATATATATATATATATATATATATATATATCCATCTACATATTTACATTTTATACTACATTATGACTACGAAATAATTTCAAATGTTAATGCGACCAAATTTCTCTATCATTACTACGTATCATTACTAAAATCAATACTACAACGTAACACAACATATTAGAATGTATATTTAATAATTACGTCATAATTGTCAATCACAACAATTCACTTTCTAATGATTCATATTATCTGTAGGTATCTACTTTCTAATTCCTTAGTGTTTAATTAATAGTTTTTATTTTCTGATTATACATATTATCTGTATCTGCTTTTTAATTATGCAGGATTTTCCGTTTGTACGAAGGTATAAAATAAGTGGGCAATACAGGGCGCTACTTGCCATGTGCAAAAGTTCAAAATATTGAACAGAGAGTTCTACAGTATTAATGCTACCGAAGTAACTGCTACTAGACTTCTGTAGCAACATCAGCTTCTGTAAACAGAAGAAGAATGTGATCCTTGCTTGCATGGCGCATAAGAGGGAGCGCGATAAAATGGAGAATTCCGCCAAACTTTGGTTGTCCCAGGAAGGGCTGCCAAACAACTCACGCTGTATTATCAGGAAACGATTTCTTCCTTTACACCGACTTAAACAACAAGTTGCATTGCACTTTAAGAGATTAGATTATATACTTCTTCCTGATGGATACTACAAGCGAAGTTGCCAGAAGGTCGACCCATGCTTTGGTAGATTGGTACACAATGTGCAGAGAAATTTGTTTAGATGTCGTATCAGTACAGCGTAGAGGAAGACTGCGAGGTACAATCGACAATCCTCCTTAGATAAGCCAGTCTTGTTTTGCAGGGCCTCGAAAGTACTACAGAGGACGCCTTCGCCATGGTGATGAAGCAGCGGAATTGAAAAATTTCGATGTCCACGTTGAAAATAATCGGGACCATGGAAGAAGAATTGACGGTCCATGAGCGTTTGGTTTGGGTACTAAGACGGAAGTTCACTATTTTGTCGTCCAACGAAGAGATCAAGCGAAATTGCTCCCAGTGATACAAATAGAGATGGAAAACGGATCTCTTGCACATTTGGATGTGAGACCGGCTTATCGAAAACTGCAATCATTCGGGTATCAACATATCAACGTGAACCACCCGGAAAACCACACCTATTTGAGAGGAGATCGTTAGATGCGAAAGTGCATATCATGAAGAAAATGTCTGTGTTTAATATTTTCCGCAACATAAGTTATACGTAATGATGGACCGCACGTAACAATGCAATCAAGATCGCCACATGGCAATAGCACAGTATTCTGCGAATCAATGGAATTATAGATTTTACAATTATGTGTTCACTTATCATTTACCTAAAAATATACTGAGAGAAAGTTGTCTTAACGTTCAAGGCACGTTTGATTTTCACATAAAAAAAACCTTATAAAGTAAATGAATTTAAAATAAAATTTCAATGATCATAAAAATTATTCATTTTATTTTCATTTCTTATTAAACACAACAGTATTTAAAGAATGCAAATAATATGAAAAAACGAGCAGAACGTGAAAAACTACAAAGCTAAGCATCTAAAGCAATAAAAGAATTGTTACAGATGGAACAATATATTTTAGATTTCTTGCTTGCATATTTCTTTTTTTAAATCGCTTGAAGATATGGTCAAGTTTGCAATGTTACACAAGGCACCATTGATTTCTTTCCGAATATTTATTTCTCAGCCGGCCTGTTCAATGGACATAAATTGCGGTATAGCATTCAGATGTGCTTTGTTACCACGTGCTTTATACAGAGAGATACATAAATATAAACGTACGCATACGTTGCACCCACATGCACGCACACACGCGCGGATTTAATAGATGTTATGTCGATATACTCATCAATAATTAGACTAAACTTGTTTATTTTTAATAGTCGGGATAACATTCTTTTATCACTGACGTTAAATGGGCAACACTGTTAAAAGAAATATCCTGTTTGCTAGATATGCGGTCAATTTAAGTTGCACGAATTAGACTTGATTTTCATTTGTATTATCTTTTTTATTTAATAATCGACAAGTGATGATTTATGAAAATGTAAACTTTCACCATTATTACACATAATAAAATACTAATCTTTTTTGGGTTTTTTAAATTATACAATCTAACCGTTTCGATAACAGTTACAGTTATCTTCGTCAGTAGTAATATCTATTAAAATTATTAAAGATGTTGAAAACAATTTTGTCAAAGTTGAAAAATTAAAACATAAACATCAGCCTGATTGTTTTCAACATTTTTAACAATTTTCATAGATATTACTACTGACGAAGATAACTGTAAGCATTATCGAAACATTTAGATTGTATAATTTAAAATACACCATTAAAAAAAACAAGAAAAATAAGTATTTTATTAACTGACGATATATTTACAACAAATGTTTTTTCGATTTCAAGTAATTTTTTACCACAGATATTGCGCCCGCAAAAGTATCATTCGACAGCGTGCTTTTCCAGATTAAAAAACTACGACTATCTCAAGGTAAAAACATGGTAACGTGAAAAGGTTTGCGATTAGCGACGCGTTAAACGACAAAAGTGGAACGTAGGATATAGTTACGCTACATACACTAGAGGAGATTCTTTTTTTTTGTCTGTTTAGTGGTCAAAATAGATTCAGACAGCGAGGACGAATTTTTTCTTGATGGTGCATTCTTCCGAATTATGTAAGAAGTAAATAAGTTCTGAACCTCCATCGAAAGATAGGGATCAAAAAATACTTGGCTTGAGACTCTATCCAAATGATTTGTAATGTAATGTGGCAAAATTGTTACTCACACACGGAACAGATAACTGCAAATGATTGAGAGAAACGAATGAGAAATCTTTGATTCAAAATATTACTCCAGTCATTATAACAGTAAGTCAAATTCAAATTCACTGCGCTATCATCTAAAAACACACGTCATATTAGAACTCGAGGCGCGATAAAACACGCAATTCTGACGAATTGCTGATTAGAATCTAAACATCTCGTGAGGAACAACACACGACCTTCAAACCTACAAAGTGGAAATTAAAATAAACGAAATAATTTTAGCAATAATTGTGCGTATGCGTATGCGCGTATGTGGGTGGATGTATGTTAGTATCCACGATAACTCCAGAACGAAAATACTTACGCACTTAAAATTTTGAATGTAAGCTTATTTTCACTTGGCTTAGAGCTGATTAGATTTTGGAAGAAGTCCAGCGACGGCGAGGGGGTTTATTAGTGGTAGTTTTAGGTTTTTATTAAATATTTCTAAACCACCTGCATATTTCAAAAATATAAAAATACCTAGATATAGACCTTAAAAGTATCCATTAATTATGTTCTATGCAATTTTTTATCACGCGTAATTTAGCGGCAAAAAAATTCCCAAGGTAGAATTTAAGTGTTAATTCAAATTTTTCATTATCTGAATAACAATTAATTTTATAAGAAAAAGTGTAGATGTATTTTTTTAAAGAAAATTACATAAATTTTCTTTATTAAGTTTTTTAATATAACGCGAAATAAATATAAAAATTAAATAAATATGATTGAAAATGCAGAAGCTGTATTATCGATATTTTTATAGGAGCGGGCGGCTTTGGAATTTTTTTTACGTTAACATGTATTTATGTCTATGAATCTCTATCTGACATGAAGTTTTAAACGTCATTCTGACATAGATTATTGATTTTGTTTTTACAATGTTGCCTGTTTTCGTTATGAACGTATAAAAAAGAAGTGGCATAGTTATCCTAAAAAAATTAAAATTAAATTTTTTTCATTTCTTTTCAGTTAAGTTAGTATCTAGATGTCAATTAACCTATGTTTGTCATGAATTTTTAAACGTCTGTTTGGCACAGTTTATTGTTTTTACGTTTACAATGTTGCCTATTTTCGTAATGAACTTCGTATAAAAGAGGTTGCATAATTATCCTTAAAAAAATGTTGTTAAAATTATTTCATTTATTTTAATTTCCATTTTGTAGGTTGGAAGGTCGTGTGGTGTTCCACACCAGATATTTTTGTAGATATTAGTACAATGATATCAATAATCATTGACACAGCCACTCTTATGAAACCGGATGTTAGTCACCATTTGCCGCAACATACGTGATAGTGCACCCATACTAAATATAACCTCAAAATTGACACTTGACGTTTAATGTTTATGAGTGTCAAAATTATTCAAAATTATGCAGAGAACAAAAAGCAAATCGAAATATCATGTCATTTATTTTACAAATTGTTACTAACAATTAACAATTATGGGTAACATTACAAGTATCTTCTATTTAGTATTGGTGTACTATCATATGTGTTGCGGCAAATGGCTACTAACGACACGTTTCATAGGAGCAGCGCCACCTTTCTTTCCATTCATAAACATTAAATGCCAATGTCAATTTTGAAGTTATATACCAATCATGCGTTTCCTTGTTTGACAACTTAGTAGTTAGGTATAAACATCTAAAATCTGTGGTATAACTGGAAAAAGAAACAAAAACAAAACTACTGTAACCTAACGGAAAACAAAAATTTCATTAGCCGGGAATCGAACCTGCCTCAACCGCGTGCCAGGTGAGAAATACTACCACTAGTACAACCGTGCTTTTCCAGTTTGACCAGAAACTGTTATTTAAACTATTTAAAAACTATTAATTCAGTGCTATTTTCTATTGGTCCGCATATATCGAGAATTAGTCGCAAATCATATGTTGCAGCAAATGGTTACAAACGTCATGTTTCATAAAAGCGGCTGGCGGGTATTTTTTATCACGCCGTATTATTGGGTACGTTCAGCGCACTAATCAGTTGAGTAACTGCAGTTTTTTTTTAAACGGGGACTTAAGACATTTTTTCATAATCTAAGGACGGGGGCGATTACTTCTCCACTGTTGTTATAGTCAGTCTAAAATTTTGTTTGGGTGTGCTTTTTATATCCAACACTCAACAGCCGGTTTATGTTCATAGATGAAATAATAATTATTTGAATCATACTGCTTGTGATTTGTAATGAGTGCACCGATCGCACACATTAATTTTGGTATGAAATCAGTGATACTCATAGAGTAAGGACGAGAGGGACGTAGCAATAGTTTATAGGCGCGCAAATTGGAAACACAGACGAAAGGGGGGAACGTGAGAATGTATGCAACCAGTGAAACGCGTTGACCAAAACATTAAACTACCATATGCTCTAATGTGATTTAATATCGCGTCGATTCTTTCAATTTTCTGCATTAGCTGATAAGATAGGTTTAACACATTTGACAAGAATAATTTCTTTACTTATAGAGTTAAGACTAGGCATATTTTTCGTAATACTTGAAACAATTATTCATTGTTGTCCAAATTTGTATTAGATGAAAACTTGAAAACTCAAAATGGGGTTGGAATCTTTAATCGATGCTAATAAAACTCAAAACCTTCCCCATGAAATTCTGTTTTTAATTATTTCAGAACAAGCATAAGAGTCAAATTACTTTTATGAAAATAACTTGATATAAAAGAGAGGCGACATGTTTCGACAAGATTAATACATTGTCATCATCAGGCACTAAAATAATAACTTAACTAAGTAAGAGTTGACAATATCAAGAATACCTACTTAAAATCTAATTCGGTAGAATAAGGGCTATACTGCTGTAGTCATAGTAATGATTTAAAATTTTTGCTAGAAAAACAAATTGTAATTGTAGACAAGATTAAATATACTTACAAAATATCGAACCGAAGTACATTATTAAATTTATATGAGAATTAAAATTTGAAAGATAAAGGATAACTTGAATTAATCATCCTGGTAAACAGAAGGCACAAAGAGCTGAAGGCTCCTTTGTCTTTAAGTTAACAAATATTCTGAAGAGAAGTATTCATAAAAAAGGGGGGTTGGTAACCAAAATAACTGAATCAATACCAACCTTAAGTATTGACAGGTACAAGGTAAGTCGAATTTAAATGGAATCAGCTGAGAGCCAACAAATTCCTATTCAAGTTAAGTATTTCGTTTAAGGAGAAATCTGGGTTAAGATCAAATTGTTGAATGATTTCTTTATTCTCTAAAACATCCAATTTCCGACCTTTATCGCAGATGTGAAGAACGTCGAAGTTATAATTAGGGTCAAAAGAATGTCCGGATTCCAAAATATGATTCGCAAAGGAAGATTTTGTACCTATATTGTTATTCATGATGCATTTGTAATGCTCGGAAAGTCTCGTTTTAAATTTACGACCAGTTTGACCGATGTAAAACGCTTCACAAGAACCGCAATGAAGTTTATATACGCCGGATTTATCAAGCTTATCTATTTTATCCTTCGTATGTACCAACCTAGTTTTTAAATTCTGCTTTGAATTAAATGAAATGTGTATGTTATGTTGTTTAAAAGATTTTTGAAAAGTATGAAGAGAGGCCAATGTAAGGCAATGAAACAAACTTTTTGAATCCTTGTCATCAATTGTGGTGAGAGTGGTGTGATGTCTAGTGTGGAAGATTTTCTTGTACTTATTGTAAAGGTTTTTAATTATGTGCAACGGAAATTCATTTCTATGTGCTATTTCAAAATGATATTAAGTTCTTTTTAAAATTTTTTCCCTAAAGGAAGGTTGAAAAGTCTGTGAAAGAAAACCTGAAAGCTGATAATTGATCTGTATGAGAATGGAAAGAATTATAAGGTATGACATGATCGGTAGTAGTGGGTTTCCTGTGAATGTCTATGTCCAACCTATCCTTCAACCTGGTTATTTTTAAATCCATAAAATTTAAAATTCGACTCCTTTCTTTTCCAAGGTGAATTCTATCCGAGGATGTAAATTATTTAGAAATTCAAAGCAATTCTGAATATCTTGTGTATTCCCATCGAACACCACAAAATATCATCTACGTATCTTCTGTATAATTTAAAGTGTTTATTTATCATATTGTTCTTGAAAATATTATTGGATTCTAGAGAGGAAAGGAAAAGTTCTGCCAGCAAAGGTGAAAGGTTACTGCCCATAGGTAAACCTGACAGTTGATTATAGTTATTGTTATCAAATTTAAAGAAATTTTGGCTATGGCACAGTTTGAGACAGTCTCTAAGGAACACACAACAATGATTAGGAATATTAGAGTTATATAGATAAGCATCGATAATTTGAAACAAATCAAAATCATACATGTTTAGTAACATTTTATGAATATATATCGTAAATACATAATTTTGCAACAATTTTATTTAGAAAAATATAACAAATCTGTTATAAAGCACCCGGTTTGAATATGAACTTTGAATATTCATTTTACACATAATAAATTCGTATTTTAATATAGATTTCACATATTGATGAACTAATTGTAGTAGATAAATGAGTAGAAGGATATTACAATGCTATGCGACAAACTTAATGAAATAAATACTTTTGGGGGACATACAATTAAATGGCGAGAAATTTTATTTTCGTAAATTTAGAGAAGTAATGAATTTTACTTAATGTACACTTTAATTATTAATACAACTAATGTGAATTAGAAGTAATGTAAATAAATCAACCAAATTTATTTAAAATAGTACTTAATACCGAGTAAAATATTTAATTTAATTTCTTTTAATTTTATGCTGAAATATTATATTAAATTAATTTTTTTATGCCTAGAACACATTTCTCTGCGCTAACCGGTATTTATTATAATTAATCAGATAAAAATAAACCAATACTATACTGTACTTACGCGTGGAACAAAATGTTTTCTTTTCGCTTCCGTGCTTCGTTGACCTAAACCTGTGCGGATCGATTAGCACAACCCACAACACAACATGTAACCATTTTCAATCGCTTCCGATCACTTTTTATGCACTAAGTTAAAAAATGCGTTTATAAATACATACGGGCTCTTTGCTAATTTTAAAGGTTTTGGTCGACACGTAACACAAGTTGCCTACCCATCAGTTCCCCCTTTAGTTTCCAGTTACAGTTGCTTATGTTACCTCGTCTTACTCTATGGTGATACTACATATTCATAAATGAATTATCTATTTGTAGGTATCACTTCTGGAGGAGTAATAAGTTTTATTACAGAACGTTTTGGAGAAAGAATTACCTAGTGATAAAGGAGGGGGCACGTTTTAAATGTAAAATACCTTTCGGTCAGAATTTAACCAAATTTTGATATGTTCTAGAACTTGACCAATTTATTACCCGAAAGCTCAAAGCTCAACAGTTTTTGATATACAGGGTCTGCAATATCACTATTTGATAGCTTCAATATATCATAAAATGGACATTTTTGCCAATATTGACGCAAAACTTAGTGGAATGTTATTTTTTTGTGCTACTGGTTACAACCTTTTCTTTACTTTCATTATTTTTGTACATACACCTGATATACATGGTGAGACCAAATATATGTATCTGAAAAGAGTTATACGGTGGTATATATATATATATATATATATATATATATATATATATATATATATATATATATATTATTTGTACATACACCTGATATACATGGTGAGACCAAATATATGTATCTGAAAAGAGTTATACGGTGGTATTGTTTTGATATTTTGGTGTATGGAAGTTAACACTATATATATATATATATATATATATATATATATATATATATATATATATATATATATATATATATATATATATATATATGTCCATTTAAATTATTATTGTAAGTTAAGTCCCTAGACGTCCGTTATACAGAGTGTTTCATTTCTTTAATAGATTTAATTGAGTATTATTATACTTCCTAGTTAATTTTCTGATAACTTAATTGAAATGTCTATATTAAAATAAACTATTTGCTAACTGTATATACCTACATAATAATAATAATAATAATACAAAATAGGGAAAACTTACGCGCTAGAAGGGGCAGATGGGTTGATTTAAATGAAATTATCGTTCCCTCATTCCCACGTTTGTCGCATTACTATCTTAAAGAGTTAACTATAGGTATTTTTCAATTAAAGCTTGCTCCTTCTTATATACAGGACAATGAAATAGAGGACCGCCAGGTTCAATATCAATTTAATGAAAACTACGAACCCGGTTTTATACGGGTAAGGATATATTCTCGCCTCAGAAATGCTACTAGTTACCAGTTGTGGATTGCATTTGTGCCGAATAATGAGGAAGAATAACCTAATCCAATATTAGGTACTTATACTGCACCTGCAAGACTGGTGCCAGAACTTTAGGTACTTGTTCTCAGGTGGCAGCTGTACTATGGTTTTTAGGATACGCTAGGTATCAAGAGCTAATCAAATATCCTTCTACAAATGTTTTAAATCATATACTAAATGCAAATAATGTGGAGGTGATAGACATTTAACATTTGATTATGCAACTTTTGATTTCTATGACAATGGTTATATCAAGACCAAAATTATTTACTGTTTTCTGCCTCATCAGTTCAGTTAACTGATATCTTATTAAGCTTAGATATTTTTAATATATTAAAATACGTTCATTAACGTTTCTACATAAACATTTCTTATTTCCAATGACTGTACAAAGCGGTAATGATGATGGAGGTAGACCTGCGAAACCGGTCTGTCGACGGTGTGAACAGTGAAGATACTACTATCTTAAAGAATTTTCTTTTCTTAGTTTTGCAAAATAAAGATGAACTTCGACAAGCGCCTTCTTTATCAAAAGAATCTACTGAAAACTTTATTAGAAAATAGTGAGCATAATAAATGAAGCACATCTAACCTTTCTATCTGTCAATCTCCAAAAGCTTTGTATTTCGCAACAACATCCAATTGCAAGGAATTTTTTATGTTAACGATTTTTTCCGTACCTATATGAAGTTTAAGATATCGCTTTGGTCCTTTGTACTTGGACACCCAGTATCAGTATAAACACATCGTGACTATTATGTAGGTATATACAGTTAGAAAATAGTTTATTTTAATATAGACATTTCAATTAAGTTATCAGAAAATTAACTAGGAAGTATAATAATACTCAATTAAATCTATTAAAGAAATGAAACAGTCTGTGTAACGGACGTCTAGGGGACTTAACTTGGAATAATAATTTAAATGTACATATATATGTCCCGGTATATCAGGTGTTTGTACAAAAATAATGAAAGTAAAGAAAAGGTTGTAACCAGTAGCACAAAAAAATAACATTCCACTAAGTTTTGCGTTAATATTGGCAAAAATGTCCATTTTATGATATATTGAAAGTATCAAATAGTGATATTGTAGACCCTGTATATCAAAAACTGTTGAGCTTTGAGCTTTCGGGTAATAAAGACATTTGATCAATTGGTCAAGTTCTAGAACATATCAAAATTTGGTTAATTTCTGACCGAAAGGTATTTTACATTTAAAACATGCCCCCTCCTTTGTTACAAAAAAGGTGGCTTTTTGAAAATTTACTTCCAGGGGATGTGATACTAGCAGATTGGGATTTTTAATTAGCAATATCGCAGAACTGTATTTTGCAGAAGTAATAAGCCCAGCATTTTTACATGGGCAAAAACAATCATCGTCTACCTATGTAGGATAACAAGACAAATTGCAAATCTAAGAATACACATTGAAAGGGTGATTGGTGCTGTTAAGCAAAAATGTAATGTATTACGTCAGACTATACCAATTATGCTGCTTAATGACAAACATTCTCCAAGTGCTAAAATACTTATCTTTTTTGAGTTTTTTAATGGTGTATTTTTATATTATATAATACAAACATAAACATGTTTATGTTTTAATTTGTCAACTTTCACAAGATGGTTTCAACATCTTTAATACATATTACTACTGACGAAGATAATTGTGTTATCGAAATGTATTGATTGTGTAATATAAAAACACATCATTAAAAAACCCCAAAAAAGGTAAGTATTTTATTATGTGGTGAAAGTTTACAATTGATCAAATTGTAATTGTGTGCTTGTGGTCTTACAAACTTATGCACATCAGATGTAAACTTGTAAATGCATTGTTCGAGTTTTCTTAGTCATATTAAGATTTTGTAAATATAGTTTTTCTTAGCCATATTAAGTTTATTATGGTTTTCATCATTTACATTTGCACTTGGACAAGGAATTCTAGTTACCCAATCTAAGCATTTGCATCACCTCCTCACTTTATTTATGAACAAATCGTCTTACATCTAATATTGAACATATGTACAGTGTGGTTCTTTAATACTAAAGACAGTTTGAATTTCCCGCAAAACAAACAATTTTAAAGGTTGTCATTTATTTAATTCCAGTGATGTATGTATAAATACGTCTTTAAATTAAATTAATAATTTATTTTTAAATTACAAATAAATCTCCCGTTTAGTTACATTATTAACATTTTATTAAATAAACTATAAAAATTTCTCACAATGTCCACCAGTATGTTCACGACACAATTCCACTCTACGCTTCATATTGTGAAACACTTCTTCTACCAGAGCTACACGTGTTTAAGTTCCTCTTCAAAATTATGTGGATTTTCAGTTGCCCACATTCGATAATTTTGATTATTAATATAGCCAGATAAATGAAACCATGCTTCATCGGTCATAAAATTACATTTAAAACACCGTTATTTAAATTTTAGTAAACCAATCACAATAATTACGTCTATTCTCATTAACAACAGCATGTAGTTGCTGCACAACGGAAACCTGGTATGGGTGCATATGTAGATTTTTATACAAAATCCGTTGGCATGTTGAATAAGACAACCCTGTAGTTTGAAAATAAAGTTAGCAGGTATCACAAAATTATCCTGGACATTGACAACTTACCAGCTTGAGCACAACTGGTGGATTGATTTTTTAGGACTTGCTTCCATTCGTTGCTTTACGTCTTCTACCACTTCATTATTTCGTAGTAATGGACGACCTGTTGGTTTTGCCTTACAAATGCAATTCTTATTTTATCTTCAAGAAAGTGTTTAACCTGCAAATCAAATTAGTCAGACGTAAACATTATCTAATTACTTACTTTAATAAATTCTTGAATTACGGAGTAGCTCAAAAATGCTGTTTTAAGGAATATTGATAATACAGTACAGAGAAAGGTAAATGAAAAACAAGAACAAATTAACGACGGCACTGATGTCAAAAAAGAACGAAATAAAGTAACTAAAAATATTTAATAAAAGAAACTAGAATCGTACGCGCGAAATTCAAACTGTCATCAGTATTAAAGAATCAGCTGGTATACAGGGTTATTACAAATGATGTTCATGATTTCAAGCATACATAAATCGAGTTTTATTCGTTTTACAAATATAAAAAATAGTTACATTTGAAGGAAAACTCAAAAAGTTTCATAACAGGTATTCAGAATTACAAATGTTCAATATGGGAGCCTTGTGACACGACAGATGTCAAGCCTGTAATCAAGCTCTCGCCATACGTTGTCGAGTTTCTTGATTGATTGTTTCGATGGCATTGGCAATCCGTCGCTGGACATCAAGTATGCTCTATGGTAATGGTGGTGTATACACTTTATCCTTGATGTATCCCCACAAGAAAAAATCACAGGGGGTGATGTCCGGAGATCTTGGAGACCAGTTCAAGAGTGCGTCATCATTTGGACCAACGTGCCCGATCCATCTCTCAGGTAGCAGATTGTTAATTTCAGCCCTAACACCCAAGTGGTAATGTGGAGGTGCGCCATCCAATTGCAGAATGAAATCTGGGGAATCTTGCTCTAATTGTGGTATAAGCCATTCCGTCATCATGTCCAAGAAAACCATTCCATTTATTGTTTGTTCAATAAAGAAGAAAGGCCCGTACACTTTATTGTAAGCAATAACACAAAACACATTAACTTTAGGAGAATCACGCACGTGCTCAATGTAACCGTGTGGGTTCTCTGAGCCCCATATTCTTACATTATGTCTGTGTACTTTACCACATAAGTGGAACGTTGCTTCATCACTAAAGACCACACGCTGTAGAAAGTTTTCATCCTCAATCAAGACTTGCATGCTCTCACAAAGAGAGAGGCTTTTAACTTTGTCATTTTGTTTTAATGCTTGAAGCAGTTGAAGTTTGTAAGGTTTGAATTTAATACGTTTACGTAAAATTTTCCAAACTATTGGCTGTGGTATACCGAGCTCTGTGCTGCATTTCACAGTAGATTTCTGTGGACTGCGGGTAAAACTTTCCCTTAACTACCTGCTCCACAACTTCATTGCTCACTGACGGCCTTCCAGTTGATTTCTTTTTACAAATGCAGCAATTTCTCTTAAACTTCAAGTACCACTTGCGAATAGAGTGATTGCTAGAAGGATCTTCATTAAATCTGGTTCTAAAGTAACGTTGAACACTAATAACTGATTGGTTAACGTGATAATCTAGCACACAAAATGCTTTCTTGTTTTCAAATTCAGCCATTGCACAAAACTGTCACAATGGACTTAAGAAACAACTGATACATACCGAAATCAATGTAAACAAAACTTTATGAGTTTTTCTTTCCAGCGGTACCAACCAAAATGGTTTTAATACATAATATTCCAGTGACATATGCAATCGAAATCAGGAACATCATTTGTAATAACCCTGTATATCTAGATTTATAAAGAGGTACTGTTTAAATAATTGAAATTATTTGTTTTGCCGTATCAATTTATGTATGAAAAAATTATACTATATCTAATATTAATTCATAACGACACACTTTAAATACCTAATTCACAAAAGATTTAGGTACTTACTCAATGAAGTATAAATATAAGAATACGCTAAAACATTAGTATTTCCAAAAGATGAGTAGTAACCAAATCTAGTAGTTTTGTTTCTGAAGAGGTTATACTATACACATTACAATACATACATATATATATATATATATATATATATATATATATATATATATATATATATATATATATATATATATATATATATATTAATATAAGACATTTTTCTTTTGAAACTTGTGTAAATAAACGTACAAATTGATTCAACGTTTCGGGAACGTCCTTTGTTCCCTTTGTCAAGAATTTATTTTGACAATTACAGAAATTGAAATAAGGTAACTATTTTGAACAAGTACAGATTATGAAACAAGGTAACTAATTTAAATTTAATCTGGACGGGTGTGTTTGACTTCGGGTAGTGGGTCTAGTACATGATGTAGAAGGTGCAGAAGTGGGGACGTCAGGAATAGTTGCAGCATAAGTGTTTGAAATTTCTGGAAGATTTGGAGTTGGTTGAAATTTCGAATCAACTTGTTTAATGATATTCTTCCAAATTTGTGGCATTCTGGAAGTGTCATCTCGTTTATTGAGGGCGTTTGGTCTTCTTTCAATTTCAACTGCTTCTCTAATAATTCTTTCTTGTAAGGTGTATAGAGGTGCAATTAGACGGATATTGTTGGTGTTAATTTTGTGTCCTGTATTTAAATGATGTGCAGCTAAAGACGATGATGGATTGTGCTGCTTAATTGCTAGTTGGTGTTCATCGGCTCTCGCATATAATATTCTGTTAGTTTGTCCGATATAGGTTCTTCGACAGTTGTTGCAAGGTATCTCATACACTCCTTGGTTTTCATTAGGAATTTTGTCTTTGGGGTTTCTTAACAATTGGGACAAAGTTGAATGTGGTTTGAATACCGGTCTGAAGTCGTTTTGGAAAATTTCTTTGCGATTCTGTCTGTAATTCCTTTTATATAAGGTAGAATAACAGGAATCTTGCGTTCATTGCTTGACAAGTTATTACACTCCTTGGTTTTCATTAGAATTTTGTCTTTGGGGTTTCTTAACAGTTGGGACAAAGTTGAATGTGGTTTGAATACCGGTCTGAAGTCGTTTTGGGAAATTTCTTTGCGATTCTGTCTGTAATTCCTTTTATATAAGGTAGAATAACAGGAATCTTGCGTTCATTGCTTGACAAGTTATTACACTCCTTGGTTTTCATTAGGAATTTTGTCTTTGGGGTTTCTTAACAGTTGGGACAAAGTTGAATGTGGTTTGAATACCGGTCTGAAGTCGTTTTGGGAAATTTCTTTGCGATTCTGTCTGTAATTCCTTTTATATAAGGTAGAATAACAGGAATCTTGCGTTCATTGCTTGACAAGTTATTACACTCCTTGGTTTTCATTAGGAATTTTGTCTTTGGGGTTTCTTAACAGTTGGGACAAAGTTGAATGTGGTTTGAATACCGGTCTGAAGTCGTTTTGGGAAATTTCTTTGCGATTCTGTCTGTAATTCCTTTTATATAAGGTAGAATAACAGGAATCTTGCGTTCATTGCTTGACAAGTTATTACACTCCTTGGTTTTCATTAGGAATTTTGTCTTTTTCTTAACAGTTGGGACAAAGTTGAATGGTTTGAATACCGGTCTGAAGTCGTTTTGGGAAATTTCTTTGATTCTGTCTGTAATTTTTATAAGGTAGAATAACAGGAATCTTGGTTCATTGCTTGACGTTATTACACTCCTTGGTTTTCATTAGAATTTTGTCTTTGGGGTTTCTTAACAGTTGGGACAAAGTTGAATGTGGTTTGAATACCGGTCTGAAGTCGTTTTTGGGAAATTTCTTTGGATTCTGTCTGTAATTCCTTTTATATAAGGTAGAATAACAGGAATCTTGCGTTCATTTTGACAAGTTATTACACTGTTTTCATTAGGAATTTTGTCTTTGGGGTTTCTTAACAGTTGGGACAAAGTTGAATGTGGTTTGAATACCGGTCTGAAGTCGTTTTGGGAAATTTCTTTGGATTCTGTCTGTAATTTTTTATATAAGGTAGAATAACAGGAATCTTGCGTTCATTGCTTGACAAGTTATTACACTTTGGTTTTCATTAGGAATTTTGTCTTTGGGGTTTCTTAACAGTTGGGACAAAGTTGAATGTGGTTTGAATACCGGTCTGAAGTCGTTTTTGGGAAATTTCTTTGCGATTCTGTCTGTAATTCCTTTTATATAAGGTAGAATAACAGGAATCTTGCGTTCATTGCTTGACAAGTTATTACACTCCTTGGTTTTCATTAGGAATTTTGTCTTTGGGGTTTCTTAACAGTTGGGACAAAGTTGAATGTGGTTTGAATACCGGTCTGAAGTCGTTTTTGGGAAATTTCTTTGCGATTCTGTCTGTAATTCCTTTTATATAAGGTAGAATAACAGGAATCTTGCGTTCATTGCTTGACAAGTTATTACACTCCTTGGTTTTCATTAGGAATTTTGTCTTTGGGGTTTCTTAACAGTTGGGACAAAGTTGAATGTGGTTTGAATACCGGTCTGAAGTCGTTTTTGGGAAATTTCTTTGCGATTCTGTCTGTAATTCCTTTTATATAAGGTAGAATAACAGGAATCTTGCGTTCATTGCTTGACAAGTTATTACACTCCTTGGTTTTCATTAGGAATTTTGTCTTTGGGGTTTCTTAACAGTTGGGACAAAGTTGAATGTGGTTTAATACCGGTCTGAAGTCGTTTTGGAAATTTTTTGGATTCTGTCTGTAATTCCTTTTATATAAGGTAGAATAACAGGAATCTTGCGTTCATTGCTTGACAAGTTATTACACTCCTTGGTTTTCATTAGGAATTTTGTCTTTGGGGTTTCTTAACAGTTGGGACAAAGTTGAATGTGGTTTGAATACCGGTCTGAAGTCGTTTTTGGGAAATTTCTTTGGATTCTGTCTGTAATTCCTTTTATATAAGGTAGAATAACAGGAATCTTGCGTTCATTGCTTGACAAGTTATTACACTCCTTGGTTTTCATTAGGAATTTTGTCTTTGGGGTTTCTTAACAGTTGGGACAAAGTTGAATGTGGTTTGAATACCGGTCTGAAGTCGTTTTGGGAAATTTCGATTCTGTCTGTAATTCCTTTTATATAAGGTAGAATAACAGGAATCTTGCGTTCATTGCTTGACAAGTTATTACACTCCTTGGTTTTCATTAGGAATTTTGTCTTTGGGGTTTCTTAACAGTTGGGACAAAGTTGAATGTTTTAATACCGGTCTGAAGTCGTTTTTGGGAAATTTCTTTGCGATTCTGTCTGTAATTCCTTTTATATAAGGTAGAATAACAGGAATCTTGGTTCATTGCTTGACAAGTTATTACACTCCTTGGTTTTCATTAGGAATTTTGTCTTTGGGGTTTCTTAACAGTTGGGACAAAGTTGAATGTGGTTTGAATACCGGTCTGAAGTCGTTTTGGGAAATTTCTTTGCGATTCTGTCTGTAATTCCTTTTATATAAGGTAGAATAACAGGAATCTTGCGTTCATTGCTTGACAAGTTATTACACTCCTTGGTTTTCATTAGGAATTTTGTCTTTGGGGTTTCTTAACAGTTGGGACAAAGTTGAATGTGGTTTGAATACCGGTCTGAAGTCGTTTTGGGAAATTTTTTGCGATTCTGTCTGTAATTCCTTTTATATAAGGTAGAATAACAGGAATCTTGCGTTCATTGCTTGACAAGTTATTACACTCCTTGGTTTTCATTAGGAATTTTGTCTTTGGGGTTTCTTAACAGTTGGGACAAAGTTGAATGTGGTTTGAATACCGGTCTGAAGTCGTTTTGGGAAATTTCTTTGGATTCTGTCTGTAATTCCTTTTATATAAGGTAGAATAACAGGAATCTTGCGTTCATTCAAATTATTACCTCCTTGGTTTTCATTAGGAATTTTGTCTTTTTTCTTAACAGTTGGGACAAAGTTGAATGTGGTTTGAATACCGGTCTGAAGTCGTTTTGGGAAATTTCTTTTGCGATTCTGTCTGTAATTCCTTTTATATAAGGTAGAATAACAGGAATCTTGCGTTCATTGCTTGACAAGTTATTACACTCCTTGGTTTTCATTAGGAATTTTGTCTTTGGGGTTTCTTAACAGTTGGGACAAAGTTGAATGTGGTTTAATACCGGTCTGAAGTCGTTTTGGGAAATTTCTTTGCGATTCTGTCTGTAATTCCTTTTATATAAGGTAGAATAACAGGAATCTTGCGTTCATTGCTTGACAAGTTATTACACTCCTTGGTTTTCATTAGGAATTTTGTCTTTGGGGTTTCTTAACAGTTGGGACAAAGTTGAATGTGGTTTAATACCGGTCTGAAGTCGTTTTGGGAAATTTCTTTGCGATTCTGTCTGTAATTCCTTTTATATAAGGTAGAATAACAGGAATCTTGCGTTCATTGTTGACAAGTTATTACCTCCTTGGTTTTCATTAGGAATTTTGTCTTTGGGGTTTCTTAACAGTTGGGACAAAGTTGAATGTGGTTTGAATACCGGTCTGAAGTCGTTTTGGGAAATTTCTTTGGATTCTGTCTGTAATTCCTTTTATATAAGGTAGAATAACAGGAATCTTGCGTTCATTGCTTGACAAGTTATTACACTCCTTGGTTTTCATTAGGAATTTTGTCTTTGGGGTTTCTTAACAGTTGGGACAAAGTTGAATGTGGTTTGAATACCGGTCTGAAGTCGTTTTTGGGAAATTTCTTTGCGATTCTGTCTGTAATTCCTTTTATATAAGGTAGAATAACAGGAATCTTGCGTTCATTGCTTGACAAGTTATTACACTCCTTGGTTTTCATTAGGAATTTTGTCTTTGGGGTTTCTTAACAGTTGGGACAAAGTTGAATGTGGTTTGAATACCGGTCTGAAGTCGTTTTTGGGAAATTTCTTTGCGATTCTGTCTGTAATTCCTTTTATATAAGGTAGAATAACAGGAATCTTGCGTTCATTGCTTGACAAGTTATTACACTCCTTGGTTTTCATTAGGAATTTTGTCTTTGGGGTTTCTTAACAGTTGGGACAAAGTTGAATGTGGTTTGAATACCGGTCTGAAGTCGTTTTTGGGAAATTTCTTTGATTCTGTCTGTAATTCCTTTTATATAAGGTAGAATAACAGGAATCTTGCGTTCATTGCTTGACAAGTTATTACACTCCTTGGTTTTCATTAGGAATTTTGTCTTTGGGGTTTCTTAACAGTTGGGACAAAGTTGAATGTGGTTTGAATACCGGTCTGAAGTCGTTTTTGGGAAATTTCTTTGCGATTCTGTCTGTAATTCCTTTTATATAAGGTAGAATAACAGGAATCTTGCGTTCATTGCTTGACAAGTTATTACACTCCTTGGTTTTCATTAGGAATTTTGTCTTTGGGGTTTCTTAACAGTTGGGACAAAGTTGAATGTGGTTTGAATACCGGTCTGAAGTCGTTTTTGGGAAATTTCTTTGCGATTCTGTCTGTAATTCCTTTTATATAAGGTAGAATAACAGGAATCTTGCGTTCATTGCTTGACAAGTTATTACACTCCTTGGTTTTCATTAGGAATTTTGTCTTTGGGGTTTCTTAACAGTTGGGACAAAGTTGAATGTGGTTTGAATACCGGTCTGAAGTCGTTTTTGGGAAATTTCTTTGCGATTCTGTCTGTAATTCCTTTTATATAAGGTAGAATAACAGGAATCTTGCGTTCATTGCTTGACAAGTTATTACACTCCTTGGTTTTCATTAGGAATTTTGTCTTTGGGGTTTCTTAACAGTTGGGACAAAGTTGAATGTGGTTTGAATACCGGTCTGAAGTCGTTTTTGGGAAATTTCTTTGGATTCTGTCTGTAATTCCTTTTATATAAGGTAGAATAACAGGAATCTTGCGTTCATTGCTTGACAAGTTATTACACTCCTTGGTTTTCATTAGGAATTTTGTCTTTGGGGTTTCTTAACAGTTGGGACAAAGTTGAATGTGGTTTGAATACCGGTCTGAAGTCGTTTTTGGGAAATTTCTTTGCGATTCTGTCTGTAATTCCTTTTATATAAGGTAGAATAACAGGAATCTTGCGTTCATTGCTTGACAAGTTATTACACTCCTTGGTTTTCATTAGGAATTTTGTCTTTGGGGTTTCTTAACAGTTGGGACAAAGTTGAATGTGGTTTGAATACCGGTCTGAAGTCGTTTTGGGAAATTTCTTTGCGATTCTGTCTGTAATTCCTTTTATATAAGGTAGAATAACAGGAATCTTGCGTTCATTGCTTGACAAGTTATTACACTCCTTGGTTTTCATTAGGAATTTTGTCTTTGGGGTTTCTTAACAGTTGGGACAAAGTTGAATGTGGTTTGAATACCGGTCTGAAGTCGTTTTGGGAAATTTCTTTGCGATTCTGTCTGTAATTCCTTTTATATAAGGTAGAATAACAGGAATCTTGCGTTCATTGCTTGACAAGTTATTACACTCCTTGGTTTTCATTAGGAATTTTGTCTTTGGGGTTTCTTAACAGTTGGGACAAAGTTGAATGTGGTTTGAATACCGGTCTGAAGTCGTTTTGGGAAATTTCTTTGCGATTCTGTCTGTAATTCCTTTTATATAAGGTAGAATAACAGGAATCTTGCGTTCATTGCTTGACAAGTTATTACACTCCTTGGTTTTCATTAGGAATTTTGTCTTTGGGGTTTCTTAACAGTTGGGACAAAGTTGAATGTGGTTTGAATACCGGTCTGAAGTCGTTTTTGGGAAATTTCTTTGCGATTCTGTCTGTAATTCCTTTTATATAAGGTAGAATAACAGGAATCTTGCGTTCATTGCTTGACAAGTTATTACACTCCTTGGTTTTCATTAGAATTTTGTCTTTGGGGTTTCTTAACAGTTGGGACAAAGTTGAATGTGGTTTGAATACCGGTCTGAAGTCGTTTTTGGGAAATTTCTTTGCGATTCTGTCTGTAATTCCTTTTATATAAGGTAGAATAACAGGAATCTTGCGTTCATTGCTTGACAAGTTATTACACTCCTTGGTTTTCATTAGAATTTTGTCTTTGGGGTTTCTTAACAGTTGGGACAAAGTTGAATGTGGTTTGAATACCGGTCTGAAGTCGTTTTTGGGAAATTTCTTTTGCGATTCTGTCTGTAATTCCTTTTATATAAGGTAGAATAACAGGAATCTTGCGTTCATTGCTTGACAAGTTATTACACTCCTTGGTTTTCATTAGGAATTTTGTCTTTGGGGTTTCTTAACAGTTGGGACAAAGTTGAATGTGGTTTGAATACCGGTCTGAAGTCGTTTTGGGAAATTTCTTTTGCGATTCTGTCTGTAATTCCTTTTATATAAGGTAGAATAACAGGAATCTTGCGTTCATTGCTTGACAAGTTATTACACTCCTTGGTTTTCATTAGGAATTTTGTCTTTGGGGTTTCTTAACAGTTGGGACAAAGTTGAATGTGGTTTGAATACCGGTCTGAAGTCGTTTTTGGGAAATTTCTTTGCGATTCTGTCTGTAATTCCTTTATATAAGGTAGAATAACAGGAATCTTGCGTTCATTGCTTGACAAGTTATTACACTCCTTGGTTTTCATTAGGAATTTTGTCTTTGGGGTTTCTTAACAGTTGGGACAAAGTTGAATGTGGTTTGAATACCGGTCTGAAGTCGTTTTTGGGAAATTTCTTTGGATTCTGTCTGTAATTCCTTTTATATAAGGTAGAATAACAGGAATCTTGCGTTCATTGCTTGACAAGTTATTACACTCCTTGGTTTTCATTAGGAATTTTGTCTTTGGGGTTTCTTAACAGTTGGGACAAAGTTGAATGTGGTTTAATACCGGTCTGAAGTCGTTTTGGAAATTTCTTTGCGATTCTGTCTGTAATTCCTTTTATATAAGGTAGAATAACAGGAATCTTCGTTCATTGCTTGACAAGTTATTACACTCCTTGGTTTTCATTAGGAATTTTGTCTTTGGGGTTTCTTAACAGTTGGGACAAAGTTGAATGTGGTTTGAATACCGGTCTGAAGTCGTTTTGGGAAATTTCTTTGGATTCTGTCTGTAATTCCTTTTATATAAGGTAGAATAACAGGAATCTTGCGTTCATTGCTTGACAAGTTATTACACTCCTTGGTTTTCATTAGAATTTTGTCTTTGGGGTTTCTTAACAGTTGGGACAAAGTTGAATGTGGTTTGAATACCGGTCTGAAGTCGTTTTTGGGAAATTTCTTTGCGATTCTGTCTGTAATTCCTTTTATATAAGGTAGAATAACAGGAATCTTGCGTTCATTGCTTGACAAGTTATTACACTCCTTGGTTTTCATTAGGAATTTTGTCTTTGGGGTTTCTTAACAGTTGGGACAAAGTTGAATGTGGTTTGAATACCGGTCTGAAGTCGTTTTTGGGAAATTTCTTTGGATTCTGTCTGTAATTCCTTTTATATAAGGTAGAATAACAGGAATCTTGCGTTCATTGCTTGACAAGTTATTACACTCCTTGGTTTTCATTAGGAATTTTGTCTTTGGGGTTTCTTAACAGTTGGGACAAAGTTGAATGTGGTTTGAATACCGGTCTGAAGTCGTTTTTGGGAAATTTCTTTGCGATTCTGTCTGTAATTCCTTTTATATAAGGTAGAATAACAGGAATCTTGCGTTCATTGCTTGACAAGTTATTACACTCCTTGGTTTTCATTAGGAATTTTGTCTTTGGGGTTTCTTAACAGTTGGGACAAAGTTGAATGTGGTTTGAATACCGGTCTGAAGTCGTTTTGGGAAATTTCTTTTGCGATTCTGTCTGTAATTCCTTTTATATAAGGTAGAATAACAGGAATCTTGCGTTCATTGCTTGACAAGTTATTACACTCCTTGGTTTTCATTAGGAATTTTGTCTTTGGGGTTTCTTAACAGTTGGGACAAAGTTGAATGTGGTTTGAATACCGGTCTGAAGTCGTTTTGGGAAATTTCTTTTGGATTCTGTCTGTAATTCCTTTTATATAAGGTAGAATAACAGGAATCTTGCGTTCATTGCTTGACAAGTTATTACACTCCTTGGTTTTCATTAGGAATTTTGTCTTTGGGGTTTCTTAACAGTTGGGACAAAGTTGAATGTGGTTTGAATACCGGTCTGAAGTCGTTTTTGGGAAATTTCTTTTGGATTCTGTCTGTAATTCCTTTTATATAAGGTAGAATAACAGGAATCTTGCGTTCATTGCTTGACAAGTTATTACACTCCTTGGTTTTCATTAGGAATTTTGTCTTTGGGGTTTCTTAACAGTTGGGACAAAGTTGAATGTGGTTTGAATACCGGTCTGAAGTCGTTTTTGGGAAATTTCTTTGCGATTCTGTCTGTAATTCCTTTTATATAAGGTAGAATAACAGGAATCTTGCGTTCATTGCTTGACAAGTTATTACACTCCTTGGTTTTCATTAGAATTTTGTCTTTGGGGTTTCTTAACAGTTGGGACAAAGTTGAATGTGGTTTGAATACCGGTCTGAAGTCGTTTTGGGAAATTTCTTTGCGATTCTGTCTGTAATTCCTTTTATATAAGGTAGAATAACAGGAATCTTGCGTTCATTGCTTGACAAGTTATTACACTCCTTGGTTTTCATTAGGAATTTTGTCTTTGGGGTTTCTTAACAGTTGGGACAAAGTTGAATGTGGTTTGAATACCGGTCTGAAGTCGTTTTGGGAAATTTCTTTGCGATTCTGTCTGTAATTCCTTTTATATAAGGTAGAATAACAGGAATCTTGCGTTCATTGCTTGACAAGTTATTACACTCCTTGGTTTTCATTAGGAATTTTGTCTTTGGGGTTTCTTAACAGTTGGGACAAAGTTGAATGTGTTTGAATACCGGTCTGAAGTCGTTTTGGGAAATTTCTTTGCGATTCTGTCTGTAATTCCTTTTATATAAGGTAGAATAACAGGAATCTTGCGTTCATTGCTTGACAAGTTATTACACCCTTGGTTTTCATTAGGAATTTTGTCTTTGGGGTTTCTTAACAGTTGGGACAAAGTTGAATGTGGTTTGAATACCGGTCTGAAGTCGTTTTTGGGAAATTTCTTTGCGATTCTGTCTGTAATTCCTTTTATATAAGGTAGAATAACAGGAATCTTGCGTTCATTGCTTGACAAGTTATTACACTCCTTGGTTTTCATTAGGAATTTTGTCTTTGGGGTTTCTTAACAGTTGGGACAAAGTTGAATGTGGTTTGAATACCGGTCTGAAGTCGTTTTTGGGAAATTTCTTTGCGATTCTGTCTGTAATTCCTTTTATATAAGGTAGAATAACAGGAATCTTGCGTTCATTGCTTGACAAGTTATTACACTCCTTGGTTTTCATTAGAATTTTGTCTTTGGGGTTTCTTAACAGTTGGGACAAAGTTGAATGTGGTTTGAATACCGGTCTGAAGTCGTTTTGGAAATTTCTTTGCGATTCTGTCTGTAATTCCTTTTATATAAGGTAGAATAACAGGAATCTTGCGTTCATTGCTTGACAAGTTATTACACTCCTTGGTTTTCATTAGAATTTTGTCTTTGGGGTTTCTTAACAGTTGGGACAAAGTTGAATGTGGTTTATACGGTCTGAAGTCGTTTTTGGGAAATTTCTTTTGCGATTCTGTCTGTAATTCCTTTTATATAAGGTAGAATAACAGGAATCTTGCGTTCATTGCTTGACAAGTTATTACACTCCTTGGTTTTCATTAGAATTTTGTCTTTGGGGTTTCTTAACAGTTGGGACAAAGTTGAATGTGGTTTGAATACCGGTCTGAAGTCGTTTTTGGAAATTTCTTTGCGATTCTGTCTGTAATTCCTTTTATATAAGGTAGAATAACAGGAATCTTGCGTTCATTGCTTGACAAGTTATTACACTCCTTGGTTTTCATTAGGAATTTTGTCTTTGGGGTTTCTTAACAGTTGGGACAAAGTTGAATGTGGTTTGAATACCGGTCTGAAGTCGTTTTTGGAAATTTCTTTGATTCTGTCTGTAATTCCTTTTATATAAGGTAGAATAACAGGAATCTTGCGTTCATTGCTTGACAAGTTATTACACTCCTTGGTTTTCATTAGAATTTTGTCTTTGGGGTTTCTTAACAGTTGGGACAAAGTTGAATGTGGTTTGAATACCGGTCTGAAGTCGTTTTTGGGAAATTTCTTTGCGATTCTGTCTGTAATTCCTTTTATATAAGGTAGAATAACAGGAATCTTGCGTTCATTGCTTGACAAGTTATTACACTCCTTGGTTTTCATTAGGAATTTTGTCTTTGGGGTTTCTTAACAGTTGGGACAAAGTTGAATGTGGTTTGAATACCGGTCTGAAGTCGTTTTGGGAAATTTCTTTGCGATTCTGTCTGTAATTCCTTTTATATAAGGTAGAATAACAGGAATCTTGGTTCATTGCTTGACAAGTTATTACACTCCTTGGTTTTCATTAGGAATTTTGTCTTTGGGGTTTCTTAACAGTTGGGACAAAGTTGAATGTGGTTTGAATACCGGTCTGAAGTCGTTTTTGGAAATTTCTTTGGATTCTGTCTGTAATTCCTTTTATATAAGGTAGAATAACAGGAATCTTGCGTTCATTGCTTGACAAGTTATTACATCCTTGGTTTTCATTAGGAATTTTGTCTTTGGGGTTTCTTAACAGTTGGGACAAAGTTGAATGTGGTTTGAATACCGGTCTGAAGTCGTTTTGGGAAATTTCTTTGCGATTCTGTCTGTAATTCCTTTTATATAAGGTAGAATAACAGGAATCTTGCGTTCATTGCTTGACAAGTTATTACACTCCTTGGTTTTCATTAGGAATTTTGTCTTTGGGGTTTCTTAACAGTTGGGACAAAGTTGAATGTGGTTTGAATACCGGTCTGAAGTCGTTTTTGGGAAATTTCTTTGCGATTCTGTCTGTAATTCCTTTTATATAAGGTAGAATAACAGGAATCTTGCGTTCATTGCTTGACAAGTTATTACACTCCTTGGTTTTCATTAGGAATTTTGTCTTTGGGTTTCTTAACAGTTGGGACAAAGTTGAATGTGGTTTGAATACCGGTCTGAAGTCGTTTTGGAATTTCTTTGCGATTCTGTCTGTAATTCCTTTTATATAAGGTAGAATAACAGGAATCTTGCGTTCATTGCTTGACAAGTTATTACACTCCTTGGTTTTCATTAGGAATTTTGTCTTTGGGGTTTCTTAACAGTTGGGACAAAGTTGAATGTGGTTTGAATACCGGTCTGAAGTCGTTTTTGGGAAATTTCTTTGATTCTGTCTGTAATTCCTTTTATATAAGGTAGAATAACAGGAATCTTGCGTTCATTGCTTGACAAGTTACACTCCTTGGTTTTCATTAGGAATTTTGTCTTTGGGGTTTCTTAACAGTTGGGACAAAGTTGAATGTGGTTTAATACCGGTCTGAAGTCGTTTTGGGAAATTTCTTTGCGATTCTGTCTGTAATTCCTTTTATATAAGGTAGAATAACAGGAATCTTGCGTTCATTGCTTGACAAGTTATTACACCCTTGGTTTTCATTAGGAATTTTGTCTTTGGGGTTTCTTAACAGTTGGGACAAAGTTGAATGTGGTTTGAATACCGGTCTGAAGTCGTTTTTGGGAAATTTCTTTGCGATTCTGTCTGTAATTCCTTTTATATAAGGTAGAATAACAGGAATCTTGCGTTCATTGCTTGACAAGTTATTACACTCCTTGGTTTTCATTAGAATTTTGTCTTTGGGGTTTCTTAACAGTTGGGACAAAGTTGAATGTGGTTTGAATACCGGTCTGAAGTCGTTTTTGGGAAATTTCTTTGGATTCTGTCTGTAATTCCTTTTATATAAGGTAGAATAACAGGAATCTTGCGTTCATTGCTTGACAAGTTATTACACTCCTTGGTTTTCATTAGGAATTTTGTCTTTGGGGTTTCTTAACAGTTGGGACAAAGTTGAATGTGGTTTGAATACCGGTCTGAAGTCGTTTTGGGAAATTTCTTTGCGATTCTGTCTGTAATTCCTTTTATATAAGGTAGAATAACAGGAATCTTGCGTTCATTGCTTGACAAGTTATTACACTCCTTGGTTTTCATTAGGAATTTTGTCTTTGGGGTTTCTTAACAGTTGGGACAAAGTTGAATGTGGTTTGAATACCGGTCTGAAGTCGTTTTTGGGAAATTTCTTTGCGATTCTGTCTGTAATTCCTTTTATATAAGGTAGAATAACAGGAATCTTGCGTTCATTGCTTGACAAGTTATTACATCCTTGGTTTTCATTAGAATTTTGTCTTTGGGGTTTCTTAACAGTTGGGACAAAGTTGAATGTGGTTTGAATACCGGTCTGAAGTCGTTTTGGGAAATTTCTTTGGATTCTGTCTGTAATTCCTTTTATATAAGGTAGAATAACAGGAATCTTGCGTTCATTGCTTGACAAGTTATTACACTCCTTGGTTTTCATTAGAATTTTGTCTTTGGGGTTTCTTAACAGTTGGGACAAAGTTGAATGGTTTGAATACCGGTCTGAAGTCGTTTTTGGGAAATTTCTTTGCGATTCTGTCTGTAATTCCTTTTATATAAGGTAGAATAACAGGAATCTTGCGTTCATTGCTTGACAAGTTATTACACTCCTTGGTTTTCATTAGAATTTTGTCTTTGGGGTTTCTTAACAGTTGGGACAAAGTTGAATGTGGTTTGAATACCGGTCTGAAGTCGTTTTGGAAATTTCTTTGGATTCTGTCTGTAATTCCTTTTATATAAGGTAGAATAACAGGAATCTTGCGTTCATTGCTTGACAAGTTATTACACTCCTTGGTTTTCATTAGGAATTTTGTCTTTGGGGTTTCTTAACAGTTGGGACAAAGTTGAATGGTTTGAATGGTCTGAAGTCGTTTTGAAATTCGATTCTGTCTTTTGGTAAAACTTTGTTATTGTTTGAAATTTCTTTTCGAATTTTTTTGGGTTTTAATGGGCTTTTTGAAATTTCTTTAATTCTATTCTGTCAATTCCTTTATATAAGGTAGAATAACAGGAATCTTCGTTATTGGTTGACAAATTATTAAACACTTGGTTTTCAAAATTCCTTTGGGTCCCAACGTTGGGAAAAAGGAATTTTTGAAAACCGGGTTGAATCTTTTTAAAATTTCGCGATTCTGTTTTTCCTTATATAAGGGAATTACAGACGAATCGCGAATTTAAAGATTCAACCCGGTTTCAAAAATTCCTTTGGGTCCAACGTTGGGAAACCCAAAGGAATTTTGAAACCAGGAAGTGTTTTAAATTTCTTTGACCGATTCCTGTTAATTCCCTTTATATAAAAGGAATTACAGCAGAATCGCGTTCACGACTTCAACCGGTTTTCAAAAATTCCTTTGGGTTTCCCAACAGTTGGGAAACCCAAAGGAATTTTGAAACCGGGAAGTGTTTTGAAATCGCGATTCCTGTTTTTCCTTTATAAAAGGAATTAACAGGAAATCGCAAGAAATTTAAAACACTCCCGGTTTCAAAAATTCTTTGTTTCCCAACGTTGGGAAACCCAAAGGAAAATTTTGAAACCAGGTGAATCTTTAAAATTTCGCGATTCCTGTTATTCTTTTATATAAAAGGAATTCAAAGAATGCAAAGAATTTCCAAAACGATTCAACCGGTTTCAACCACATTAATTTTGTCCCAATGTTAAAACCCAAACCAAATTCCTAATAAAACAAAAATTCTTGTCAACAATAACCAATTCCTGTTATTCACTAATAAAAGGAAATTACAGAAGAATAAAGAAATTTCCAAACACTTCAATATTAAAACATTAATTTTCCAATTTAAAAACCCCAAAGACAAATTTAATAAACCAAGAGTTAATAACTTGTCAAATTTGAACCAAATTTTTATTCTACCTTTATAAAAGAATTACAGACAGGATCCAAAAAATTTCCAAAAACGATTCGACCTATTAAACACAATTCAAAACTTTTCCCAATTGTTAAGAAACCCAAAAAAAATTCTAATGAAACCAAATGTATAGAACCTTGCAACAACTGTCGAAGAACCTATATCGGACAAACTAACAGAATATTATATGCGAACCGATGAACACCAACTAGCAATTAACAGCACAATCCATCATCGTCTTTAGCTGCACATCATTTAAATACAGGACACAAAATTAACACCAACAATATCCGTCTAATTGCACCTCTATACACCTTACAAGAAAGAATTATTAGAGAAGCAGTTGAAATTGAAAGAAGACCAAACGCCCTCAATAAACGAATGACACTTCCAGAATGCCAAAAATTTGGAAGAATATCATTAAACCAGTTGATTCGAAATTTCAACCAACTCCAAATCTTCCAGAAATTTCAAACACTTATGCTGCAACTATTCCTGACGTCCCCACTTCTGCATTCTACATCATGTACTAGACCACTACCCGAAGTCAAACACACCGTCCAGATTAAATTTAAATTAGTTACCTTGTTTCATAATCTGTACTTGTTCAAAATAGTTACCTTATTTCAATTTCTGTAATTGTCAAAATAAATTCTTGACAAAGGGAACAAAGGACGTTCCCGAAACGTTGAATCAATTTGTACGTTTATTTACACAAGTTTCAAAAGAAAAATGTCTTATTTAAACATTAATACTTGTGGAAATCTAAATAGAAAATATATATATATATATATATATATATATATATATATATATAGTCGAGGCAAACTCTTTTCAATGTGGATAAACGTCATTGCATTTTGCCAAACGTATGAAATTGACGTCAACATAATACTTAGGTTATATTGTTTACATTTATTTTGAAAATTAGTTTTTGATGGAAATACTCGTTCTCAACTAAGTAACAATACTTTTAACAGTTGTTAGATCATTTTGCGATGATTAAGCAATTGTAACATTTGTTTTATAATAGAACAATGCAAGCCACACGAATCGAAAATTTCAAAATGTGGAAAACGTCAAAATTAGAAGTTATGTGTAAACAGAAGAGCTGACAACATTGTAATTTATTCGGCAGTTCTAACAACCCAACAACGTGTATTTCACTAACATAGATATATTATTTGTAATTATCAGGGTTATTATGGAAGTTGGTATGTTAAGTTTGTCTCTCTCTAACAATTTCACCCCCACAACGGAAAAGATTTTGCCGTGACTCTAGGTATACAATAATTACATAAAATTAAAAGTAAAACGAAAACACTAGAAGTTTATTTATGTTCACAATTGGCAGATCTAGTGTGCGGAATATTCTCTGCTTCTAAACCCATGCATTGACCATGCATGGGTTGACCATCATCAGGTTTTTTACATAAGCAGTATGTTGCTATGGAACTCAATTGTAACAACTTCAGAACTGTTCAGGTGCATCTAAAACTTCAGCTGCATGCCTCTTTTCTCTGCTGTAAAATTTGCCAAGCAATTCTGGTATTACATTCATAAAAAACAATTTCGCTTTTATGTACCAAAAATTTTCATCAAATGCAATTTTAACTACAAAATAACAGAAATTATGTTCTGTTAACAACCATTTTCATTTGACACTGATAGTAGTGCATGTGAGTGTAGCAGATAATGTTGACCATCCTTTTTTAAGCAAACATTTTTTAACGACGTTGCTTCTTCCACGCACATATTTTTGGCACAAAATGGACACTCTCTGGAAATTTACACTTTTTGTAACAAATGCAACATCACTTATTATCACAATTCGTGTAACTTCATAAAGTTGCCAAAATTTATAAAGCATCTTCTTCATGCTTACAACCATAAGCCATCCCTGTGCTCTTAAATATTGTGTGGCTGGATAAGAAATTTTTTGTATCAAACTAATTGATGGCTTTTCAATTTTTGTTTTAACGCAAGCTTTAAAGTTTGATGCAAAATGCTACCCAAACGAAACTAAAACCATGCAACACACTGACTATTTTCGAGTGGTTATTTCAACATATTCACACTCTTTACTTGTAAATGAAATACTTATGTCAGTATCAATTGCAATAGCGCTAATAGATCTTTCATTGTATGTTCAGGCTTATACAAATTAGCAAGAACATTGCTGAATGGAGACCGTTCAAAGTCTGCAGAATGGTTTAATTACAGACAAAAGTGCAAATTCCAAACCATCATCTATCAAACTTTACTGGTATGTTACTATTTTTTCGTGGCTTACAACTGGTATTGTTTCATTATTATCTTCACCTTATTGACAAATTTCGACTTCTCCTTTAGCAGCTTTCAATAGTTTTTGTGTTGATGTATAATCGATATTTTTTGAAGCAGCCAGTGTAACAGAGGGTGCTTTCCAATAGGGTTTAACATTCGCAATAAAAAAATTAAATCTTAATTTACCTGTGACTAATCTGATGGTTTCTAAATTTCTTATATTGTCTTCCAACAGTAAATAATACTGCACTAACACGAGAACATGCTTCAAAATGACCCAAACAGCTAGATGCTTCTCTCTCGGTTTTTGGGGATATGAAATGGATTAAAATATATTATATGAATTACTTACATGATTAATAAATAAAAGTACCTTACCAACAATCATACAAACAATTGTTGATTTGTTTTGCTTCAATTTCTTTTACTCAGCCGCACAGAAACTGATTAAAGCTGTCTAAACTTTTACAAGATTTAAATTCTTCCATTGTGTAGGTACTTCTTTTGAAAACTAAATAATTTACAATATCTCGCATGACTAATTTTAACAAAATCTAGTACATCCACAGAAAATTTCGTCAAAACGTAAGGATCCACACCGCATATTACACTAATTTTTGGAAATAACGCGATCTTGCTCTTCCACATGTGCATTTCACAGTAATAATTATATCCCCATTCTCGATTCCGCCCGGTGCTACTATACACAGGTAGGAGTGAACGGTTTAGCTTAGGCGAAGTTATTCATCAGCAATCGTGTAAGTATAGTACATGCCAGAATAAGTGTGAACAGACCTTAAACGAAATTCGACTTTATTTATACGAGTGTATAGGGCTTTTTAAGACCTTTAGGATGCTAAACCCCGAGATATTCGAACAATAATTTTATTTAAATTTGACAGCGCGGCTTAAATTTGAAAATAACCTAGAAACATTGACAATGTTTTGTTGGTATTCAAAATTACTAACTATATGAACCAATAACGACATGTTTTTAAAATCTTAAATCAACTTTACTAAAAGATGAATCATAAGACACCTCTCTCCGGCCCGACTTTAGCGTTAAATAAAAAAATATGAATGGGAAGTCTACATAAACATAACCTTAAAATTGTAGAATAATAGTTTCATGTAATACTTATGTCATAATTATATAATTTACACCAGCGGATTACTAGAGAAGCCATTGAAATTGATAAGAGGCCTAATGCCCTTAACAAACGTGATGATAGTTCTAGGATACCGCATATTTGGAAGAACCTTATTAAACAAAATTCAAAATTACCAATAACTCAAATCTTCCCAGCATCTCGGCCAATATTATATCTACATCACCTCTAAATCCTGATACTCAAGATTCTATTAACATTCCGGCATCTAATACAACTCCAAATTCAACGTCATATCTGGGATCTGCAAATCGAAGCAGAACTCGTTCATCAAAATTATTATAATTAATTAGTTAGCTTGTTTCATATTTCATACACTAAATACCATTCTTGACAAAGGGGACATAGTAAGTCCCTGAAACGTTGAATATCATACATTTTCACGTTAATAAACACAAGTTGTTGCAAATAATATCAATGCACCACTTAGAACTATGATTTTAAAATTTTGGCAAAATAATGTTTCAGTATCATATAGAAAACGATGGAAGTTTCAACGAAAAAGAACAAGTCATTATGTACTTTGCACCACTGTTAACATCAATTATCAACAATTTTTATTTATACAGTTTAAGAAATCTAGTCGCTTAGTGTCAATTTTTTGTTGTTTAACTGACACATTTATTCTGCAAAAATGCCCCCAGTAAGACAACGACGAAACTTTGCCCAAGTTTCAGATTTTGACAGGGGTAGGATTATCGGCATGAAAGAAGCAGGTTTGTAATTTCGAGAAATCGGCAGAAGACTTAATTGAGACTACACCACGACCCCAGTTAACTCAAGAGCATAAAACTGCTAGATTGACATGGTGTCAAGAGCGACGGGACTGGGGCCTTCAATGGCATAATATCGTCTTCAGCGACGAATCGCGTTTTTGTTTATGGCGAAACGATGGTCGTCAGAAGATGCGGCGGTTTCGAGGAGAATGACGAAATTTAGAGTTTGTTGAAAGACGACCCACATTTTCGAGTCATGGTTTGGGGCGCCATACGTGTTGGTGGCATATCTCCTCTTGTGTTCATTCTAGGCACATTAAGTGCTCAGCGTTACATTGATAACGTTTTGGAGCCAGTGGTAGTACCGTTAATGCAGACGTTGCCAAATGGTATTTTGCAACAAGATAATACTAGACCACATACCGCTCATGTTACAAGAAGGTTTCTGAATCAAGTGCAGCTACCAGTATTGCCGTGGCCTGCGCGATCGCCAGATCTTTCGCCTATTGAACATGTATGGGACATGATTGGTCGAAGACTAAGGCAACTACCAAGGCCCCAAACAACTTGAATGAATTACGACCCCATCTCCAGGTGGCCTGGCACGAAATCCTTCAGGAGGATATAGACCATCTCATAAAAAGCATGCCTCGGAGAGTGAACGCCTGCATTGCTGCGCGTGACGATACTACACACTATTAACATTTTCTTGTTAACTGTTAATATTTTGCCTTCAAAATTTTATCATCTTATACATGTTAATAAAGCATTATTTCACCATACTTTCAGGATCATAGCATCATTATTTCTAAGTGGTGCATTTCATTTGAAACGTAGTGTATATATATATATATATATATATATATATATATATATATATATATATATATATATATATATATATATACATTTAGAGACATTTCGTGCCATAATTTATAATGTAAGATATTTTGGGCATTAGGATAAAGTAATCACAACACTAACGTTTTATTCAAATATATTTCAACAGAAACTCTGTCGTCATCAGTGAAACTAGTAATAAAAATAAAACAATAATATTGGGTTACAATATAAAATACACATACATATTGTTTAAAGTGATCCTGGTAATTATATAATTCAAAGTAATAACTATGATGGTTTTGGGAAATAATAGGTGTTTTTATATAATATAAATATAAGTATTTATAATTTTTTTTTTGAAAATTGGAAATTTGATTAGTCAGAATTGATATAAAGTAACTAGATAATTTTATGTAAATTGACAACTAAGGTAAAAATATATATTTTTCTATTTTGCGTGTTTAAGATGTACATTATGGCACTCAAACGGGTGTTTTAATGTTTGACTTTAAAGTATCTAACATTTTTTTTCTTGATGTTGGTATGTAAACTAATGAAGTTCTTTATTGATGTATGTAAACGTAAATGTAACATAACCTATTCTTATTTGAAATGTGTATATATCCTTTGTATTGAATTATTCCTGATTAATGTATTGCAATGATTAAGATGACCAAAACCGAATATGGACGATTTCTCTTTTTTATTGTGTTTCAAGATAAAGCGTCAATATGCTTTCAAATTAAGCCGATTACATCTTTTGCGTAAAATATAACCTTCATTTAACCTTGTTAACTTCACTTGAGTGTAAATTATTAAGTTTACATAGTATAGTGTAATTTTATTCCGATTATAATGTATATAGTATACAACTTCTATTGAGAACATATTTATAAGGTAGTTTGAAATGAATTAGTAAGAAATAATAGTTTTAATACCCTACATTTGTATCGAACTCAAACAAACAAATACCACTGTTGCCAACCTACATTCAAAATTCTGAAATAAGGTGACAAATGGAATTTACATTTTCTCAAAATTTTCAACACAAATACGCAAAATAGAAAAAATAGTATAAGAAACTCGTTTCATAAGACTTTATCGCATTCGTCCATTAGAAAACCGCTGCGCGGGTCGTTTTCAAACTTGACTCATGCGATAAAAACGCGTCTTATGAAACTTGTTCTTAATATACTATTATATATTAATAATTTTGTCTAAAAATTTTTATGAATTTAAAATTTAAAATTTAAAATTTTCAATTTTGGTTGCTTAAAATTAGCCAAGAATATATGTTACTAATTTTGTCAATGTCTTTTTTTGTGTTTAAACTATTTTCATTATTCTTGAAATATATATATATATATATATATATATATATATATATATATATATATATATATATATATATATATATATATATATATATATATATAAGCGAGTACACGAAGAAGATAAAGAAGCATTCTAACTATTCTGTAATGATAATGTTTGTTTTGTTTTCCTTATTTTTATTTTTTTTTTTATTGTTATTAGCGGCATCAACTTCTGTGGTCATTAGCCGCACCTGATTGTACATTCTTGACACCTTTATATTTTGTCTAGAAGACCGTTGTCCTTTAAAAATATCAATATTTCCTTATCAGATATGTCGGCATTCTGTTTGTAACGAATTTTTTGGTGATCAACATATTTCGGACATTCCTTAAGAATGTGGTCAACGTTCAAAGCCTTATCACACTCAACACACTCGGGCTGCAAATCACCGCTCATTAAATAGCCGTTGGTCAGCTTTGTATGACCCGATCTAAATCTACATATCACCACTTGCTCTTTTCGCGTAAGGTTGTTACTATATGTCGAGTGTCCAACGAGAGGTTGAAATGTTCGCAGGTAAGTATGGTGCCTCTCCCATGCGGCTTGAAACAGTCTTCTGATCTTTTCTTTGCAATATATTTTAACGTCGCTTAGATTGCAGATGTTAGCAACCTCAGCGTCAAGTCCTAGAACTGCCTCTTTGGCTAAAGCATCAACTTCCTCGTTGCCTGTGATGCCAACATGACTGGGGACCCACATGAATATGACTTGCTTTTTTAATTGTTTTAAAAGTCTGCTTGCTATAAGTATGTCTGATATAATTCTGTCTTCAGTGAACGCTGTTTGTATAGCCGACAGAACTGACAACGAGTCTGTGCATATCAAAAATTTGTCATTCTTCCCCGCAATGCATATTTTAAGCGCTGTTAATATAGCAAACGCTTCGCAGAAGAAGATAGAGGCTTCGCTAGAAAGTATAAGTTTCTTTATGGACTCACCATGCTTAACAGCACATCCCGTCGCGTTCTGGGTCTTGGACCCATCCGTAAACATTAACTGATACCCAATGAATCTATTGATAACCTCAGTGAAAAACCTCTTTATTGTTTCCGGTGAAGAGTCTTTACTTATTTGTAATAGATCTATATTAACGTGTAGAGTATTAGGCAGCCAGGGTTCAAACCTACGGTAACACGGTAAATATATTTCCTTCTCAGGTATGTTTATTTCCTTCACTATAACTGATGACCTAAACGATGAGGATTTATGACGTGTTGGTTCCATCCTATATCTAGCTTGAAATACATTCTTCTGAAAGATGGACAAAATTTTATGTTTTCTGCATCTATGCAGATTCAATCTATATAACGCAGTGATCTTTTTGCGACGAAGATAAAGTGGCTCCAATCCAGAATCAGCATAAAGAGACATAGCCGGACATGACTTCGACGCACCCGTTGCATACCTTATACCTTGATTGTATATGGAGTCTAAAGGTGTTAAACGACTTTTTTTTGCAGAAGAGTATGCTACACATCCGTAGTCCAATCTGCTGATTACCAGACTCTTGTGTATGCGTAGTAGCACTTCTCGATTTGAACCCCATCGCGTATGTGCGAGACATTTTAAAATATTAAGGGTTCTCTTACATGAAACCGTGAGTTTGTCAATATGTGACTTCCACGTAAGTTGTGGATCTAATCGAATTCCTAGATATTTGAATTCACCTACGTTTTCAATTAAAATGTCGCCCAAGGTAAACCGCGGTATCTCTATGCAGGTCGAGCGTTTTCTGCAGAAATGCATAGTTCTAGACTTCGTCGTAGATAAAGATAAATTTCGCTCCTTTAAAGCCTCCGCAATCTGCACAAGACCCATCTGCAGTGTATCCTTGATAACATCGACTGATCGACTCATCTGGAAGAGTACAATGTCGTCAGCGTAAGCACAGTAAGAAATCGAGGAAGGAATTGATAGCAATACGGCATTGACTGCTACAAGAAATAATGTGGCACTCAAAGGTGATCCTTGTGGCGTGCCATTTTTAAGAAGTCGAGTGTCTGAAACCTCTTTACCGATCCTTACACGCATAGTACGATTAGAGAGAAATCTTTCTATATAAATTGGTAGATTCCCTCTAAATCCCCATTCGTAGAGCTGATGGAGAATGTCCGTATGCCGTACTGTGTTAAAAGCACTTTTTAAGTCAACAAAGATGGCAGAGTATTATAGGTATTTTTCGGACCCTTTTTTAGACACTTCAACGTTTTTAAAACATTTGGATATTTTATTTAAATTTTAATAATGTATTTGAAATATTGCAGCCCCAACGTGTACTATTTAAAACATATTTTTTAACTGATTTTAAAAATTTTAAAAATATTATAGGGATTTTACAGACATTTTTTCAACATTTAAAAAATATTTTTATATGTATTTTTCAAACATATTTTCACATTTTTAAAACATTTTGACAAATATTTTATTTACACTTTAATAATGTTTTTGTAATATTGCAGTCCTAAGGTGTTTTTGGCCATTAACAGATTTTAGCAACGTTTTCCAAAACATCTGCAATATTTCAAAAACGTTAATTTTTTTTTAATATTTGCGTGCTGATTGGGATGTGCGGCTAATTAGGCGAATGCTGGGGTAGTATTTTCCCCCTCAGAACCCTAACTCCGTTCCTTCCGATCCTATCCTGACCACACCCATTACGTACATGCATATATACGAAATGTATGTATGTATGCTGGGAACCCACGATTGTGGCTGAAGGAGCTTGGAAAGCTCAAACAGCTCGCCCTCCCTTTTGGGGAGGGAATGAAATATGTGACTTTTCCTTTCTTTCCTGTCTCCAAGTGGAGTACGGGTTCTTATGGACTAAATGTCTCTTTTACTGACTTTAGTGATCTACAAATAACGCTATCCTTTTCTTTCATGGCAATGTTGTCAAACATAAAATGTCATTTAGGAACACATAGATAATATTTTTGTTCGTTTGCACTACGTAATTTTTCAAATTATACCAACCCATTTATTAAAAATCGTTCTTTTCAGAACGCTTAAACTTAGTACAAGCATCTTTTAAGGTACCTAATGAGTATTTTCTATAATTCTGTTATTGAACTTAATGTTGTAGAAATTTCTTTAATACTTCGATGTGGAAGTGGAAGTTCAAGCTGGCCCAAAGCAACTTGACAAATATTATTATTTGTCAAGTTGCTTTGGTTATGTTTGAATCCTTGTGATATTGCATGCTCACATTCCATTAATATAAGTAATTTGATTGTAATCTTATTATATTTAGAATTTACATCAGTTGTACATACATAGAGACAAAATTTGCATCGATTGGGGCTTGAATCTCGATGGCTTAGTTGGTTAGCGGTACTCTAGCAAAGTACAGGTCGTAGGTTCAAATCCTACTCGAGGCAAACTTTTCATTTATGTAGTTAATAAAATTAATAATAATTTTTAACTACATATTTACTTTTTAACTTATTCGGTCATAACAAAAACTTATAATAATTCTAATAAAATTATTTTCTTTACACATAAGTTCCTACTGTAGGCAGTTTGAATTTTTACTTTATGGAATGTTGCATGGTGTTAGTTATAGTGTTTCTTTTACATGTCAAAGCAAATTCTGTAGCAGTATCGATAATTATAATAACTTTATTGCTGTTAAAATGCAGAACAAGAACACTTACAGAGGTCAGTGCCTAACTAAAAATTAATACCTTAAGTTAAGTTAAACTTAAGGTAGAATCTAGACCCCCGTCAGACGGAATCCACCAGCTGTATAAAATCCCCGTTAGACGGAGATCCACTGGTTGCATAAAATCCCCGTTACACGGTTTCAATAACAAAATGGTAGAGCGCTTCTGGTCTAGTGGTAGTGGTCGCCTGGGACGCGGTCGGTATGGTTTCGATTTCCGCCCAATGCAATTTTTTTAGGTTGTAATAGTTTTGTTTATCTAATCTAAATTAGATAAATTTGTTTATCGAATCTAGTTCTGTTTATCTAACCTAATCCTGTTAGGGTTTCCGCCTAACGGGAATTTTATACAACTGGTGAATCCCCATCTGGCGGGTCTCTAGATTCAGCCTATTTTATTTGCTTTTAAAATAACCTCACTAACGTGAATAACCTCTAATTTTTGAATGTGTACGTGAAATAATCATTGTGTACGTACGGAAATTTTAATAGTATACACATTTTTTACTCTGATGGCCAATGGAGTTTGTAAACATTAATAACAAGACGACGTCTGCGTAAAAGGTTTTAAAACTAAGTGAGGGATATCGCTATCCTTCAGTCTTAAGACACAAATTCCAACATTAGATACAGTGGCGGCGCGAATTGTAGCAGGAAGATGTTTGGGATATTAAACAAATTGTGATATAAATTGTGTTTTATATTATCCACTGTTGATCAATCAATGCAATTTGTAAAATTACCCACAATCAATATTCCGGCATTTTTATAGTTAAATTTAAACAAAATGGAGATAAAGAAGAAAACAAAAATCTACGATAATCTAGGTTAGTGGTTAGAAACACGGCACACCTTCCTCTATTTACCGCTCTTGTACATGTTAGTCTTTTATTTTAGGTTAGAAACTGTCTCTCACACCGTAGCTACAGGGCCCGGTATTATAAAACGGTGTAGTAATCTATATCATATCTATATAATAAGTTTGGCAAGCATGCACTGCCTTCTCATAAGTGATACTGCACTTGGATGTTTGGACGGTCTATAGTTACCTGCACATTTCTCATAAGAAATAAAAGATGTCTCCACTTTTGCATCAATTCATTGAATTGAGTTCTATGATCAAAGTTTTCAGGCTTCCCACAAAATTACTTTAGGGAACAGGTGTTTGGTAACACTATTTTTTTAACTATAGGTATAATCATGTAAAGAACCGAAATCCTTTACAAATTTTTTAATTAATTATTTGGCAATTAAGCAATTTTAAGACGTGGAAGAAAAGCTCAAAACTTTCTCAATTTTTTGAGCTATGGATTTATCTCCAGTCCCACACTTGCCCAACAACCAACCTCTAAGTCTGAAACATATTTTTAGTTTACTTTCGATTTGTTAAAATCAAGCAGGCGTTTACAGTTGAGCAAAAATCTATTTTTTGATAATTTCTGGTAAAATATCATTTCCGTTCACAGTACGTCAAAGTGTCACTAAGAAAAGTTGTACAATAAATAAAACTATGGATCCATGCAAAATTTCACAAAGGTCATTTTCACTAAATCCGCGTATTTGTGTATTGCATGAATCGCGTCGTAGTAAAGACAACAATTTACTGCCATTATCTTAGATAAACTGCAAAACTTTGAAGTAGTTGTTCTAAATTGATTACTTATCTCAGTAATTTGCAAATTACTTGTTCTCCAGTTTTTACTTGTTCTGTAGTTTTTTGAATTAAAAATGTTGACTCTCGAACAGCGCATTCACCTAATACAATGTTATGGACTTGTGAAAAAGTTTACAGAAACCGGAAGTGTGAAAAATTTGAATAAAAAAAGCTAGTTCGTGATCATGAAGATGCTGCTACAGTGTTGGTGATAAAATCCGTGAAGAATGATAATCAGTTATCATTGAGAAAGCGGTCTACTGAATTATCAATAAGTAAATCAGCACATAGAGAATTCTCAAAGAAAATAAAATTATACCATTTAAACCGACGTTCATTCATAAATTACAAGATGGAAACGATGGCCAACGATTTTGAACGACAGATATTTTTATAAAAACATACTTTTTTCAGATGAGTCATCTTTTACAACTAATGGTATCGTGTATTCACAAAATTGTAAGTATTGGTCTGATGAGAATCAACATTTTCGTATAGTAACTAACAGTCAACGGTACAAGAAAGTAAATGTATGGTGTGCAATAAGGTACGATAAAATGATTGACCCATTTTTGTTTGACAGTAATTTAAACCAACATTCCTATTTGGATGTGATCGATAACTTTTTTACCTGCCATGGAAGACGTAAATTTAGAAGGTTTTCATTTTCAACAAGACGGATGTTCAGCTCATTCAACTCGTTTGATTACAAATTTTTTTTCAAATCAACACTTTCCTGAAAGGTGGATTGGACGACATGGTCCAATACATTGGCCAGCAGGATCGCCGGATTTGACCCCTACGGATTTTTACTTATGGGGTTATTGGAAACCAAAAGTTTATTCATATGATCTTCATGATAACATCGACTCATTAAAACAAAAAATTAGGGATGCTGTAGATGAAATTAACCTAATGACCATAGCGAAAGTATACGACGATTTTAGAGTTAGAATAGAAAAATGTGCAGATCTTGGAGGAAGCCAAATAGAGTAATTGTAGTTTAATTTATTTTTTGATAAACTGTAAAACTATGAATTTTAATTTGAGAATTTCTAATCGCCCTGTTTTCTCATCTAAGATTTATCATGCAATCGTAAATAATAAAAAATGTTTCTCCTATTTGCTACTTCTATTATCAAAGTAGGCTGACCATTCTGAAAATTTACATAACGCCATAACTTTTCATTTTGAACAACTTTTCTTAGTAACACTTTGGCGTACTATGAACGGAAAAGGTACTTTACTTGAAAGGAAATTGACAAATAACGGATTTTTGCTCAACTGTAAAGGCCTACCTGCTTTTAACAAATCGAAAGTAAACTAAAAATACATTTCAGACCAAGCATGGTGGAATCCCAAAATATAAAATTCCAATTCGAACATTTTTGATCCATTGTACCTATTGTAAACTCAATCCGGGGGCACACTGTATACGTAATGTATGTATGTATGTTGGGAATATATGATTGTGGCTGAAGTAGCTTGGAAAGCTCAAGTAGCCCGCCCTCCCCCTTGGGGAGGGAATGAAACCCGTGACATTTTCTTATCTTTTTTGCGGATGGTCTCATTATCATTATGATGTTTCACTCGTTCACTCAACTCCGTCCGCTTTAGAATACTTCAACAAACCCGGGCCTGGTGTTACTTCAACCCGTGAACTGCATATAAGTTTTATTTTACAACACCTACACACACTGGTAGTTTTCCACCTACTCAGTCGGATAGAAAGGGATTGTCTAAATTCTGCCGACCCCAGGGTATCGATCGATCATGGCAACGGGCTAAATGCCCAGAATCTGTTGATCGAATCTCAGCACACAATTATACACAAACTCACACAAAAACGCTGCCCCAGGCCACTTAAACAACGTACAGAGTGTCTACGAGTTGAAAGTGATAAAGCCGCCCATGATTAGACTATTTTTTCGGTCGTCACCTTCTCGTAAATTGCGGTAGCATCTGCAAAGGGTACGTAAAACGAGTGAGTGTAAACTTTTATTTCGCTTACAATAATTACCAGTTGTTAACCATTTACTTGTGATCGGAAGTCCTGAAACCTTATTCATCTCAGCTAACCCGTTGCGAGATGACCCCGGTTACAGAATCAAACCTGTATCAAACCTTCTTTCATAAGAAAGCCCGTAAAACGTTTGGTTTATCCTGTCCGCCTGTATAAATAAATATTCCTGTAAAATGAACGTCCCCGAAGGTTTAAATATCTTATACCGCCCCGAGTTAGAGATCCATCAATTAGTCACCACACTATTTAAACCAGTCGCGAACGGCGTATCCCAGCGGTAAACGAATTGCTGGTTCTCGCACACAAATACTCAAGACGAGAATATCCAATATTAAGTTTCCCGTGTGTACTTAACTATAAATACAGTAGCCACCCGCTTTACTATTATTTCTATTGGTAATTGTGTCCTAATAAAGATAAAAAATACAGATGAAACACCAACTTCCTGTATTAAAATCTCTAAGAGTTACGAAAAGTAACTAGAAAATATTCAAATTGTCCGTAATTATAGTGATCAACACTAATTAGGAAGACTACTGTTTTGTTAAATAAAATCCATGCGTGTAAAATTTCTATTATAAATAGATATAAAAGTTGTATTAAGTACAACCCGAGAATATCACTTCAAACGTATTGATTTTCTGAACGACCTAGAAGCAGCAGGTATCAAATCATTCTCCTCTATATTATCCCCTTTAAAAATACTTACAACGAGAAATCTTGTTTATATAACTGTATTCGTATGTTGTCCGATTCCGATTCCTACTAAGCAGGAACGTACTTAAATATTCCAGAATTTTCATTTTTTCTTTATTATTTTCGTATAGGAAATTAAGATCATTTTAACTCTATTGTAAATATTCCGGTAAATCTTACTTTTGCAGCAAACCTAAAGAGACCCCTGTAGAATCTGCCGTTTCCGGACCATATCCGCCAGCTACACCGCCACCAGCACCAGGACCGAGACCAGTCAAAGCCTTGGGTTAACCCTTTTGTGGACGTAAATTTTTATATTTCAGTATCTCAAATATTTAGTAGCTATATAAGTACCACCGCGCTCAAAAAATACTACACACCTTGTTACTGTCGACACTTCCAAAATGCTAATTTTGATGTAGATACATTTTTTGTATGTAAATCGGACATCTCACAATTTTCAAATAGGGGTTAAGCATTTGTCAAACTGGCAAATTTGATATGTCATAGTCATAGCCTGCTAAGGCAATTATGTGCGTCAAACCAAATGCACACAACCACCAAATTTTGCTATACCAGTATTTTTGAGCGCGATGGTACATACATGTAAATAATTTGAACGTTATAAGTTAGTTAAGTGAGCATATTTAGACTTATAGGAAAATAGACGTATCCAACCACGGCGTATTCTATGCCAGGCGGGCATATAGGAGTGTGAGACGTTATGCCAGTAGGCCTAGAATTGTAATGAAACGCATGCAGTAGCATATAGAAATCGTGGAGTTTTAGGCTGCACCAACAAATTCTAATATCTGTCGGAATATAATTCGCAAATGCCATGTACCGGATTCTTAAACACCTTCCATAGTACTACTTTATTTAATGTTACAAAATACTGCATTGTATAATTATAAAAAATTACGAAACCTCTATAAATCAATTGTGAGCGTCAAAAAAGTTTAATATCATAGCGAAAATGTAAAGCATTGCAATACAAGTCTAATTAATGGCTGCATTTACTGAAATTCCAGTTACATATGTGTTAATTAAAAAAATACATGGATATTTTACTAATTTTAAGAAATGTGGTTGATTAATAATAGAATTACCAGATATCTACTACAGTTTGTATCAGTTAGTGAATCGATACAATACCCATGAAACATGCTGATGCAATTTGTTTGCAATGCACGTAATATTGTTTTGTCTAACTATAAAAAATTAAGAAATAATGTAATTACAAACTCCAAAACAAATTTGGCGTCAAAAAGAAAATTAAAAACGTTGAAATGAATTTCCAACTTTTTAATTATTCGTGTTGCATTAGTGTCAATTACAGTTAAACAAGTAAATTATAGAAGTTACACTTAAACATTTAGTATCCTAATCACTTTTACATTAGAGATCAAAAACAACAAGCATCGTTCAATTCTAGGAACACTTCTAAACGAGACATTATTACTAAGAATTTTGTTTGTTTGGGTTGTTATTATTAAAAAATGTAATTTCCAATCATTTGAGAGCAGAGTTTTGGTTTTTAGTCGTTAAAATTTGATTAACAACAAGCAAATCTGTCCGTGTCTCAATACTTTCTGTGCGGCAATTGGTCTACTGACGTCATAGTCGGAGATGAAAGTTGAGGTTATATTCCCGCCTAGTACCTATAAGTACGCCGTGATCAAACCCTTTTAGTGTTTATTGATCAGAGTGGAAAATCTGGTAACAAACAATTTAAAGACCTCACCCTCCTTACCTACGATTTGAGCTAGAACCACGGTAAATAAATTAAAATTAGATGTAAGCCCGAAAAGGTTTTACAACCAATGAAATGAATAATTGTGTAATGAAGCAGGTAGGAATGAAAATGAGATTTTTTTAAAGCCATGTATATTAAATTATTAATATTGGAGTAAAACTGGAAAAGGTGATCGCAGTTTTTTCAAGGTTGTAAAATTATGGTTTCTTTATGCAATTAATTGTTTTAAGGGAATTGGTTAACACATCGTTAAGCATCACAAAATATGCTTATAAAAGTATTAAATTGAATGTAAAATTACATAAGTTCTAGTGAATCCGAACAATAGGGTAGGGAGGGGGAATACGCTCACTGGGTAATGCGCTCACCTCCGTAACTCTGTCAAAATAGAACGTAGCAGCACGTCACGCCACGTGAAGTACGAGGGAAGGTGGCCTCTAACAGACAACGACGCAAACGGACAGTCAGCTCGCCTCATTGGAACGTGAAGTGCGTTTCTTCGTTTGCAGCAGCGCTGATCTAATTTTTGGTTAGATGTTTTTGTCAGTAAGTCCAAAACTTTAATTCTTATTTAATTATTAATCTTCTTTTCTAACAATAAAACTATTCTATTTTGTGATAATGCAATCAATTTTCCACAATTGTGTATGATTTTTTTTAATTTCAAATTAATTACAAAACGAACGTTTGGGGTTATACCGCTCATCTGAGCGGTATAATGTATTTTTTTATTGTTGTAGATATGCCAAGAAATCGTCAAAGGACCACCGCTAAAGCGGCTTGGACCGAAGAAGACCTTCAATCTGCTAAACCTGCGATTGAAGGAGATTTGTCCAAAAGAAAAGCCGCAAAACAATATAACATACCATTTACTACTTTGAGAGATCGACTAAAAAATGAAAACATGAGCAACCCAAGAATAGGTCGCAAGCCCGTTTTCACCCAACAGCAAGAAACTGAAATTGCTGAACAAGTTAAGTTTCTGGGTTCGCTATACTATGGACTCAATGTCGCAGATTTGCGTAAACTTGTTTATAAATATGCTGAGCTCAACAATATCAAAAACAATTTTGACCAAAGCAGTAAAACAGCTGGATTGGATTGGGTACACGCCTTTATGAGACGGAATCCTTCAGTTTCTATACGCAAAGCTGAAGCGACAAGCATAAATAGAATTTCTGCTTTCAACAAAGAAGAAATAACACATTTCTATGATAAACTTGGCGATTTAATGAAAAAACATAAGTTTATTCCCAACAACATTTACAATGCAGACGAAATTGGTATCACCACGGTGACAGACCCAGGAAAAGTGCTCGCCGAAAAAGGACAAATAAGAGTCGGATCTGTTACAAGCGGCGAACGAGGAAGCAACATAACAATTATGTGTGCGATGAGTGCAGCCGGAAACTTTATACCGCCCATGTTTATTTTTACCAGACAGAGAATGACGCCTTTATTAGAAAAAGATGGACCAGCTGGTGCATTATACACCAACTCTAAAAATGGCTGGATAAACGAAGACTTATTTGTCACTTGGCTCAAACATTTCGCAGCATTTGCTAAGCCTACCAAAGAATCACCTGTGCAGTCACATTTCCCTTCAAGCTTTTAATTTTTCCAAGGAAAACCACATCACAATGCTTTCCATCCCACCACACAGTTCTCACAGAACGCAGTCGCTGGATGTATCTTTTTATGAGCCGCTGAAAGTTGCTTATAGGCATGAATGCAACAGGCACATGAAGGCACATTTAATGTCTAAAATAACTCCATACGATGTTGCAGGTCTTTTCAATAAAGCATACGTACAAGTTGCGAATATAAGTAAAGCAGAATCAGGATTTCGAGCCACGGGAATTTACCCATTAAACCCAAATGTTTTCAATGACCAAGATTTCTGGCAGCGTCGCTGATGGCACAAGAATCGGAACAAATCGCTGAAAACCAAGACCCAAATGTCCAGAATTATGAAGATGCACAGTCTGATGATATGGCTATAATTTCAGGACACATCTCCATTGGCAGGTCCATCAAATAAGGATCAATGCCCTGAATCTGTTTTGGCAGTTGTTTGTAACCAAGAACTTGTTGATGAGCAAAGAAGTCCGGTATCCTTTGCTGCTATAGGAACGACACCAACTATTGCACCATCTTCTAAGCAAGGTCAAAGAAAGCGAAAACAACATGCTACCATATTAACTGCAACTCCTATGAAAATTATTTTAGAGGATAAAGAAAAGAAAAAAATAGCGAAACTCAATAAGACTCGAAAAGATGATAAATCAAGACCAAAAAAAGTTGTAAAAGAAAAGAAGAACAAACATATGAAACAAAAATCTTACGAAAGAAAAATTTTTCAAGAAAGTTCATCAGAGAGTGAAGATGAAGAGCACCTTTGCGACGATGACAGTGATGACGAAATGAATGTGGATGATGAAAATTATAACAAATATATTATTTGCGAAGAATTTGGAAAAAATAACGAGTTGTGGTATCGCTGCACCACCTGCGGACTGTGGGCTCATGCTATATGTTCAGGGTGGGATTCGCCAAATGGATTCATCTGTGATTTATGTGCCCAAAAATAAAATATTAGATACTATTTCTAATTTGTCTTACCTCTAATAATAATTATACTTGTTATATTCCAAAAAACATGTTTGAGCGTCATTACCCAGTACCCTGAGCGGCATTACCCAAAGTCAGGGGCAATACCGCTCAAACATGTTTTTTTTATAACGTTTTTCTACTACTAGTAGGTTAAAGATATCTGCTTTTGTTGCTATATTGTTGATTACTTGATAATTAGGGACTTTGTTACTTTTCTTAATTTTGATTTATAATAAATAATTAAAAAAATACACCATGTTTTGCTTAAGTGAACGCCATTCCCCCTCCCTTCCCTATGTCTTTCACTTCAGCAATGTAATAGTAGTTAGTAGAATTAAAAGAATACAAAAAAATATCAATAAAAAACTAGCGCATTGTGATTTATATTATGAATTCTTTAGTTTCAACAATAAGACAGATTAGAGAAGATTAACTGGAAACATTTTTTAGTTAATGCCCTTCCTTGTATTAAAGACTTTATGATTTGATCTTTTAACTACTTTTTACATTCTGAATATTCCATAATTTATTTAGAAGTAGGTATCTTATGTACTACCACAAAATATGATGGTCAATACAAATTTCTCACGAAATTTTCATTCAATGTATTAGGTATCTGTAGGTTACACATAGCAATCTATAATTAGTGTGTATTTGCCCTATTAATTTATAGTTAACCCTACACCACATTGGAGTTAAGCTTCTTATGTTAAATTTAGCCCTTTGAGGATCACTAGCCGTCATAAAACTCATGTAATAAATACTTAATATTTATTATGAACTGGTGTGAAACAACACACGACCTTCCAACCTACAAAGTCGAAATTAAAAGAAACGAAATAATTTTAATTATAATTTATTTAGGATAACTATGCAACCTCTTTTTTATGCGTTCATAATGAATGACATCTAAAACTACATGTCAGATAGAGATTAATAGACATAATACATGTCTGCTTAAAAAAAAAATTCTAAAGCTACTCGTATCTATAAAATGTCAATAATACAGTTAAACCATTTTCATTCATATTTAATTACTTTCTAGACTTACCTTGTGTTATACTTTATAAAGAAATGTTTTGTAAAATTAAATTTTCTTTAAAAAACAAGTCTACGCTTTTTCTTATAAAATTCTACCTAAGGAATTTTTTTGCCGCTAAATTACGTAACGTATAAAAAATTGCATGGAACATAATTAATCGATATGTTTAAGATCTATATCTAGATATTTTTATATATTTCAAATATGTAGCTAGTCTAGAAATATTCGATTAAAACCAAAAACTGCCCCTAATAAAACCGCCCTCACTACCGCTGGATTTCTCCCAAAATCTAATCAGCTCCAAAATGAGACTAAAATACAAAATTTCAAGTACATGCGTGTTATGGTTTTGAGGTTATTGTGGATAGTAACACATCCACATGCATACATCCAGAGACACCATGGCCATAAGTTGTAAAATTAGCTAATAAGTCGAATTTATGATAGTGAAAAAAAAATTGATTGCGTAACCTTCTTTACCTACACATGTACATGTAGGTTGGAACATAAAAATCAGAGGGCCAGACATTATTTGTGCTTCTCATTGTAAATAGCAGGTACACTATTATTCAATTGCTTGCCTTTGCTGCGCCAAAAGCTCTTACAGCAACTGAGAGTCATACAGAACTATATGAAAGTTTATACATAAATAACAAATACTTTAATGATACTAGTAAAACGAGACATATATAACACAGCAATACAAAATTTACAGTAACGAATTATGTAATAACTAATCAGTTCCAAAATATTTCTGTCCAAAATGATTAGGAGCAACTGGATGTAATTCTGAAGTAAGTATTTTCATCTAAAATATATGGTAATAAGTGACGTTAGCAGTATTAAACAGAGCATTGTACCTTTGGAAACAATTCCATTACTGTTCTTACAGCAAGTGGTGTACAAAACAAGTTACTTAAAATAATACAATCCTCTTTTACACCATGCTCCTTTAGCACATTTACTGCTTGGGCAACTGTATTTCCGGTAGACATTATGGGATACATAAGTAATATCTACAAATTAATGGCAATTAAAATGAATTTAAAAATGTGCATACTTGTCTTTGTGCAATATTTTCTGGAAACCTGGCATAAACTACTTTAGCTTCGTGAGTGTCAGCATCAGATTCCACTAAAATTTTTCCAATTCGAATACTGCGACAACAATCCCTTAATCCCTGTTCCATGGCTTCCCCAGATCTTACAATCGATACTCCACAATTACCTGATTGATATTTTAAACCATTATAAATTGCTCCAGTTGGAGTTGTAACTATACAATCAGTAAATGGTAATTGATTAAGACTTTCTTCAATAACAAGTCTAATTAATCTGTCAGCATAAAACTTAAAATCGCTTCGTGATGTGTTTCTAAAGTGTACGTAGGTGTACATATTTAAATAATGCTAGATTTTTCAGTTACCTATCCCGTAATATAGTTTGCAATTCTTTCACTTGATCATTTGTAGCTAGTATTTTTAAATTATTTCCATACTCTTTGCAATTATCATGACTGTTTAGTAATTCATGATCTGTAGTTCCCATGTCATTTACCTAAAATTTTTGGTTATAAAATGTGATTTAAAGAAATTGTTTAATGAAGTGTAAATACAGTTTTAAAATTATTTTTAATTTTATCCGGTAAGTCAGTTAAAATCATTACTGAAAATAAACATGAAAGACAAGTTTTAGTTTTAATGCTAACAGTATATACAAATATATCTGAGGTTATGTTCGATGGAGTATCTTTTTGTAGGAACAAAGAAATTCGTTATATTACCATGTTTTTTTGTTATATAAGAATCCGTTTTACAAATCTAATAATTGTATGTTACAAAGACCAAAGCAAATTCTTTAGCCCAATATTAGTTTCAATGAAATCAGAGCTATTATTTGTATTACTGATATCGCGCACTAATAATCACATCTAAAGGAAGGATTACACGGTTTAATTACAATGTTCATTTTACGCATTTCTAGAAACAGTGAGAAAATTAACGTCTGTGCGGTTTTTCAGCACGACTGATCAGTATTTTTAAAGCTCCTTGTTTCAGTTAATATATTTGAACTTTTATCATTACATTAATAGGTACTGTTTTTATAATCTCTTTTATGTTTTTTAGCAGTTTCTACCTTCTAATATTTAACCTTGTTGTTACCTTCGGGTCTATATGACCCGAAATCAAATTGTTTAGATAACTTTTTGTTTATTAATATCTAAATTTCGTAGTTAATGACTTTGTTTCTAATCCATTGAAGAATGAGGTGGCTTGTTTGTTTTAATAAATTTTTGTTTCCTTATTTTTTAAACATGATTGTTACATTGATGTTCCTCGGGTCATTATGACCCGAGGCTGTATCATTAGCAGGACGTATAAATTTGTATTTCCAATTATTTTATACTGAAATTTGAGGATAGATAATATGCATATCATCACATCCTTGTTCAAATGTACCTGTGCGAGTTACTACAGCATTTTCGGCAGGTCTGTAGCCGCGTGTGCAAGGCGAAACAGGAACAGACTTGCAACTTGCAGCAGGTATAAATATCATATCCAGAGGTGGGTAACTATTTTGAATAGATCTATTTTAAATACCTATTTAAAATGAAAATGGCATTTTCTATTTTCTATTTTAAATAGTCGATGAAAACCATTTCCTATTTTATATTTTAAATAATAAATTTGATCTATTTAAAATAACTTTTTATGACAATACAAGGTCAAAAAATATGTAGGTACACAAGCTGGTAATGGAAACACTTCCATCACGAGCGTCAGACTAAAAAATTGATCATTAGTTGTATTCTATCTTTATTCTTTAACACTATAATGAATATAACATGCAAAGCTCTAAAATACTTTTTATTCTTCAACTTGTAGGCATTGAAAAGATTTCAAGAATATTTATCATTATCTTCATTTATAAATGGCGCAATATTAGCCACAATTACACATCCCTATTTTAAATTACGATGGGTTTTAAAAGATAATAGAAATAAATTAAAAGAGCTATTATTTAATGAACTGTAAATTCTTGCATTAGCATTAAAACCTGCAAAATCTGTGAATAATACCAACAAATCGAATGATGAGTATTTTCTATTTGATGAAAATTCTTCAGGTAGCGGTACCTCTGATATTATTGATATAAATAACACTCTAGAACTGCAAGGTCTCCAGTACCTACAAAGCGAAAATACTGATTTACAAATGTTGAAGGATTTTCCTGATATAAAGAAATTATTTATTAAATACAACACTACACTGCCATCATCAGCACCAGTCGAAAGATTGTTTTCATACGCAGGTATGATTAATGATTATGCGTCCGAAACGAAGGTGCATGACTGATGATCATTTTGAAAAGCTTTACTAATAAAAGCAAATAATTTTTTAAAACTATTTTGTATAAAAACTTATTTGAAATACCTATTTTGTATTATGTATTTTAAATAAAAATATGTAAATCATTTTGTATTTTCTATTTTAAATACTTTTAATAAACCTATTTTATATTTTCTATCCTAAATACATGTTATTATCTATTTTACCCACCTCTGATCATATCGCAGTATGCAACCGACAGTTTTGTTTGTTACGTTGCCGAGTAAAGTGCGGTTTGTTGTACGTACTACTAGTTCTTCTAAAGTGCTGAAATAACAATAATGGCAAAAAGTATCGTAGTGGTGAAGACTTAGAAAACTTATTGATAATTTGAGTGATATTAGTGACGATGAAGCTTCTGAAGAGGAAGATCATATCAGTGAAGATAGTGATTATGAACAGTCAGACGATGATTTTTCGACGATGCTGGACGGACAAATCCTACGCAATTGATGCCACCTGCTCAATCGGTTCATTCTAAAGATAATGTCATAACTTGGATGTTAGATCCATTTCCTCAATCAGGGCGTGCAACTAGTGCAAATATCATAAAAGTCGCTCCAGGTCCAACTAGATACAGCAATGCGCTAGTTCAGGATGTAAAATCTACATTTCAGCTATTTTTCAATAGTTCTCTGGAAAATATAATTTTGAAAATGACTAACATCGAAGGTCGTAGAGTGTACGGAGACAAGTGGCAAGAATTAGATGACAGTACGTTGCAGGCGTACATAGATTTGTTACTGTTAGGAGGAGTTTACAGATCGCATGACGAATCTACCAGAAGTTTGTGGAATGCAGAAACAGGCAGACCTCTTTTTCGCGCAATAATGTCGTTGAAACGATTGTATTATATATCCCGCGTGTTACGGTTTGTTAATAAAGAAGATCGTCAAGAAAGAAGACCACGGGATAAGTTGGCTCCTATTAGAGAATTTTGGGACAAATGGGCTGAAATACTACCAAAATTGTACAATCCTGGGCAAAGGTAACTGTGAACGAGCAGCTGGTTGCATTTAGAGGTCGTTGTCCATTCAAGCAGTATATACCAAGCAAGCCAGCAAAATATGGCATCAAAAAATGGACGGTTTGTGATAGTGCAGGTTCTTATGCTTTAGAAGTTCAAGTATATATGGGAAAACCTGAGAAGGATCAGGGGCTGAGAATAGTTTTAGACCTTGCTTATAGACTAAGAGGTCAGAATGTAACTTGTGACAATTTCTTTACATCGTATAAATTGGTCAAATGCTTCTCAAAAGAAATCTTACTATGTTAGGGACAGTCAGGAAAGGAAGCCTGAGCTACCTATCATGGAAGTAAATAACGTTGTGCATAGTTCCAAATTTTATTTTACTAAAGATACCGCAGTTGTGTCTTATATTCCAAAAAATACAAGAAGGTCATTCTAATGAGTACGTTTCATAACCAGAAACAAATAAGCGACAGAGAAGACAGCAAACCACAAATTATACTTGATTATAATTCTATAAAAGGAGCAATTGATACATTAGATCATCTAATCGGTGCATACACATGCAAACGAAAAACAAATGGCATATTTTACAACATTTTAGATACCAGTACCTATAATGCTTTCGTCTTATGGCGCGAAATAAATCCAGACTGGAATAAAAATGTTTTGTTCAAAAGAAGACTGTTTTGTAACAACTGGGCAAACAAATGGTACATCCTTACATTTTGTTCAGAAAACATCTTCCCTGTAATGAACAAGCAGCTGCAATTGTAACAACCATTGGTGGAAAATTCTACCGCACCTCTTCCTGCAACTAGCAACAAAAATAAACGAACACGCTGCAAATTTTGCCCTTCTAAATGTGATAACAAAACTAATATGACCTGCATTAAGTGTAAAAATATTTTTAAAGAACACGTGACCTATTATTGTCCCGACTGTAAGAAGTAGTGGATCATATCAATTATTAGACATTTTTATTCCGTTTGCTTTTTTAATTTAAATTTGGTTGAATTTATTGTAAGTTTCACGTTTCATATAAAAAACATTGCAATAGAGAAATAAAGTTAATAAATGTATAAAAATTGTTGTTATTTTGGTTTTAATTCATATTTCAGGAGTTCGGGTCATTATGACCCGAAGGAGCACAAGTGTATAGTCTTGTCGAGGAGAACAGCAAGGTTAATTAATTGTGTGATGTAGTCATTGAACTCATAACTCTACGAACATAGAGTTCAATGGATGTAGGTGGGTATATGGCTGCCAAATAAAGGTAAAATATAGACTTTTCCCATAAAACTATACTTCAAGAAATTCTAAAAATTGATGTGGACTAACTACATCTTTTAACTTAATTTTAAGTCATTCACAGGCCTTTTGAGTTCTAAAATTAATTTTAGTTTTAACCGTTAGCTCCATTTAATTTTACACTTTAAAATTTCGGGATTATAACACATAGTAAAAAAAACTTATCTTTGGGGTATTTTGAAGGAAGGAAAGGCCACGTATTTCATTCCCTCCCACGGGGAGCGCGGCTGTTTGAGCTTTCCAAACTCCTTCAGTCACAAACATGGATTCCCAGCATACATACATACATTACGTATAAATGCATGGTGGGATTAAGGATGGTGTCGTCAGGATAGGACCGGAAGGAACGGAATTAGGGTTCTGAGGGGAAGGTACTACACCAGCATTCGCCTAAGTAGCCGCACATGGTGTGCATATACGCAGTGACCATAGCGCTACAAGTGTATGAGGAAAACCCTCTGACCGTCTACAAGGTAGACGGTAACGGAATCGAACCCATTACCTCCCGAATGCTAAGCAGGTCGTGTCAGCACTAGTCTACCAGCTCGGTTTTGGGGTATTTTCTTTATTTGTCTTTTATATAAATGTAAACGTTTCCATAACAATTACAGTTATAATTAATAAATGGTAATATCTTTAAGAATTATTATAGAGATGTTGAATTTAAAGATAAATGACCAGTTAAAATAAGAAATTCACGAAAATTTACCATAATTTATACTGCCTCTAGGAGTAATTGAAAAAAAGTGCGATGTAAAAATTGTTTTATAGCTGAAAATAAGAAACAATTATTAAAAGGGTGATGACAGTAATGCTAAGTTTCCATACCAACGTTTTAGCGTTATAGATGCGCAACGTTTTGGTATTAACCAATCAGAATCCAAAATACGATTTTGTGTTGAGAACATCGCAGCGCAGTTGAGTACTGTTTGGTCGTCATTTCACTACGACAAAAAGTTCGTTTCGTTCAACTTTAAGCGGCGTGTTTGTAACGGTGTGAGGTTAGAACGTCTGTTTTTGTTTTATTACTGACATAATGAGTAATGTAAGGATATTTATTTTAAATTTTACGTTAAATCATTTTGTTTAAAACAAACTGCTATTTTCAATTTTTAATTCAGCAAGAAGATTGTGGTCTTCTTGGCGACTTCTGTTTTGTATAATGTTATTAATTAATCCACACCTTTCTTCGTTTCCTCCGCTTACGCTTAAGTTTGAGATATACATACGCGGCGATTAATACTTTGGAGTCGGTCGGGCATTCTTCAATAAACAGTTTAGGGTTATGTTGTATTATGTTTACCTTTTTTTATATACAACCCTCCACAGCTAAACCGTGGGTTGAGTATTATATTGTTCTATCAAGACAAATTGCAAAGTTTGGGAAACGGCTATTTAACATTCAGACTATATTTTAAAGTAATGCTTATAGCTTGGATGTGTTTATTTATAGTCAAATCAGCTAATGGATGTTTATTTATTATTTTCTATGTTTTGCGCAGAACAATTATTGTACATTTAGATGTAATTGGTAAATAAACAATTGCTGATAGAACAAAAGTTGTTTATTTAATTCAAAAAATTTTACAAATCATGGAAGTATGTTCTAACAGCATATAGGTTTATTAAAAGAAAAAATAAACAATCTGGAGCACTTAACATTATGAGGGAAACTAAAAAAATTTAACTTTCTACTTAAGTAGTGTAGCGTCCCCCAGGTAACCTATCTTGAAAAGCGTAATTTGAACTTATCTGCAATAATGCAAATTCAAGAACAAAACAATCGCTAAATGGTTTCTCTTGACTTGACTGCCAATAATGTTACTATTACTCATATTAATTGCCTGCCTTACTTTGACGTTCCTGGCAATAATTAAGAATTAGAATTTAATTACTCGCAAACCTCAAATCTGATTAAACGAAGTGGTCGTCCAGCGGTAGGTACGTTGTGCTATCTAAATTAGATAGGCTCGATGAGGTAAGTGTTGCATAAGGAAGACAGGTAAAAAAAATGAAACTACTCAAATTAAAATCAACGAGCGTTGCGCAGCGGTGGTCAGCCCGTTAATATACTATTGTGGGGAAGAACCACCAATAAAACCCATTTTATTCATAAATAAGTAATTGCACAAGTACATTAATAAATCAAATAACACAAAAAAAACAATCAATGGGTTAAATATTATTATTAAATCAGGTTAAAGTGCGTACAAAATTATAACATTAAAAGAAAATGAATAAAAATCAGTTTAGTTACACAGAAACACAAGAAAAAACCACATGCAGTCACACGCACAATTGGGTCTTAAATAATCAAAATAAAATCATAATAAAATCGTAACACCAAACATGTGGCCCTTTAAAACTAATCATGCCGGCCTTTAAGTAAATAAGCACATGAAACAATAAAACAAATTACGGTACATATAAAATACAACAACAGTAAAATTCCACAGGTAAAGCAAGGTAAAAGCAAGTACAAAAGAAAACAAACAAGGAATTTGCACGTACCCAATTGTTTAGTGACCACTAAAGCACAGAATACATAAATCAAATTACAATGAAGCAGATACAAAGAGAAATCAGCTCGCAAGCAAATAATTCTACTTAAACAAACTGAAAAAGCAAAGCCTTACAAGGGTAAGTTATAAATAGATCACTAACATCGTGACCGATATATGAGTGCGTTAGAAAAATACAGTGCTCCTCTCTCAGGTTACACATTCATCTATACAACAAATAAAAACAATAGAAATAAAAATTCGAGGTGTTTAATGGTCTGGCCTGGGAGTGTGTACCTACTGGCAATTGCCTTTTACAATTAATAACCAGCGGTATCATATACCCATTCACCAGCCACCTCTACACAAATATAAATATAAACAACAACCAACAATGCTAATTCGCACAAATACCAGAGTGAGAGGGCCCTGTACTGTCTTTTTATTTTAGCAGATTTCAGCTTAATGAATTCGAGTACGAATAAGATACCTTTGCAGGACAATGTTTGGTTCTTTTAATACGTTACATAGGTTGGTAAAATGATTGGCTGCGAGCTTTCAGTTATATAAAAATGCGTACTTACACTAGAATAAATATTCCCTCAATTGATCACAGACACAAATCGTTAACATACGCGGTTTAACCCTGAAAGAAATGACAACTTAGTGTTGGCGAATTCAAAAGAAAAATGTACACGCAAGCATTATTTTAAAGACAAACTGTTTATAATGAAGGTATTTAATTAACCCAAAAATCGTTCTGGTTCGACTGGCACTCTAACTGTAACTGCTCTTCCCCCTAGTAATATAAAAACAAGAAACATTAATTTCCGTTGGAACAGTTTCATATTAATTATTGCACATCTTAATTTTAAAAATATGCATTCGTCCGTAACATCACTATATTTTTCTCTCGAAGTTTCAAGTAACAAACAAAGATATCTTTTGATCGCGGCCCGTTCAGCCGTAATTAATCATTAGATCAATGACATTTTTACAACAGCGAGCATAAGAAATTACAATGATTTGTTACACCCCTTCAGTAAAGCATTTTTAAGCGTGCACCTGCTACTCACCCACCCCCAACATGTGTTTTACAACCCTAGACAAATATCAGTTATAACATTCCTTACATAAAAATATATAAATAAAATATTTTGAAAACATTAGCAAATTACGACGTATTATCAAGATATTAAAAATCCACTAATTATGTTTTCTATCGTGGTAACAATGGCGATTTGACAAACGTTTATTACAGTAATAAAATTTTCGCGGTCCGCTACCTACAGTAGTTACTGAAACAAATCATTTTCATAATAATACATTATTTCTTATTGATTTTTACGTTCTTCTTTATTCTTAGTGCATTTCGTTTTTTGCGGATCATCATTATTAGTATTAGTAAATTCCACCTTCTTTTTCTGCAGATTTGGCTTTTTGTAACTTTTTTTTGAATTAGAAAATACAGCAGGATCATTATATTCCTTAAAAAAAAGTTTTAATGAAAGATACATCAACAGCAGGCATAAATTTGAAGAGTTTTGTAAGATCAGCAACTTTGGTAAAGGGCAAGAAGCATTTTCTAGGTTCAGGCGCAGTTCGTATTTCTGGCAAGACTTTCAGTAAGAGGGCACTGTTTCTGGTATTGGGCGTAGATGAAGAAATGGGCACTTCTATAAATGTCTCTGCTTCATGGGTGAGTTTATAATAAAGTTTACTAGGTGTTTTTCTAGTATACTTTAATTGCCTTAGTGTAAGGAACTTTTTTAAAACTCAGGGCTTGAGATCCTTTTGTGTATAACTGGAAATCTTCATGTGAAATACTTTGAAAAGTTTTCTTTGATTTACTGTCGGAAGTAGACGTAGCAATCCTAAAGGGCTGAAGATTTTTAGGTTAGATAACCTCCTTTCTATTTCACTATGTAGATTGTCAACCTGTTGTATGCTACTGTGACCAGGCTCATCAAATTTTTGCTCTATCTCTTCAATGGTAGGATGATTTTCCAAAAATTTCATTAGTGCTAAACTCAATGAATTCTTATTCTGTGGCGCGCATGAATCAGACCAAAGAATATTTTTTTAATAAGGGGAAAATCGGTGACAACCTTTCTTAGTATCTTTATCAAACCCGAAGTGATGTCGTTTCCTTGTCTTCCATGAGTGCCTTAACTCCAAATGCAGCAATATGCCTGTTTCTGCAGATTACAATGCGCTGTTAGATTATACGTATTCAATTTTCTACTGTAGAAAAACAGGAAATATTTGACCGTGGCAATGCAAAAACATTTTCAAGAGCGAAACATATAACAGTTGTTTGGTCCTCTTCATTACTTCTGTCTAAATCGCGAATTAGTTTTGCAGCCTCTTTGCCCCGGACATGATTTTCCCAAATAGTATTGCGTTCATCTCCTTCAATAGCAGTTTTTTCTTTCAGCCTGTACTCTTCGCAAACATCACAGCCTTCTGTTTTAGGTTTCAAGAAATCGATGTTGAATTCATAATTGAATATGTACCTATAGCAATGTATTTTTACTGGTTCTATTTGTTTTTCAGCACAAGAGTATAGTTTGTTCATATTCAAAGTTACATCAAAATATTTCTTCTTGGTGTCCATTCTACAAAAATGAGATTCCACTCTTGGAATTTTACTATGTAACCGCACGCACTCCTTGCTGATGGCACTTATGGTTTTCTTAGGGTGGTGACTCTGTTGAGAAGTTGTTGGAATTCCTGTTAATTGGTCTTTCTTTTTTACATGAAAATAATTGATTCGTTGTTGGCTAATATTTAAAGTAGACAAGAAGAATGTTTTACAAACACGAACTCTTTCGTTGGCTAAATGAAAATAATATTTATATGAATATACTCGGCGAGAGTCGTTCTTCAAAGTTTGCTTCCCTTTTTTGTTTACCCTTTCTGTATTTTTGGCATAATAATGGTATTTGGCATCATTTGATAAGACCCAGAATCCATTGAATATTAATTCCCTTTCAAGCGAACTAATTTTCTTGCCACACAAATATTTGCAGTTGGTTTCACAATTTTTGATGGTTTTTAAATTTCGTTGTTTACGAATTCTACCTTTCACATTTCTTTGACTGATTGGTACAATGTTTTAGTGATGTTCATTTTCCGCGTTTTCGTTTCCTAGTTAATTTTATACTCTCTTCGGCCGACATGTTTTGTTGTCGTTTTAGTGTTCTGTTTAGTTTTTTGTCTTTATTTTCACGCAATTCCTGATTTACATTTTTCTCCTCCGTAAGCTCATTACAACAGACATTGTCATTATTATTACGTGGCTGGGTTTCTTCTGAACCTAATGCAAAGAACAATTTTCTTCTCTCAGTAGTTATATTATCGCAAGAAAAACCGTTTCATGTACTATACCTGTTTCATTATTCAAACGATACAACGTAGCTACCGGTGTGTTTTCATCGTCTGAAGGGAAATAATCTGGATCACGGTACGAATCATCATTATCTTAAAAAAAATTATTTGGGAACTTATTGGTTGACGAAGAACACGACCTATAACGGTAAATACTGAATAGCGATTTTTATTTTTAGCTACTATTAAAATGTTCTAACAGCATAACTAACATAAACAAAACGTGTTATTTACCTATGTTTAAATTTTTATGTTTTAACAGGAAATTTCCATTTCCAATACCTAATTTTGAGGTTAGGAGTATAGCATTGCAGGCACATTTTGGTAAACATAATTCCAATTATGCAGCTAAGACAATAACTAACACCATGCAACTATACTTACGGAGTATTAATGATATTCATGTTGGAAGCTACACAATAACAATGTGTATAAACAAGAAATCTAGTAACAACATGTCATTTGCCCGCCTTCGTCACACACAAATATTACAATATTCTAACAGCATCATGTTCTGACACTCTCTTGATCGGTTGGTTAGAACATTTTAATACTAAGAGATATTCAAATAATGCAGATAGAACAGTTTAACATTTTTCCCACATCGTTTGTATAATAGTTAGAGGACTGGTTTTTATTCAGACAGAACAAAATTCATGTAAGCTATCTATTTAATTAATAATGCAGTTTCCCGCCAAATATGCTGATAGAACAATGCAATACTCAACCCACGAAACGTTAAAAAAATTCTGCGTTTTGACGTTAAAGCGTTTAAGCGGTACGCAGTTAAAAGGACGACGCTGTACAGCAGGTATGAAAACTTAGCTGTACGATCAAGATTTTTGACACCACTCCAGAAATCAGTATAAAGGTAAATGAAACATCTTAACTGTAATATCCAGCACATCACGCTAACAATGATAATCAATCATAATTAAATATTACATTATAACCATCCTGTAAAATGTTTTTTATTCTTTTCGTATGAATATAGAGAAAATAATTTATGCAACTCGTGTAAAAAGCCTTGCTGGACAAACGCATGTCGCATGTAATAAACACTAACTTTTTGCGCTTGTTACATAAATAACGATTAGAGCATGTACGTACGTACTTCGTAGAAAATAATCAAAATTGACAAGCGTGGAGGATATCACAAATATTCTTTGTTCTTTCACAAGAGAACTAACATTCAAAACCATTAATTAATTTATCCAAATAGATTATGATGTTTATGATGCTAATCCCTAAGAATATATATTGAAATAAGGAATTCACGAAAATTTATCATAATTTATGCTGCCTCTAGGAGTGATTTTTATTTGGCACACCTAAAGCAAGACAGTGAAAGATCTTGTAATACTGACTTTAATTTTATTTCGCAAACACCAATAAAAACTTGCCTTAGGTATTATATATTATATACTTTTGTTTGCTTAGTTACTTGCTTGCAGATACATGTGTATGTGTACTCACCTGATTGTAGATGAAAACCCGCGAATCCTTTTAATGCTTTCCAAGAGCCGCGAATAGTGGTGTGTCTTTCTCTTAATTTGTGTGATTTAAACTAAGCGGAGGTGACAGTTGCTGTTGATGATTACCACTTGATCTGTAACCGGCTTATCTGCGCCTAGTCGATCGCTAAACACACTAAGATAAATTAAATGTACGTGCAAGTAGTACAGAAGAAAATAAGAAAATTACCCTGATGTTAATAATAGTTATGCGTTCTAAGTAGTGGTAAGTGAACATTTTCGTCGAAGAAGGTCCATAATACCACCTAGGACAGAACCCAAACTTACTATTACAAATTGTGTTTTTCTGATCATCCCGAAACCAAAAACCGAGCACCAATACGGGGTGAGATAATTTTCATACATAAATATAACTATGAAATTGGACCTCTTCTAAATTGGTTAAAAGCTCGTGCAGTATAAATGAAGAAAAAACACTATCGTTGGTTTGCATGGGTAAGGTTGTCAGAGCATTCCCAAACATTCATTGAAACGGGTCGTTATGTAGTGCTCACACAGCGTCGATTCCGGAACAATTTTAATGTCGGTCGTCATGGTCGCGTACCTAAACGGGACACCATTATGAAGTGTGTGAATAATTTTCAAACCACAGGATCTTTGAGACCCAGAACTGCCCGGGGGGGGGGGAGTTATCGAACTGTACGAACCCCAGAAAACATTGAAAGGGTGGGACAAGCGGTTGAAGTAAGCCCTCTTCGCTCGGTGGTACGTCGCGCTCGGACTTCGGACATCCGACCGATCACTTCACAGAATCTTACACTTGGACCTTCATTTTGTACCGATATAAATTCATGGTTGTTCAAGAACTGCGGCAGAACGACTTCGCGAGAAGACTCAGGTTCGTCGAAAGGATGTTACAATTGCTGAGAGACGATCTCGTTTTGATCATGAGTGACGAGGCCCATTACCATTTATGGGAGACGGTAAATAAACCAAATGTTTGATAATGGACATCCAATAACCCACAAGAACTGTATCAGCGACCTCTGCACACCGAGAGAGTAACAGTATGGTGTGGCGTATCTCCAACTTGCATTATTGGACCTTATTTTTTTCGAGAAAACGGATGAACAGTGACTGTCAACATAGATCGGTGTCTGGTCATGTTGCGTGATTTTTTTCCTACCAGAGTTAAGAAGACGACGAATCAACCTCAACACAGTTTGGTTTCAGCAGGATGGGGCAACTTGCCATACATCAAGACCAACAATGACTATTTTAAGGCAATATTTTCGTGGACGTCTGATTTCATTGCGTGGGGATGTGGAATGGCCTCCACGTTCACCGGACCTTTTACCTTGTGACTGTAGTTTATGGGGCTGGCTAAAGGCTGAAGTTTACGTAAACAAATCACGTATTCTTGAAGCTCTCTCAGAAACCATTACGCGAGAAATTCAAAGAGTTCCACCTGCCATGCTTGAAAAGACTGTGTACAATTTCGCCACCAGTCTACGAGAATGCCTCGATAAAAATGGACGCAACCTAAGTGATGTGATTTGTCGCAGCAACTTTTTTGCTGATACTCAAATGGCAATGTACCAATAGTGTATTACAATAATAACTTTTCAAATACAGTCTAAAATAAGTGTGTGATAGTCTTTTCAAAACAACATACCTCCCTGTCGGACCCTGTACTTATGATTCACACGTTTAATTAAAAATATATCTACTATTGTTATCAAATATACATACAGATTTGTGCAAATGCTTGTGTTTGATATAAACTAAATGTTATTTATGTTTTTATAATTTAGATAACTCGTTTAGTTTGCCCTACATGTTGATAATTTTTGCAATTAATTTTATAAATTTCAGACCTATCCTGTTTATCACCTAATCGTTTGGATTGTCTGAAAGAGTTCAGGTGCGTACTTATTATTAACATGCATGATTAAAAATACGTTAAATAGGTACTATAAAATAAACTCTGAAATTCGGAATACGACCAGATTTGTATCAAATTTTTATTTACTATATGATAGTTATCAAACATATGCAAGGCTACGGCAGATTTATGCCAACGTTTGTGTTTGTTTTGTGATTCAATAGCGAAGCTATCGTCATCAGCGGTCGACTATGGCGAACTAAAGGAAAATTTTTCACGTGCAGGGTCCTGCATCTTAGCTTCTACTACATCTAAATGATTTATATTAGAAAAAAATACTAAAATGGAACAATAAAATGCCTGCTAGACAGCACATTTTAAAAATGTTTTCAAAAATACAGGGTGGCCCATAAGTACATAACAACACAAACTTATGTATTTTTTAATGGAACATCCTATATATTCTAGATGTGAATAATTCTCCTCGCTTCGTACATTATCTCAACAAAATTTCAGCATCTTGTACAGAATGCTTTCAAAGGTATGGCAATTTCTTTGTCTGATTGACATATGTTGATCACTCTGTATCTTTCAAGAACAAGCGAAGTTAATTATTATTTGTAGATATTGTATATATATGGTCTATTTTATTTTTATACAGATGGTTACACGAAATATCGTATACAGTATGGTCTGCAACGAGAATCGTAGATTTTAGATTGAAATTTTCTAATGGAACACCCTATATTTTTCATCGGCATGGGATAGCTTATTTGCTACTCTATCAATTTTATTAAGCATTACCTATACCCAAATCCACTAGTTTTTTAGTTAAATTCGTCTTTATCCGAAACTACCCGTTACTAATCAAAACTAGGTGTAAAAGTTATATCTTTTAATGGGAACACCTGTATACCCTATTGGGTGCGGAATAAAGTACACAACATCTTTTATATTTGTAATTATATTGATATGTTCAAAGTTTCAGAGATATTTACCAAAAGCTGTTGTTAGACATAACAAACTTATGAATAGTTTTATTTCAACGTTATTGTGACATAGTTAATATATGCATAAACAAAGTTTAGTATTTCAAATTTTTAAAATAAAATTTATGATCGGCATGTCTTCCATTTTCTGGAGGCCCAACTGAAGGCGGGTTCTTAACATATCGGGCGTAATACTCTAAAACCCGTTCCTTATTCTTTGTTGCATATTTTTTTGTATAGTTGGCGGCTCTTGGTAAACGGTTTCCTTAAGATATTCCCACAAAAATAAATCAAGTTTAGTTAATTCAGGGCATTAGAGTGGCCAGTTACTTGGCCCTCCTCTGCCAATCCAACGATTTGGAAAGAATGCATTAAGATGAACGTGAACCAAATAATGGGCGGGGGCTCCATCGTGTTGCAGCCATATTTCATACCTGACAGTTATTGGCAAATTTGCATATAGATTTTGCAAATAATTTTGCAAAATACGTGGCTCCATTCAAATGTCCGTTAAGAAATAAGGTCCAATAACATGTTCACCAATAATTCCGCGCCAAACAATTATTGACTATTTGTGTTCAACCTTCAACCTTCCTGAAAATCCTCGGATTCCGATCTGAATAGGCGTGGAAGCTATGGCGATTCACAAATCCATTTTTGTGGAATGTGACTTCATCCGAGAACAAAACCTTATCAAAAAAGTTGTAATCTATATCAACTTTATGTTGAACCCACTTGCAAAATACGACACGTCGCTCGAAATCCATATGAAATAGTTGTTGATGAAACTGGATATGATACGCATGAAAACGGTTGTCCTTCAAAATCCTATGAACGCTTGGTTTACTAACACCTACAGCAAAACTTATTGCTTTTTGGTTAATTGAAGCTTTTTCAGTAACAGATAACATAACAGACAAATCATTTTCTTCACTTCGAACGGGTCTACTCTTAACTGGTTTTTTATAGACTACATGTCCCGTTTGTATAAATCTTTGTAATACATTTTGCAGTCTTCGCTGTCTGGATGTCTCCGTTCGGGGTAACGCTCTACATAAACTCAACTTGCCAGAAAAGTGTTTCTTTGGCATTCCCATAGTATAAAAATCATAGCTACGAGCTCATCTTTCTGGTACTCCATCTCAAGAAGCACTTTTATCAGCAAAAACCACTTTAATGAATTGCTTAAAGATAATTGTAACGCAAATAAATAATAGTGTTGAGCAACATGTAACTAACAATGTACAAAACTAATAGTTGATACGTAAATTGAAACGTTAATGTTTATTTATTTGACAGTTACCACGAATTTTTCCCAAGAAAGTATGATAACGGTAGTTTTTTTACTCACCGTAGTTTACGCTTCATATTTAACTTATTTTAACGCAGTAGAAGAGCGTATTAAAAAAGATGTAGAAAATATCATTTAAATATTAAAATTTATTGTAAATGATATTCTTAATATTGTAAATCTATGTCTAATAATAGCTTTTGATGAATATCTCTGAAACTTTGAAACATATCAGTATAATTACAAATATAAAAGATGTTGCTTACTATATTCCACACCCAATAGGAATAAAATATACAGGTGTTTCCTTTAAAAGATATAACTTTTACGCCTAGTTTTGATTAATAACGGGCAGTTTCGGATAAAGATGAATTTAACTAAAAAACGAGTGGGTTTGGGTATAGGGAATATTTAATGAAATTGATAGAGTAGCAAATAAGCTATCCCATGTCGATGAAAAATCTACGATTCTCGTTTTGGACCATTCTGTATACGACTTTTGATATTTCGTGTAGCCATGTGTATAAAAATGAAATGGACCATATACATAAAGTGTCCTACTATAAATAATAATTAATTTCGTTTGTTCTTGAAAGATACAGAGTGATCAACACATGTCCATTCAGACAAAGGAATTATCATATCTTTGAAAGCACTTGGTATAAGATACTGAAGTTTTGTTGACGTAACGTTCGAAGCGAGGAGAAATCAAATATGGAATAACGTATAGATTGTCCCATTAAAAAATACATAAGTTTGTGTTGTCATGGACTTATGTTATGGGCCACCCTGTATTCGTGAAAATATTTTTAAAATGTGCTGTCTAGCAAGCATTTTATTGCTCCTTTAATATTTTTTGTAATGTAAATCATTTAGATGTAGTAGAAGACGGGAGCTAAGATGCGGGACCTTGTATACATGAGCATGTAATGCTTCGTTGCTTATCTCGAGAAAGAGAAAATTGTAAAATTTTAATGAGTTCTGAGTAGCTTAACAGTCTTGATCATGATTATTCATTAGAATTTGTTTTTGAAGATCTCTTAACTTTCGTAGGAATCAAGTTTATCATCAAGTTTGATTGAAAGTATATCTATTATATGATTGTTATGAAATATATGTGTGACTACGACATATTTCTCCCAACGTTTGCATTTTTTGTGTTTTAATACCTAAGCTATCGTCATCAGCGGTAGACTATGACGGACTAAAGAAAAAAATGTAATTTATATATTAGCTGCTTATCTGAAGAAAGTGAAAGTTGTGAAATTTTAATGAGGGCTGAGTAGCCTAACAAACCTTGATCACCATTATTCAATAGAATTTGATTTTGAAGATCTCTAAGCGTTTGTAGCAATCAAGTCCGTCTTTATTATTAACGTGTATGATCAAACATACATATGTAGGGCTACGGCAGATTTGTGGTAACGTTTGTTTGATATGAGCCTATATATATATATATATATATATATATATATATATATATATATATATATATATATATATATATATATATATATATATACCGGGTGTCTAGAATCTACCCACGTTCTATGGCTATCTTTGTTATTATAAGAGATACTGAGTCAGTTAAATTAGTAAAGTTAGGCAAAATTACATGATAATTCAAATACCGATAAGAAAATTTAACATTGTTGCCAACTTTCTAAGAAATCTGAAAATAACTAATAATCGTCCAAATTTTCAATCGGCTATATCTTTTTTAATATTCAAAATACGAAAAAGTTATAAAAGAGACGGAAAATGGGAAAATGCGAATAAAAATTTTTTTTAGTAATTATTTTTCGAGCTATAACGCAAACATACATTTATTTAATGGCAACTATAGGTGGCTATGGACCCATTCGATGACTTATTTTTTTCTCATTTCAAAAATGTATAGCTTTGTATGTTTAATATTACTAGTTAACTCACAATTAAAAAAAAAAGGTAATTATAATATTTATTAAACAAATTAAAGTGTGCCGTGAGCATTTAAATAACAAAATAAGCTCATATTCTAAAGGAAATAATGTACTACATTATCAAAATAAAAAAGAGCTAAATATAAATTTAACTTACAATGAAGAGTAACAGCAAAAAATATAAACAGATAACACAATCATAGAAGTGCTTCAAAATGCCTTCCATTATTTTGAACAAACATTTGACATCATTTTAAAATTTCGTTTTGAACGTTTAATAAACTTTGGGTTCTAATTTGTTGTACAGCAACACGAATTTTATTTTTTAAATCGTCTAGATTGCCAGGTTTTACTCGGTACACTTTGTCTTTAATTGCACCCCACAAGTAAAGGTCCAGGCGGGTTAAGTCTGGAGATCGCGGCGGCTAAGCTATTGGACCTCGATTTCCTATCCAATTATTAAAACGTTCCTGTAAATAGTTACACATAAGTAATCCATTGTGTACTGGTGCCCCGTTGTGTTGGAAATAATGCCCCAACCGAATGTGTTACGATCCCTTGTTAAAGCGCTTACGGAAACTACCACGGCATTCAATCACAAGCAATGCAATCTGGCTGTGTTTCTGGTCATTAAGCAAGCATTTGACAGGATCTCCTACACAAGATCCGCAACTTTAACATACCCCACCCCTTCTCCAAACTCCTACTCTCGTCAGTTCCAGTTAAAGTAGGCAACCCCTTCTCCGATCCTTTTCCACCTACAGTAGGTGTGCCGCAAGGTTCTGCCTTAGCCCAGATTCTTTACACTGTCTTAGTATCCGACATCCCCGAAGTCACACAACCTAGAGTAGCCGTTGCGCAGTTTGCGGATAACACCGCCTTCTGGGCGGTTAATTGGTTTCATTTCCAAAACCCTCCAGAACTTCTCCAACTGGGTGAACCGCTGGAGAGTCTCCGTCAATCCCACCAAAACCCAAACAATCCTCTCCCAACGTCCTAACGACACCGAAGATAGCCAACAGCAATATCTCCCTCACCCTGAATCAAGAAAGACTCCCACTCCAACAACAAGTCATCTACTTAGGAATCCTCTTCACCAGAATCCTCAATTGGCTTCCCGATGTACAAAGAACACTAAAGAGGATAAGAAACCGAGAAAACCTACTGAGCGCCCTCTGGGGTAGACTCAGGGGTTGCCACCACAAAACATTACAGCACACCTACAAAACATACATACGCCCTGTTATGGATTTCTAAGCACCCATATACACTATCATAAACCCAAATCACCTGATCTGTTCATCCGTTCATTCTCATTCCCCTGAACTCATTTCAATGCACCAGGGTTTACTGCTGATGAAATCTGTTAAATGTTAAATATACAACACTATACTTACGCCAGTAAACGACGCTACGCCGGGGCAATACTCCCGAAGTAGTCTTTTACTTACTCCATTGGATAGAGAGCTTTTCGCGTAAATTCTACCAATCCCTGGGGTTTCAATTAAATAGCGTACCGGGTATATGCCCAGAATCTTTTAATTGATATTCCATTCACACACCGTACGCAAACTCACACAAACCCGCCTACACCAGGCAAAACAATTAAAAACCGAAATGCAGTAAGTCGACAGATTGAAAGCAACAAGCTGCCCGCAATTGGACCATATTTCGGTCACCCAGGTTTGTACATTACGAAAACATTGCGTAACAGTGAGTAATATACTTCCGTCTCACCTAACGTAATTAACCGCTTTCCTATCCGCTCGCTTATCGTGAGATATCCAGAGGATAGCACAAATCCTGATTTAACACTGATAAATGCCGCCGCACGTATACCGTTCCCTTATCGTGTCAGCCTGTTTATTTAACAGCGCTGAATACAGAAGTGTTTCGAACATTTAAAGGTCTTACGCCGTTCCCAGGCTGAGAGGAAACTTTACTCTTATTGGCCCTGAACCTGTATCCGATCATGATCGCACATCACGATAAACTATAATTATTGAAGGAACTATTCTTCCATAATCTCATATCTGTAAAACCTTTGGTTTATCCTGTACCTGATAATTTTGAAGCTAAAGCGTCCCTGAAGGTTTACATACCTTACCATTGTTATTATTAAAACCGGCCCAGAGTAGAGACACCTCAGTTAGCTATTATTATCGATATCGAAACCAGAAGCGCAAAAAGGATCCAATGCCTAATCGTGCCCGTACTAACAATATACAATGCGAGAGTATTCGTATTTAATTTCAAAGAGTTTAATCACTCGTAAACACCACCAATCCTGGTTTACTAACATTTACGCTAATTAATCAGAGTAATTAGATACTATATTAGTCCACCGTAATTAATATCCTGTAAATATATAGATCGTTAAGAAACTCCGAGAAAAAATTATTTAGTTACTTTTAAAATACACTTTCGTAAAAGTTAGAGGAATAAAAGTTGCATTTATGCAATATAAACTCGTATTATTTTTAAAAGAATAAAGCAAAGATGGTCCCTTTAAAGGATTGTTTTTTGGGTTGACCGAAGAGACTATTACCCGCGTTATCTTATCTACAGCACGTGCCGCATACTATAAACACACTTATGATAACTGTATGAAAATATTTGATACTATTTGCTACCCGACAGGACCGTACTTTATAATTTTAATACAATAATTAATATTTAATGGGGAGGCTAGAGGTTGCCGATCATTTATACTTTCCTTTATGTGTATTTATTTTGTCTGAAATACTTTTTTTATGTATCGCTTTTGTATGTTAGTTAAGGTAATTTTAAGTGTAAATATTTAGATTTTATAAACAAAATAGGAATAATATACGTATAAAATCCCAAGTAAAACGAACAACGCTCCTTTTTATAGAATTAAAAACCTATTGAGCTAGACCGAGGCAAATTAAATTAAACTTTAATTAAAGTAAGCAAAGACAGCTTGCTACATAATATGAAACAAGGTAACTAATTTAAATTCAATCTGGACGGGCACGTTTGACTTTGGGTAGTTGGTCTAGTACATGATGTAGAAGGTATAGATGTGGTGACATTAGAAATACTAGTCATTTCGTTTATTGGGTGTCCAAAAAAGAGAGTGAATTATTTTCTTCAACTTCCATAGTAAATTTGTTATCGTGAATCTGGTTAATGTGTTCTAGAAATCTATTCAAGTTTGCTTTTCAATAAGGACCATAAATGTGTCGTCAATATAACGAAACCAACACTTAGGCTTTAAATCTGCAGAATTTAAAGCAGTGGTTTTCTAAATGTTCCATGTATACATTCCCAAAAGCTGGAGAGAGTGGCGAATCCATAGGTACCCCTTGAATTTGCTGGTAGAATTGTCCTTTGTATGTAAAATAGGTTGACTGCATACAGTGGTTTATAAATTTGAATACTACATCCTACATCTAGCAAAACAAATTCAACCGATTTGTGAAAATGTTGCGTCCTACGTCAAAAACTCTTATGATTTTCTACACAAACTCAAAAATGTACCTGATCATGTACTAGACCAACTACCCAAAGTCAAACACATTCGTCCAGATTAAATTTAAATTAGTTACCTTGTTTCATATTCTGTAATTGTCAAAATAAATTCTAGACAAAGGAAACAAAGGACGTTCCCGAAACGTTGAATTAATTTGTACGTTTATTTACACGTTTCCAAGAAAAAATGTCATATATATATATATATATATATATATATATATATATATATAACACACACACACACACACACACAGGGTGTCTCTAAAAGGTGCGAAAATGCTGCACAAATTCCTGAGGCTAAACTGTGACGATCTAACCCGACTTAACTCGGTCCAAAAGTGATTGATTTCGGAGGTACAGTGTCAAAAGTTCAATTTGGATTTAGTTTTCGTAAATAATTTTTATAATAATTGGTGTACTGTCACAATATTCGGCTGGGGTGGGTTGCGGGGTGGAAAATTAAAATCTGCTCTCATTTTCAATGTAAAATTTAGAGGGCGCCACCTGCAGTACCATGCATACTTTTAAAACGAAATAACTTTTTGAGCAACAATGTATTAAACTTTTAAATAGAAATATTAAAATGCTTATTCTCCAACGTCTTCCAACTACAAAATTTTTACCTGGTAAGAGTTGATTTGAGCAACCGTATCTCCGAAATCTACCACTTTTGGACTGAGGTAAGTCGGGTTAGATCGTCATATTTTAGCCTCAGGTATCTGTGGAAGTATTTTTTCAACTTTTAGAGACACCCTGTATGTGTGTGTGTGTGTGTGTGTGTGTGTGTGTGTGTGTGTGTGTGTGTGTGTGTGTGTGTGTGTGTGTGTGTGTCTGTGTGTGTGTAGTGTGTCTATATATTATATATATATATATATATATGTATATATATATATATATATATATATATATATATATATATATATATATATATATATATATATATATATATATATATATATATATATATATATATACAGGTGTCCCAGGTGGGGTTGCACTCTTGTAAACTTTTTATTTTGAAGTTTTCGGTCAAATGTTATTCTTCATAGACAGTTTTGCTTGGCCTGAAACTTATTTTTAGCCTAATTTCGATTTTTTAAAATCAAGTATGCCTTTACAGTTGAGCAAAAACTATTTTCATTTTGGGTAAAGTACCTTTTCTGTTCATAGTATGCCAAAATCTTGTTAAGAAAAGTTGTTCGGAATGAGAAGTTATGGCCATATGCAATTGTCCTACTTTGATAAAATTCTTCATTTTTCAATTTCGTTTCAGGTGAAGTACTTTTTCTGTTGATAATACGCTATTATTTTACGAAAATTTACGCTAATTTTAAATTTGAGGATAATAGCATATCAAATATTTTTTATCACAATGAGACTACTCCAAATTCAAGAGCTTTGCCTGATAATGCAAGTCGAAAATCTAGTTGCATTTCGATAGCAACTGTCAAACAAAATCCCTTTCTGCGACAGTAAAGTTACATATCTTATGTACCACCACACACGTCAAAAATGTTAACGTTAGATCAGAGTATCTACTTAGTAAAGTGTTATGGCATTGGAAATGTCGGCTACAAATTTGCAATACAACTATTTCACCAAAAATATCCAGACGTGCATATAACCAGGCAAGCAGCAACAAAACTTATTAGAAAATTTGATAGAACTGGCGATGTGAAGGACACCAAGAGACTACCACGACAATATGACGAAGAGGACGCTGCCACACTAGTAATTCTTAATTCAGTTCAAGAAACACCAAAATTATCACTGCGAAAAAGGTCAGAGAATTTGAAAATGAGTAAGTCACATATTCAGAGAATTTTAGTTAAAAATAATTTTCATCCGTTCAAACCCAAGTTTGTCCATAAGCTAGAAGACGGAGATGATGACCATCGATTAGAATTCTGTCTACTCATGGGAGAAAGAATAATGGACCATAGATTATTCTATCGAAATATTCTGTTCAGTGACGAATCAACCTTTCCGACCAATGGCGTTGTGTCAACGCAAAATTGTAGATTTTTGGGCTCAGAACAATCCAAATTTTCGTATCAGAACCCGGAGTCAGCGTTTCAAAAAAGTAAACGTTTGGTGCGGAATGCTCCACAATAGAATCATTGGTCCCTATTTTTGAATATTTTAAACTAAAATACATACTTGGAGCTTTTGAACAACTTTGTTATGACCGAATTAGAAGGGAGAGCTTAGAGTTCAGAGGAAAGATTTTCTATCAACAAGACGGATGTCCTGCACATTCCACACTGAGAGTTAGGGCCTGGTTAAATGAGCATTTTCCTAATCGGTGGATTGGACGCTTTGGTCCACTAAAGTGGCCGGCGAGATCTCCAGACCTCAACCCACTGGACTTTTTCTTATGGGGCTACCTAAAGGAAAAAGTTTACGCAAACGAATTAGAAGACGATTTGGAAAATTTAAAACCAAAAATCATAGAAGCTATTGCTAGTGTGAATGTGTACTAAGAGAAGGATATTACGTGGAATAATTTCAATGTTTAGAATTTAATTTGTTTTTTGTTATGTTGTATTAAAGAATAAAATATCCTAGATATGATGTATGCAGTTACTGCAATTGTTTACTACAGTTCGTTCTATTTTTCCATTAAATCATACGAAGTTTACGCAATTTTATAATATCGTTCAAATAGCAGTAATTGACCTACCGTACTTTGATAATAATCAATATGGCGTCGATAATAGCGGCAAGATCTTTATTATTAATTTTGCGACGAAAATTTACATAACTCAATAACTTTTCGAATTTTATCAAAGTAGGACTATAATCCTGAAAATTTGCATAACTTCTCATTCCGAACAACTTTTCTTAACAAGATTTTGGCATACTATGAACAGAAAAGGTACTTTACCTAAAATGAAAATAGTTTTTCTCAACTGTAAAGGTCTACTTGATTTTAAAAATCGAAAATAGGCCAAAAATAAGTTTCAGGCCAAGCAAAACTTTTTATGAAGAATAACATTTTGCCGAAAACTCTTGGAAACTTGTGTAAATAAACGTACAAATTAATTCAAAATTTCGGGAACGTCCTTTGTTTCCTTTGTCAAGAATTTATTTTGACAATTACCGAAATGGAAATAAGGTAACTATTTTAACAAGCACAGAATATGAAACAAGGTAACTAATTTAGATTTAATCTGTACGAATGTGTTCGACTTTATGTTCATGCTGTTAAAACTTATAAAGTTATTGAGAAATTTTAAAATAAAATTTTCCCTTGAGTCTGTACCTCCTAAACCTGCAACAGTTTTGTTTGTAAGGCATGTTGGGCTTAATTTTCATATTTTGGTGTTTACTATCCGTAGTTCAGAGATTGCCCATTCCTAATGAATCAACCTGTATATTTAAATAATAAACTATTTATACATACACACATATATATAATATATATATATATATATATATATATATATATATATATATATATATATATATATATATATATATATATATTCCATAGTTTCGAGGGAAAAATGTTTTATAAACTACTGGTAATACATATTCCTAGTACAAGTTTAATAAAATGGTAATACAAAATTTAGTCGGCAGTAGATACAAAAACAACACAAGTCGTGATTTTGACAGAAAATAAATTCATAATCATTCCAGTTTGTTGTTGACTGTAAATGTTCCAATAACTTCTTCAATTTTGTTATCGCGAGTACCATTACTTATTACTTAATTGTTGTCGTTACTTTAACTCCTATTAAATATGGATTTTTCTTTTAATGAGCAGACCGACACGATATTAGTTCTTGGATTCTGTCAAGGTAACTGTAGCAGAAGTGCCCGCATATATCAAGATAGGTATCCGAACCGGAGAATTCCGAATCATGAAACTTTTGCTCGAATCGAGAGATGCCTTTGAGAAACAGGGAAGTTGGAACAAATCAGAATTAATGCTGGAAGACCTAATGCGGAACAAGCTATTCTTGAAACAATCCTGAGACCTGTACCGGATCTGTGCAACGACAAATAGGAATTCCAAAAAGCACTGTAAATCGGATCTGCAGAGAACAATTAATTCATCCATTTCACATACAGCCAGTGCGAGAGTTATTTACCACTGGACCACGCATCACGTTTAAATTTTTCACAAATTGTTCGGGAGCGCAGAATACTTGACGACAGATTTCAAAATAATATTTTGTTTACTGAAGAGTCTTGTTTTACACGTCGTGGCATGACGAACCTACACAATGGCCATATTTATGGTGATGAAAACCCACATGCTATTACAGCTAGACACTATCAACGAGAATTTAAAATTAGTATTTGGATTGGATTTATCGGCAATTTCTTGGTTGGGCCGATCCGACTGCCAGATCGTCTAAATGGTGCCAGTTACCTTCGCTTCCTTCAAGAAATTTTGCCAGATTTATTAAACGACTTGCCCCTTAATCTTCATCGAAACATGTTCTTCATGCACCACCTCATTTTGCACGTGCAGTAAAAGAATATCTAAACGAACAATTTTCTGGTAGATAGATTGGTAGAGGACAAGAAGCACCTATTCAATGGCTTCCGCGGTCTCCAGATTTAAATCTGTGCGACTTCTTTATTTGGGGAGCGTTAAAAACAAAAGTGTACGAGGTTCAAATTAATACTTCCGAAAAGCTGTGGAACAGAATTCAAAATGCCGTAAACGCACTACGAGAAAACGACGATGTCTTAAGAAGAGTGCATTTCAATGTTTTACGTCGAATTCTTTGTATTGATGAAGGTGGCTGTCATATTTATTATAAAGAAAACGTTTTGTCTTTGTTTCCACTGCCAAGTAAATTTTGATTACAATTTTATTAAACTTGTACTAGGAATATCTGTTAGCAGTATTTAAGAAAACATTTTTTTCCTTCGAAACTGTGCGGAACAACGAAATTTTTACAAGAGTAACAAAATGAAGATAATTAATCGGTCTTCTCGCTAAACCGTATTACCACTCCTAAGAAAGTTCTGAAAAAAATATCAGGGAATGAAAGTGGTTTTAAGCCTTCTACAATTTCTTTTGGGTTGCTTTGATTACCGAAAGGAGAGTAATCCACTAAAATGCACTTTTGTTAAATTTCATTCAAATTGTTTCACTCATTTCTGAACAGCGCAGAAAAATGTGTTTTTTTATGTAAACTTTGAACTCTTCTCACGAGCAAGCGGTACATTTTGGTATATAAATAAATTTGGTCCAATCGACTTATTTTGACCTCTACTACACGTGGTAGCTCTGTGTCCCAGCAATTTTGGGACACCCTCTATATTAAAATTTAGTTGCCGTTTAGTTTACCCTACATATAACTGAGCTAGTTGGATCTGTGGTAACAGTTTGCTTAGCATTCGGGAGGTAATGGGTTCGATCTCCGTTACCGTCTACCTTGTATTAAGTTTATTCAAGGGGTTTTTCTCATACACATACGGCGGCATGATCACTGCGTACACGCACATCATGTGTGGCTATTTAGGAGAATGCTGGTGTAGTATCTTCCCCCTCAGAACTCTAACATTTATTCCGATCCTATCCTGACCGCACTCATCCTTAACCGCACTATGCATATATCATAGATATCTTACTTAATAACTAGATAGCCAGAGCATATGAGCTGCGCATTTAAAATAAGAGACAAATTGAACATTTCAATAAGGTCGAAATTTTACAAGTTGGGGTTATTCGGACATGCGCAGTCGTATCATTAGAATTGCCAAGTTCAGTTTTTAATATCAATTGTAATTGTCAAAAACGTTTCTCTAATCTCCGTTTTTCGCGTTTTTCGAGTTTACTATTAGTAGAAGTGAAATATGAGAAGCTGCATAGTGCCTTTTTGTGAAAATGACAGCAAAAAAGTAAAATAAAATCTACAATTTTTCAAGTAAGGTTACAAATAATTATATAATTACAAGTATTTGACTTCTTGCATACACGGCGGCGGCTTAGGTTTACACAGTACAGTATTCACTAGTGCGGAATTCGTAATATCCCCGTGCGCAGTTTCAATTCGGATCATACATGGTTTCAAGGATTATTTATCTAGTTATTAAGTAAGATACCTATATATACGTAATGTATATGTGTATGCCGGGAATCCATGGCTGATGTTGAAGGAGCGTGGAAAGCTCGAGCAATCCCTCACCTTCAGGGAGGGAATGAAATAACGTTGCTTTCCGTTTCCTCTACATATACATGTATGTAATTAATTTATAAATTCCAGACTTGTCCTGTTTATCCACTTGATGGTTGGGTTGTCTAAACGCATTTGAAATCTTTTTTAACAAGATTTGCCTTAGTGTCAGATTAGTATTATAATTACCAGATATCTATAATTTAAACTCTAATAACAAACAATTATTTTATGTTTTAACTTAGTTTCTTTTCTTTTTTCAGTATTAATGGGACGAGCTTCTCGACGAAGAAATAGAAAGAGGAAACGAATTGAGTCCGAATCCTTAGATCATCAACCGACTATTATAAAATTGAAACAATGGATGTCTAAACATAATTGGGAAAATAAAACCCGTTTGAAATTGTCCTGTTTTAAAACTACCGGGCGAGGAGTTACATGTGAACGGAACATAACAATTAATGAAACATTAATTGCAATTCCGTATGAATTAATGGTCACATTAGGATCATTAGACGAAATAAACGACATTGTTACAAATAAAAGTAAACAATTAACAATTCATGATCTGTTAAGTATTTTTCTGGTTATCGAACGTCATAAAGGTGAATCATCGCACTGGAAATCTTACGTAAATACCTTACCACAAAACTTACCTAATTTGCCTTGGTTATGCTCTTCAACCGAAATACATTATTTACCGGAGCATTTACAAGCAACTATTGTTGATAGACGTAAAAGCTTTAAACTAAGTTGGAAACGATCTAAAGAATCAATAAATTCAAGGTGGAAATGTGAATGTTGCCAAATAGAAGGGTATCGCGTGATTACATTAAATTCATTTACTTGGGCATATGTAATGGTCAACACAAGAGCCGTTTATGTCGATCCCAATATAGTACGAAAACTGTCTTATAGTTCTATGAATAAATGGAACGGTATATTATCTGATGAACCTTCTATGGCACTGTGTCCGTTCTTGGATATGTTTAACCACTCTAATAATGCTAAAACTTGTGCTAATCTTAAAAAATGTGGAGAAAAATGGATGTATAACCTTATCACGCTATTACCATCTAAGAAACACGAAGAAATTTTTATTTCGTACGGATCACACGATAATGTAAAATTATTATGCGAGTACGGATTTTTCATTCCTCATCAAGATTTAGATGTTATCAGATGGTGTTTTAGTGATATTTTAAACATTAGCAAAATACAGCTAAACACAAAGCAGTATAAATTTCTAAAAACACGGAAGTTGGATGACTCGTTGTATATTGATTGCAACGGACTATCGTTTAATCTAAAAGCTGCTTTATTTGTTATGCTAAATCCTTTTTTATAGACTGGTGCAGTCGTATTTTTTCTGAATTTCCATTAAATGATTTAATCCAAATGCAGGGTATATTACAAAAATTGTTGGAGTTTAAGATATCAAATTTACAATGCCAACTTAAAAATTTGCAAGAATATGAACCAAAGTCAAGTGAATGTTTTCGTAATGTTTTAAACTATATCAAATATTCTTTAGTGTTAGTTGATGAAATAAGAAAAACCTTTTCTGTTGTTAAGAGCTAATTTGTATTAATAGTTTTTTAAATTTTGAATACATTGTTAAATAAATAACACAGCAAGAAAATGTAAGCTTAAATACCACACAGTAATTCAATCAGTAATTCTGTCATGCCTATTTTTTTAAACTTTAAGTTTCACCGGCTTTAATAAGAAATGAACTTAAATTTAATTAATATAATAAATGCATAATTATAAATACTTATCTTTTAGGTTTTTAAATCGTTTATTTTAATATAAATTATAAATATTCTACGTTACTATAACGTTGATTGTCGCTAAAGAAATTACTTAAAGCGTCAACTTTATAAAATATGAAGCCTGGTTGGGGCTGGGGGGGAGTGAGTGGGGCAAGCGTGGGGTTGTTACGTGCCGGTGGCCATTTTGTGTGCTTGGTTTGTTGGCCATTTTTATAATTGGCGGGAAATTTGAAATAGTAGTCTAATAAGGGGTCATCATACTATCTCATAAGACAGGTATAGGACACCTGAACTTGGTCTCGGGTCTTCGTCCCTCTGTTGGGGCCCCTCTCGGCGGGAACACTTGAAATTTGAAATAGTATCCGGTCCCCCTTATTAATTTGTAAGTCACAATTAAAAGTAGTGGATCAAATCAGTCAATCAATCACACTGATCCTCCTCTAGATCCAACTCAGTCAAATCAATCTCAAGTGCAACGAAACAAAAATGATTTTATTTATTAAAGCAATCTCATCATTACATAACATAGTAATTGTAATAATAAATATTAAATTGTTTGTTTTGCCTGTTGGTCCTAAAGAATGCATTAAAACATCTTTACTCTTCAACTGCTTGTTAAATTGTTGTATACGATGATCCTCAGATTTGAAAAACTTATGGAAACGCTCGGGTAGCAAACATTTAAACTTCTCCAGTTCCACAAACACCCTCTCACCGTAATTCCGTAACGTTTTTAAAGGTTTAAAGCATGTTGATGCATTTAGAGCTGATAAATCCATATCTGTAATTATAACATAACATTAAAAATCTGTACAGGTAATTAAATAAAATAAGAGCTGAGGGTTAAAACCAAAAACAATCACTTACCTGTGTTATATTGAAAGAACTCCTTGGTCGGTTGACAAGAGTGTGAATAACTGTTGGTTTTCTGTTACTGACGTGGTAGATTAACTTTTGTATGTTTTGCTTATATATGAATAATATAAAGTACTTAACGGGTTTACCCAGTTATTAACATACAGTAATCATTTTCTGGATTTCCCTGGTTATGTCGTAATAATAATCTTTGACTATTCAAATACCTCAAGGGAAAAACGCACTAATTACCTAATAATGTGAAACGCAAACAAGTTGACTTTCATTTCCAATTTTGATACTACACTTTGTTTAAGAAACTGTTATGGCGGGAATTTGGTAAGCGCGTAGGCATTCTGGACCCCTCGGCTGCTTGTAGAAACTGTTTTCAAATGAACATCAGACTTGCTTCTTGTTTTCTGTGTCTAGGTTCCTCTAGCTGAAACAAGTTTCAAGCTAGAATCCCACATTATAGTCACCCTAAGCCGTAATTAAAACCACTAAAGTACTAAAATTCTTTTTTATTTATCAGAGTAGAATTGTAGAAAAACAAGCATTATACAGTCACTTGATTATTTCATCATTTATAATTAAACATGTAGTGAAGAACTTATTTACAAAATCAAGCATTGGTAAACTAATCTAAAATACGTCGTTTTATTGTAATAGAACCATCTATAATTCTTTTCCAGGAAGAGCAAATGGTGACCTAGTGGAGGTCGTCCAAAGGAATCAACTCACTCCCCGTTACCATTCTCGTTAATGTAGATCGCTGTCCAATGTTGGCCTAGTTTGTTTGCTGGATCCGTGTTCACAATAATTGCACACGGTGTAGGTTCGTGCGCCAGTAACTGATTAGAAGCACATACAACACGAAACACATTCTTGTGGCTGGGGATCAATTTTAAACATCTCAACACTTGTACCGTATACACCTTTGGAGTTGGTTAGCGTCCAGTTTTGCAATAGTACCCCACACACACAGCACACGCACACACACACACACACACACACACACACACACACACACACACACACACACACACACACACACACACACACACACACACACACACACACACACACACCACACACACACACGGACCCCCCACCACACGCACACACACACACACACAACAACACACACACACAAACACAGTTACTATTGTTGATAGCTGATCTGTTCAATTTTACAAGTTACTAGGTTGTAATCATGATTTTACCTTGTTTATATTTAGGTCGAATGTGGAAAAGTAAAATCTACTTCTATGAAGAATTATTTTTTTAAACCACAGAAATATAACCTGTAATAACTATTGAGCATCTAATAAAATATATAAAATATTTTACTATTTACATTAAATAGTGATAATTATCATTTTATTCAATAATTGTTTATGCAATAAGTTACGTCATAACTTAAACCAGGAATAAAAAAAAATTAAATTTAAATAAAACTAATTGTTTTCAGGAAATACTATGTAAAATACGTTTATTTTATCTATGACGTAAGCTTTTAAATGCGCTGGAACATGATGTTAATTTAGGCAAGGAGATCATTTGAAATACAATAAAACATATGTTTTTGTTATTACATTAATCTAAAAATCAACAAGAAAGGTTTAATACTAGAAAAATCTATTGGAATTCGTTTTTTGAAACTATCATCTTAAAGTATGTAAGCAATAATATATCGAGAAAGGGAAAGGTTGTAGTATTTGTATAGATATCCTAAGTGCAGGGTGAAGCAGTCAAATTTCTCTTGTCTAAGATACGCTTACGGTAAAAGACGAAAGTCAAGAGAGAGGAAGCAGTTAAGTACTCGTTCTACACCCTTGGATGTAGTGCTACGGAACAGACATTTACAACAACAAGAGGTACGATTAGCGATGATATTTTCTCACTGCTTCATCCGCGGAAATAAGGCTATTCCTTGGTTTCTACGGACTGAGACCTGAGATCATGTTATTCCTTGTAGAGACATCACAAGTTTTTCGTAAACTAAATGGGTGTACCTCAACTTCGTATTTATAACTGCAAAGTAAGTGAAAACTTACTAAAGCAGCAAAATTAGAATTTTAACGTCAAACTCTAACTCACGAAATATTGTGTTATAATAGCTACTATATACGAGGAAAATATTTGTTGTTCCTAGCATAAATGGCTTTGAAATATGTTGCCCCTAGTAACCGCACTTGTTTTGTTATTTTATTGACAAACAAACTGCCAAATTTGTTTAGTCGAGCTTTAATAGTGTCAAAGTTGTACAAGTTGAAAGTAATAGTTGCGCGATGATTCTGGAAAATAGAAAAAAGTGAGAATTCTCCTTCATCAAGACAACGCCCTAGTTCATAAGAACCTTGTTTATATGAATGCAATTCATGACGCTGGGTTTGAAGTTATGGAGCATCCACCCTACTCCCCTGCCTTAGCTTCCAGTGATTTTTATTTATTTTCAAAGCTTAAAGAGAGTCTTCGGGAACAAAATTTGAGAGAGATGACGCAGTTATGGCAGATCTTCTTCTGTGAGCAAGACTCTGAGTTTTGCAAGAAAGGTGTGGCTATGCTTGAACATAGGTGGAATAAGTTCACGTTCAAGGAGATTATGTTGAAAAATAATATTTTATTCTATGCTAGGGACATCCCCCGTATTACTGTAATACACATGCCGGATCAATATGACTCGAATGGTACAGTAATTCTAACTATTCATAAATACTACACAATTATTTTGCATAAAGAATTGGATTCATGTACCACAGCAGTAGCAATACTGCAAAGTATCTGACTGCGTGCATTTGTGTGCGACCACTAGTTTTTACGATACTTTAGATACCATAGTTAGCATTACAATGCATTGAATGTAGTGAACGTAGTGAATGGTTATCCGAAAATGTTTAACCTTAAAGCACTTCTATTTTTGTCTACAGTCCAATTTAATTCAATAAAACAAACCCGGTTAAAATTTAAGGTATAGCTTTCATGTTACTCAGGTTAAATTGAGACGGAGTGCGTCCCGGCTGGAGGGGAAATCCCTCAGCTCCAGTTCTACAAAGAGTTGGAAGAATTTGCATCTGGTTTTTATTATAGGACCAAGCATAAACTGTAGATATACCTGCCTGACAAAAATTAAAAAATTTCAAACAGGAAGTGCTTCAAAATTTGACATTTCCTGGCAATCATGCACTATTTATACCCAAGCAAGCAGACACAATAGTGTTGTTGCATCAATGGTTTACACCTAGCTTTCTGTAAGTTTGCAACCCTGAATTAAAAAATTTTAATTTTAATGTTCTGTCAACTATCACATTAACACTCTAATCCACAAGTGTAACACTGTCAGATCAAATAAAATTTGTTGGTTAGAGGTACATTAGCACCTTGCATACCATAGTTATAGTTCCAATGCATTGAGTGTACATATGTACAGTTTAATAGTACTATGATAATGCAGGCATGTGTATCCCGAAATTTTAAATTTTGAGGCATCTCCTGGTTAACATTTTTAAAATTTTGAAAAAATTATTATTAACGAATAAAATATTTTTGAGTTTTGATGATTTTTATTTCGGTCTTATCCAACAGCGCCATTTTTGTGACCCAGGCGCGTGTAATAAACTACGCATTTTGAGAAAATTTTCTGTACTTGTTACAAACTTTTATTGTAAAGTTACATTCAGCATTGCGCTGGTTTTACATCTCAAAATTATACTTAAAAATTTATACTGAGTAAATCATTTAGTGTACGTTCTGTTACGGATATAAAAGGTTTCTTTATAGCTACATAATTTCTCGTCTCTACAGTAGGTTTTTGTTGGTTGGTTCTTACCCTTCGCTTCGATCCTTCAGGGTTATACTGAAATAGATCCTTCACCTCTAAACCTGAAGTCACGAATAAGTGGTTGCTCAGTCTTGAATACTGAGCAGTGGTCTTCGACAAGCAGCTAGAAGATAACTGAAGCAGTTATTTCATGATCGGAATGGTTTTTTACTAAAAGAACACCAGGGTTGTCAAGTAAGATGCTCGGGTACTCATAAATACCAACAACTTACCGGCAAGTCTTTATTTTGTGTGACGAAGCCCTGGATATATAAACAATCATTTGAGATTATTGCAATTGTTTAAAACGTGACTCGCTTCTCGACGAATTACAGCTGGAAGTGTAACACTGTCTTCGTGGCTTGTAGGTGTTCAATATAGCTTTAGTTAGGACATTGATCCGTCGATACACCTAACGAGGTTATTTATGTACCTACAAACTTAACTGATTAATTGGTATTTAGTAATAATTAATAAACATCATACTTACTCAGCTGTTCGCTTTTGAGAGTTGTTAATTTAGCTTCAAGGGTGCACTAGTTAATGTGTATTAACTGTTAATATTTAGAACATTCATTGTATTACAAACAGCTGTTACATCTAACATTTATGGTCCTGAGGTTGTTACGTATTAGATTATTTGATCTTTGTACTTTGGTAAATTGGAAACTTATTTGTAGTGCGTTTAGAAGCTGGTTTCTGGTAACTCTTCTGGTGTAATAATATTTTGACATGTCAGTTGGTTAGATTTAAATTAGGTATTTAATCAAAAATTATAACATGCCTAAGCTTCGACAGAAAAAGTTAAGAAGTTAATGTCATGAGCGTTATTATTTTAAGAAAATCTATTAAATTTAAGAAAAATGCATGTTCACAAATATTTAATTACCTTAGAAAGTACATTTTCTCGAATAAAATTACTATGTATACATAGGTATGGTTTTACATGTTTAAAGTATTTTTTTAAAACAAATATGTCATTCTTTTCAGATAATGTTTTAGGAGAATATATAATTAAATCATATTTTGTAAAAGTATACAATACATTTGCATTTTTTATGGGATACGTTATTATCTGATGGACATCTTGTTTCATGTTTGATACTTGAATGACCTGAATTATGAACCTAATTTAATAGGAAACTGGTAATGAGTAAAAGTGTATTGATCAGTTTTATTCGATTAAATTATTCAATTTATATTATAAACATAAATATGTGTTATTATAAGTTTTTGTTATGAACGAATAAGTTCAAAGGTAAATATGTAATTAAAATTACAACAGTTCTACATACATAAAGACAAAATTTACATCGATTTGGGTTTGAACCTTGATGGCGCAGTTGATTAGCGCGGTAATCTAGCAAAGTACAGGTCGTAGGTTCAAATCCTACTCGAGGTAAACTTTTATTTATGTATTTAATAAAATTAATAATAATTTTTAATAAATATGTGTGTTCATTGCGCTGTAAGAGAATGAATAAAGGAATACAACTTTATATAACATTCTTAAGTTGTGAGATTAAACCTATAATGACATTATTATATGACTTTTCAATGAACTTAATTAGTTTTGGTGCAAATTTTGTTAGACTTTTTAATTATCTTCTTCAATAGAAAGAATAGCGTAAAGCACACGTTTCATAAGTCACTTGGCGCACTGTGCGCCAATAGCGTGACTTATGAGTTATGACAGTTGTATTTTAATATACTATTTTGCACGATTGAGCTTTTTCGTTTATTTACCATATCTGTTTCCAAGACAGTAGGATATGTTTACTGGTTGCGAGGTCCAACTTGTCGGTAAGTATTTGCTTACCGACGTCTTTTACTTACCAACGTAAAATTATACATAGGTACTACCTATATTTCACAACAATAAGAACAAAAAATTTGGACATTTCCATTTAAAACGTCACTTATGACTTTTCGTTTATTTAGTAGAAATTAAATCATTTCAATTGTGGTAAATTTAATACAATCGTGCAAAAAACAGTATGAACATCACGAACATTAAGGGTTGTACCGGTCTCCGGCTAAATGGCCGTCGACCGGTAAACGTCCCTTACTGTTCTTGATACTCAATATACTATTTTGCGCGACTATGCTCATCTGGTTGTTTACCTCGTCTGTTTCCACGACAGTAAGTTTTGTTTACTAGTTGCTAAGAATAAGTACGACGGTAAGTATTTTAGCGTTCTAGAACGGTAAGTAAATTTATTCAATTTTAAATAATAAGTATTTTTATTTATTCATATTTATTAACATAAATATTGGAAGTACAATTATTACAATTTCTAATTGTCACCGGAAGCTTAATTTGGAAAACTGATACCGATGAAAAAATGTCAGTACCATCTACTGCAGCCTCCCGCGACTCTTGTGGATGAGTTTTCTTGTCGCTACAACTAATGTACCCTTTCCAATAACCTGATTAGTGCATTTCTCATTACGACATTGCATAGAAATTTGTAAGGATTTTGTTACTTGCTTTAATAAAGTAAAGCCCATGTGAAGTTTGGTAAATTCCTGAACAAATTAATTTAAGTGATTCCACCATTTGCTTGTGAAATATAGATAATCTATAATTATGGTGATTCTATTACGAAATGCAAGGTGGCATTGCTTTTATTAATTTGTGTTTTAAGGCCATAGAATAAATTTAGATAGTCGAAAGTACATTATATTTAGGGTCGAATAGAACATTCTAAACATAGTTGGGACACTAACATTAAATGTAACAAAGTAAAATCTAAATTTAACCTGAGTTTTATTAACACTATCAAAAAAAGATTGAACTTATGTGTAATAACTGCTTGTGGTACTATTTTGACATAAGGTTCAATTAATTATGTAAATATTATATTGAAAGCCTTATATGGATGATGGCTAACCTAAAAATCGCACGAACTTTTCAATTTTGTGTAGGATAATTGTTCACTTCATTCACGTATTTCTGGTGAATTGTATCGATTCAACCCTTATCTACAAGTATTAGCACAGAAACATTTTCACCGCCTACGATTTTCGATAAAATTGTCAGAAAACAATCACATCCCATAAAGTTAAAGTTGTCCGACGTCACCTGAAAATGGCTAATAGTGTTTCACTGTGCAATTATAGGGGCTCTAACTTACGTTTTTAATCTTTACTCGTGGCAGTAGTAGTAAACTACCTATTTTCGTGTTGCTTGAAAATTTGTTCTTACGATTTAGTCATTCCTTTAACTTTTGTTAAAGCTCAATGGTAGAAATGTAGCCTATATATGTTTGAATATTTGAATTATTTTATGTTTCGGTTGAGTTAAAACTAAGACTCAAGTTTTAAGGAGAGCTCTTCCTAGAACCACGGTTTTATTGATTTATTTTATCTCATTATCTGCTTTGTAGTTGGTTTTAGGATTGTAGCGTCCCCCCAGGTCCCCTATCTTGAAAAGTGTAATTTAAACTTATTTGCAATAATGCAAATTCAAGAACAAAACAATCGCTAAGTGATTTATCTTGACTTGACTGACAATAATGTTACTGTTACTCAAATTGATTATTGGTCTTACATGGACTTTCCTGGCAATAATTAAAAGATTAGAATTTATTTACAAGTCTGATATTTAATTACTCGCAAACCTTTTTATGTACGTTTAAAATTTACGTTCATATTGACAACTTAAGTGCCTTTTGTGTAGCGTTAGTTGCATGCCTTATTGGCGTAAAAAAAATGTCCATATAGTTCCTTTAATAAATTATTTCAAGTATTATACGTCTGCACATCCCTTTTCGCGGTTGGAGTCACTTTCGGTCATTGCGCAGGGTTACTTAGAGCGTCCTTCATTGATTGCTTGAACTACGTGTTTAAGTAGAAGCCATTTTCGCTTTGTTTAAATTTTTTATTAAGAGTGTCACATTTATATGATGAGTTATTAAAATTATTATACTGAAATTTGAGACCTTTACATTTCAGGCAATTTTACTTATACCTTTACCACTTATTTTTACTTTAGGTTTAATTTTATTTTAAGGTTGACTTTGCAAGATGATGCAATAGCCTTTGATACTACGAGGTGGGATTTCAATTATCAAATTTTACTTTTAACCATGCAAAATCAATTCAGTTTGGAGGTTTATCAAGAAATTTTTATATATTTGAAATTACCAGCATATCAATCTGATGTTTACTTCAACTTCCATCAAAATTGCGCAATAAATTTAAGGTGATGAATCGACAGCATTTCCTTATCTGTTGAAGTTCCAGTGACACCCAAAATGTAAAAGAAATTACTTCAGGTATTTCATATTATTAATTAATTCACATTTTAGTTTAAGGCAGTTAATTAAGAATCACTAACATTAGTTTTTAAGAGATCATCCTTATAATCAAATTAGGTATCGTAATAAAACTCCTTGTTGTCATAATTTTTTACTTGTTATTTTCATGAGTTTTTTGGCCGTTTCTGGGTTTGAGGGCGATACAAATATAAACCAAGTGGTGCCATTTTATAATTCTCGTGTATTTCTCCTCCAGCTACACGCATCCAAGTACTGACCGTCCGACTGAGCTTCCGGCCCTATCTTGTTAGTTGTTACAGCGCACCCTTTACTTTCGGTGCAGCAATACCTTTGTGCACATAACAATTCCAATAAAAATATTAAATTCGAGTTTTGATTTTAGCAAATGTCAGTCCTCAATAATTTTAATTTTTAATTTTCAGTTCTTAATTTTAATGTTATCAATATAAATTGGGTAAATTCATTAGCAGTAAGTTTTTACTTTTTGTTATTATTATCCTATATTCAATTTTTAACGGCTTGTAGCTCCTGAAGAAGTTTATAAATAATAAACGAAAGCTTGAGTAGCTGAAAAGAATTAATAAGTAATTGATCGAATACCTGAAATTATAAAATATTAAACATAATTATTTTAAGTGATAATTTAGGAATAAAAATTTATAACTATGTATTTGATCTGTGAATAGTAGTGGGCTATAGCATGATACATCAATCTAAATTATTTGAGGTTAACCTTAAACCGTTTATTTAAATCCTTTTAAGCTGTGTGTGTAATTCATAAAACTACAAAAAAAACATGTCTGATCAGGCATACATCACTTCTATTGAAGAATTTTTATAGATACAATAAATATTATTTTATTAGTTTAGTAAATAGTTCTGTATTTTATGAGCGTAAAGTGATATTTCCTCCCTGGAAAAGAACGAAATCTTTTAATAGTTTTACAAACATTTTACGCTGAAAAGACATGTATTTTTTTCTACAATTTCTTGATAAAGACAATTTGATGTAAATATTAGATTGTTGCTGTCACAATTGTTTTATAAACACACCTGTAATATAACTAGTGACATAGTTTGTTAAACATTCTATCTTAATTGGTTTCGGTCAAAGTATTTTTAACCAATAGATTAGTAATGTGCGACCATAGTTATTTGTGTATTAAGAGCGTAAAGTGATACATTGCCGCTCTAAGCGAGAAGTTTGACGCGCGACGCGTAGCTGAGCGCGGCTATCTCACGAGAGCGGCAATGTGGATTTTTGCTCGAATTACGTACATGATTTGTTATACAACCGGTGTTTTTATAAAAATGTTTGGTAAAAATTAATAATTATTGATAGCCTCAAATTTGACAGTTCAGATTTTAAAACGTGAGTATGTGTTTTTGTAAGAATGTTTGTTAAAAATGTTTCTTATTTTCGTAATGAATTTATTATAAAAAAAGGTAGCATAATTATCCTAAAAAATGTTATTAAAATTATTACATTCCTTTTAGTTTCCATTTTGTAGGTTGGAAGGTTGTGTGATGTTCCACACTGGATATTTATTGTACGAGAACGATCTTAACATCACGCGCTGGGCACAAAATTGTCCACATCTGTCAAATACCCTTCAACGCATACTTTTGTCAACAGTCGCAGAAACACTAGATGTTTCTTTATTAAGGTTTCCATGGTAACTAAGCGAGCGTTTTAGTTGCTTTGCCTCTCGGCGAGCGACAACGTAAAAAAAAGCTTACTCCTCGGAAAAGTACAACTTTGCGCTATCCTTTGGAAGCGCAAATTTGTACTTTTCGCTCGGTTGTAGGACAAGCAGTTTGCTTTTTTACTAATGACTACTAGCAACAATAGCAGTTTTCCGATTGGTCCACGAAAACCATGGCTGCAGTGAGAAGTAAACCAAACTTCACTTTCTATAGCAATTGTAGAAAAATTGATATATTGCGATACGAATGCGCTGACACTGATTAATTATGCACGACAGCTTTCGGGCCTTGGCCGAAACCTGCAAAGAAGGTGAAGTACGTATAATGTGATAGTACAAAGGTGTTGACTATTATTTTTTCTGTTCGTTAAAAAACATTAATTTTCTGTAAATGAGGTAGTTGTCAAATTGTTAAAATACTACTAATAAACACTGTTTATTAAGAATATTACACATTATTGAATCAATAAAAATAAGACAGTATATAATATATTCCAAATTGGAATGTTACGTGAGAAGGTGCTGGTTGCCGGCCAAAATGCGTAGGTACATTCAAATTCTAAAACGGACTGCTAATTTTGTTTTTAATTTTCCTTCTCTTCACCTGTAACAGAGAAAATGTGGTTATATTTATAAGCGCATTAGTGTAATATATCATTTTTAATTACAGTATTCCACATTTAGTCAAAATTAGTATGTGGTGTACCCATAAGCAAATGTATATATATATATATATATATATATATATATATATATATATATATATATATATATATATTATCCTTGAGTGGCACTTGAACGCACGACTTCTACTTTGCTAGAGTAAGACTCTTCCAACTGAGCTAGCAAGTCACACCGAAGCATACTTAACTGTATGTATTTTCCTAGTTACGGTGTATTATAGTTATTTAGCTATTAAAAGATCACAGTCAACTTTTGTGTATGTTATGTGTGCCCATAACTCAGTGAGCTTTGGTGTGGAACTGAGCTCATTTTTCGTTTGAATTATAAATTATACAATAAGCAAATACATGGGAAACTAACAGTATGAAGATCATTGTTATCACCCGTACATACTGAAATTTATTGTTTTGAAAAAAAATAAAAATTTCAATTTGATTACACAAAAATGCGCTTCTAGGTTTTTAGATTTGAATTCGTACGCCAATATAATACGTTAACAAGCTTGTATTTTAATATACTACTTAAATTTTCCTCCAGACAGTTCATGTATGCCCTTATTATCCACAAACCAAAGTTTACTTCTAAACATAATTACACTCAATTGTTTTAGCGCCTTATTATTGACATGCAAATAATAATAATAACTTTATTGTTCGAAATACCATACAAGTTGGTGTAGAACAAAATCCTGTAAATTGCATACAATACGAATATAAATATAAATGTATATACAAAATATATGTACAAGAACGACGAGTAAACAAAAATAATTCAGATAGAAATATTTGAATTTAAAAATTCATGTAAACTATAAAAGCTGCATTCAACTAGATATTTGTGAATAGTTTTACAAAAATGCGATCGGTTTAGCAGTTTTAACTGTTCTGGTAGTTTGTTATATAACTTTGTCTTTACATATGTCGGATTCCCTTCGTAAACACTTTTATCATGTATGGGTAATGAATAATTTTGTTTCTGGTACCATATTCGTGAAAATCACTATCTTTATAAACAAAATTTTGTTGCTATGGACAAAGAGTAATATTTATTATATATATATATATATATATATATATATATATATTTTTTTTTTCTTTGAAACTTGTGTAAATAAACGTATAAATTAATTCAACCAACTCCAAATCAAGTTTCAAAGAAAAATGTTTTATTTAAACATTAATACTTGTGGAAATCTAAATAGAAACATATATATATATATATATATATATATATATATATATATATATATATATATATATATATATGAAGGTACTGTTAAAATTTTATGTTTTATACAAAGTCTTACAATAAGTTCCGGAAGTTACACCAGCCATATATCGAAGAGTTTTTTTAATTTTGAAGACTGAGAGCATGACTAGAAGATCACCAAAATATTATAGTATATATAATTCTTGAATAGAAATTAGCATAGTAATAGGACACAGTAATATTCCTGTTTGTGATTAATCGTAATCTACAAACAGCATAACAAACTGATGATAACATTTTACATAAATTAGTTACATGAACATCTCATTTTAATTGTTCGTCAATTAGTATACCTAAAAAATTTGTTGAACTCACTTGCATTACTGATTTACCATTTATTCGTATTAGACAATTTTCTGAATATTGCGGTTGCTTTGCTTTGTAGTGTATAAACGTAGTTTTCTCAATATTTAGGTACAATTTGTTTACACAAAACTAATGCGAAAATTCATTAAGATTATTTTGAGCAGTTTTAATAGTATCAACAACATTATCTTTATAACACAAATAACTTGTGTCATCTGCAAATATAACCATATCTTTTTGTTTGTTTGACATTACATAATTTATGAAGAGTATAAATAGCAGACACTCCTAGACAGAGCCTTGTGGAACCCCACAATCAATTTTTAGAGGCTCAGATATAAAACCATAATCTCTACAACTTGGGAACGCCCCGTCAAGTAAGCTGTAATCTACGCATGAATTTCTCCTCTCAAGCCAAGTAGCTGAATTTTGTCAAGGAGAAATGCATGATCGACAAGACCAAATGTCTCACTTAGATCCAAAAATATTCCTATACATTTTTTCTTATTGTTTAGATTCTCAAATAGGTTTACTAAAAGTCTAATGTCGCTGTTTTTGTAGATTTATTCTTTAGAAACCCACGTTGTGATGGGGATATTATACTAATATTTTGGACGTTGTTGATGATATTGATATTGGCCCATACAACAAAAATCGCCCTTTTTATTAAGTGGTATTACTTTTGCAGTTTTTAGCGCATCTGGAAATATACCTTGGGAAATAGATAAATCTATTACATGTGTTAATGGGATAATTAGATAATTAATAGCCTGTTGAATAATGTCTGAAGTAATGCCGTCGATACCGGCTAAATTAAATTTTTTTAGATTGTTTATATCAGTGATCTCAAAGCTTCCTACAGAGCATTCAAACATTGTTGGATAATTTTTATCAATAATGGTATCACATGATTTATCATGCAATGCGTCTCTACATCTTTTTGAAATATTAGTAAAATAATTGTTAAACAAGTTGGCTATATCTTTTGGTTCACTTTCAGATACATTATTAAATTTAATTTGCTCTATACTAGTTGTTCGTATTTTATTATTGTTATTACTATTTATTATTTTCCAGGCAACTTTAATCTTATTGGATGAATTATCATACATTCTAATGTAATGGAAGGCTTTAGCTTTCCTTTGTCTGTAAATTTTTTTATATTGCTTGTAGTACTTAATATCATTCTCGTTGCTATTCTTTTGCATTTTTTTGTGAAGCTGCTTTAGGTTTTGTGACGATATTTTCAAACCCTTAGTTAATCATACTTTAGTCATATTTTTACATTACAATTTATCTTTTTATAAGGAAAACTGAAATTAATGTAGTGTTTTAGAGTTTGTATGAATGTTGTGCATGCTACGTTGACATTGTTAGATAGTAGTACAGAATTCCAATCTTCCTTTTCAAGATGAGAATTGAATAGATTTTAATTTAGTTTCTTAAATATTCTGGTACCTCTGTATTTATTTTTTGCTTTGGTATCTCATTGACAATAAGAATTTGACCAAAATGGTCCGACATTGTAGTTTTTATAACATCCGAACACATTTATTTCCTGAGGTATGTTAGTGCACATGTAATCAATCATTTTTGCCGACGTTTTTGTAACCCTGGTGGGTTCATCTACTAAACTAACTAATGCATAAGTAATAAATAAATTTTTTAATACTTGGGATTCCATGGAATCTGACAAGCAATGAATATTTAAATCGCCACACACAACATTTTTTTTAGTTTTATGCTGCAACGCTTCATTCAATAGTTTATCAAAATATGACTTTTGATGTGGGGATCTGTATAGTCATGACTGTTAATATTATAATAAATGATAAATAATGTTTGTACAAGTACGTATAAAAAATTTCTAGTTTTTGACTTTGTTATTGATTTTAATTGATTAAAACGATACCTTAAAAGAATCATAATTTGGAAATTGGTAAATTTACAAGAATCATTCGAGACCCTGGGTTTGAATAAGGCTATGCGGGTTGCATCTCATAAATACGAATAAATGTTCACTGAAATCATTACGTGTAGTATGTTCAAGATCCCTAGAGCCAATACCCAAGAGTTACCTATGAAATTTAACAGTCCACTTGTAATTTAAGTAAATGTAAACTTAACAATTAGTTTTATCAACTAAGATAGCTCCTGTATTATGGTACATTGCAGGAGGCAATAAGGCAATCTAGTTTCACATTCCGGGCACCAGCTTCTTTTCATAAGGAAGTGCGAAACTTAAATTATGGGCACCAAAAATTTAACTAATTAAGTGAACATAATTAAAAAATTTACTTAACAGATCGTTTAAGTTGTTTGATTTTTTTAAGTTTGGCAAAATGTTATGAATAATCTGTAAAGTAATTTTTATTTGTTTGAAAATTTGCAAGTTTATTGCGTATCGTCACAAAAACAAATGCAACATAATTTTTCGACAAATTTATTATAGAAATATAATCAATTGTTGACTAATCACCATAGCGTTTGAGTAACACTAATCTGTGACGAACTTTTTCTAACATAAGTTCATTGAACCATATACATTCATATATCATCAATACAAACTCCCTTAAGTAGGTATTCGTGTTTGCATTGCTCGAATTACGGATATTCACAGGCAAATGCCTGTAAAGGATTTCATTTATAACCATAACCTTCAAAAATTAAAAAAAAGCCTTAGAGCACTATTGCAATGGATATAAATTTCACCTTACTGCTTCATCGATCAAATGTAATGGAATAATTTGAAACTTGTAGCATTCGCAAGTATCTTAGAAAAGAAATGTTATAACAACAATTACATGAAGTATTGTGCTTCACAGCGTTAGAAATACAAAATAAAACGGAATATTACGTCAGACAAAATCAATACTTGAGGGTTGATCACCAATTAGCATGTGTTGAGTTAACATGTAAGCGCACTAATAAAAAATTATTTCATGTTTTCATGAAACGACTAAGGTGGAATTCAGTCATGGTAAATATCAATTGTCCAGGCCCAGTCAGTGAGTATAAATTCTACATTGTGAAGGTCGTGTTGCAAAGAACTGAATACAAAATAAGGTAATTTTCAAATTTAAAAACGATTGTGATTGGTGATTGAATGTAATGACATAGAAGCGTATTGAAAAAATTGAAAGTGAAGAGAAAGTTGCGTTTAGGTGGGACAGATTTTGAGACGTGATTTAAGTCAGTATGCCTTTTGGAGGACAGTACAATAGGACATTTCGATGATAATACTCGATAAATGAAAGTATCATCGTGTGTTTTTCACATATAAAAATAAGTTTAAATTTGTTTGAAAATTAAGCATTTTTATATGATTTTACTTTAGCTGCCACTTGTACCAAAATGAAAGTAGTATTTGAATGACCACTGGGATGCCGTTAGTGTGAATGTTCCAGGTGTACATGTCCAGGTACATATGAATTTTAAAAAGTGATTTATCTATGTACCTAAACAGGCTGCCAGTGAAGAATATACATGGTATTGTCATACAACTGCTACAGGTAAGATGGCATACCGTTTGCGCATATCCATGTACATCTCATAACGCGGAAATTTAGCAATGTTATATAATAATTTTCCGTCATTATACTCAACTCCAAATTGATACGCTGAAATATATGTATCCTGACATATCAACATACAGAATGGCATACGATTTCAACTGGTTCGACATAATAAACAACGAAGCGCAATTTGTAAAATAAAAAAAAATTTCTGTGTATTTAATCAGTATGACATTTCATTGTTGATACACTAATGATATAATCAACTGAAATAATTAATAGCAAACCAGTTGTGCGAGTTTTACGCATACAATTCCGTGAAACACATTGCGGAGTTGTTGAAAAAATTGCCGTGTTTAAAATCAGTATGGCTTTTGTTCTATAGTTCAGGTTCATTATTAAGTTTTGTTAAATAAAAATGGCATGCAAGTTATGTGCGTTCATCATACGAAAAATTGAATATACCATGAATTGTATGACGTAGCGTTCTGCTATTTTCGGGCACTGCATGCGCGACGCGTTTAAAATGTCTAGTATTGTGGCAACTACTACAGCGTGCGTACCATTTTTCAGACATGAGTGAACAGAACCTGTGTTTCGTGTGTGAACAAAGTCTTCCAAAAATAAAACTTATTACGGAGAGTGCTGTATTAAACACGAAGTGGCACACAGATTAAACACACGGCAATTTGACGTCCCATTTCGCAAATTTTTTCGCGTATGCCTATAGTTGTTAATCAACCGATCGCAATGCCAATGTCATATACATCGAATACTATCGTAAACTCCATAAAAACATAATGGCATACTGATTTAAATGACGGAAAATTATTATACAGTGCTAGTCAAAAGTCCCCTCCCCCCCTTGTATCTTTTGAACGGTTTTACTTACACTAATGAAATGTGGAGGGTGAATATAAACGGATATAAGCTTCTCAACTAGTCATGGCAAGTGACGTAATAGTCATATATGACGTCACAGGGGCACAGTGACCAATAATTTTAAATAGCACCTTATGGCAAGTGACATCTCGTTTGAAATGTATTAAAATTACCTATTCAGTAATACTAATTTTGTTAGGGATTAGGTTGACTTTGATAGAAAAATTAAATAAATACTAAAATTATAGTTTGGCATTTAATTAATCAAGATTGTAAAGTCTGCCTCTGGTTAATTGTCAAAAAAGTTGACGTTTTTTAATTCTTTCGTTGTTTTTACTTTGATACGTTTTTATACCTTGACTATACAGTTTAATTATTCTTCAACGCGACGTTTAAGTGTCTACATAGACAAAATGGTATGTACGGTAGCCGACAAAGTAGCAGCTATCTTAATAATTGGTGAATGTAGAAACAATTTCCATGCAGCGGAATGTCTTTTTAATGAGAGGTACCCCGATCGCCCTATACCGAGGACTTATGTGAGGGAACTTCTTCAGAAGTTTGAAGCAACCGGTAGTGTTCAAGATGTCAAACGATCTGGTCGACCAACAATTAGTGACGACAAAAAAATCGACATAATTGTAGAAATGGTAGTACATCCTACTTCTTCTACAGCCCAAGTTGCGTCTATCTGTGAAGTCAGTCAAAGGACCGTACATAGGCTGTTGGCTAAAAACAAATTTCATCCATACAAATTAAAAATGGTGCACCAACTTTTAGATGATGACCCCGACCGAAGATTAGAATGATGTGAAAATATGTCCAATCAAATTATCCAACACCCAGACTACATAAAATCAATTTGCTTTAGTGACGAAAGTACTTTCTTCCTCAATGGAAACGTTAACACACAAAATGAGGAGGTATTGGAGTGACACAAATCCTCAAATCTTTCGTGAAAAACATACTCAATTTCCAGAAAAAGTAAATGTTTGGGCAGGTATTTTGGGAAACCGCATAGTTGGACCTGTTTTTATCAATGCTAACTTAACCGGTGAAGTGTATCTGGAGATGTTACAAAACGCAATTGAACCGTTAATTCTTAAAATTTTGGAAGATAATCTAGATGAATTCGGCAACTTGGAAATAACGTTCCAACAAGATGGTGCTCCTACACACTATTATGGTCCAGTAAGACGTTACTTGGATGAAGAATATCCTGGGAGATAGATTGGACGACGAGGTCCGATAGAATGGTCAGCTCGGTCACCAGACCTGACACCATTAGATTTTTTTCTGTGGGGGTACATAAATTCTAAGGTTTACGCTACAGCACCTGGCAGTATGCACATTTGGAAACAAAGAATTGTTGACGAATGTAGAGCAATTTCCGCAGACACATTTGAACTAGTACGACAAGAGTTTAGAAATAGGATGCATTACTGTCAGGAATTAAGTGGAGCACATTTCCAACATTTACTATAAGAATTGGTCCTTGAATCTTGATTAATTAAATGCCAAACTATAATTTTAGTATTTATTTAATTTTTCTATCAAAATCAACCTAAACCCTAACAAAATTAGTATTACTGAATAGGTAATTTTAATACCTTTCAAACGAGATGTCACTTGCCATAAGGTACTATTTAAAATTATTGGTCACTGCGGCCCTGTGACGTCATATATGACAATTACGTCACTTGTCATGACTAGTTGAGAAGATTATATCTGTTTATATTCACCCTCCAAATTTCATTAGTATAATTAAAACCGTTCAAAAGATACAAGGGGGGGAGGGGACTTATGACTAGCACTGTATAACATTGCTAAATTTTCGCCTTATGAAATATACATGGACATGCGCAAACGGTATGCCATTTTACCTGTAGCAGTTGTATGACAATATCATTTATATCCCTCACTGGCAGCCTGTTTAGGTACACGGATAAATCACTTTTTAAAATTCACTTTCACTTTGATACAAGTGGCAGTTAGAGTAACATCATATAAAAATGCTTAATTTTAACAAATTTAAACTTATTTTTATATATGGAGGCTTTGGATAATGTTAACATTGGACTTACAAGAGCATCCCCAGACTTCCATTCCATAAGTCCATATGGGTTTGATTATTGTTTTGTAGAGCAGGATTTTGTTTTCGAGGGAAAGGCACGACTTTTTGCCAAGCTACCAGTACATTTTCTTGATTCGCAGATCAATTTATTTTCGATTTTTCAATATACGAGGCTTCCAATTAGAAAAAAAATTGCACAGTATTGAGAAAACCACTATTTTCATTCATAGCCGAGATACCTTGAAAAAAAAAGTTTACGCTTTCCCCTCAACTTGCCCTCAAGAGTTAGACTAATAAGTGTTAGGCAAAACACTTTCCAAAATTTTCGAGAAATTTAATACGTTTACCTTTGTCGTCCCTTAACTTGATAAATTTGACATTCTAAAGTTTACGTACGCCAACAGTCATTCCACTAACTTGAAATTTATTTTCAGCTTTTTTTATGTTCAGTTCTATGATTTCCCTCAAAGTTCTGCGATAATCTATTACTAAGATATGGCCTTTGACTGACCTTAGTGGGTCACTTTATATCCATAAATATACAAGGATACTATTGTAGTGTAAATAAGAAATTTTACTATCCTGACTAAAATATTTGCTAATAAAACAATTAGAAAACAAGTAAATCAGCAAATTAGAAAATCAGTTGGAAATTCGAAATAATAAGACGCACAAGTAATACTGTCAAGAATAAAGGTGCAAACTTCAATTTTGTTTTAAATGGAATTGAAGTAAGCGTAGAATGAAAAGCAGTAAGTGCGTCATGATGTCCAATCATAGCTGTGCCACAATTAATTAATTAGTAAAAAAAGACTGTAACAATTTATTTTAGGAAATGATGTGTAATATGCAATACAGGGTGAGTCAACGATAGAGTAAAGTAAACTGGTGTTTTATGGATAAATTTTGCCAATAAAATGGATTTATCATATTATATTGATAGTAAGCGTGCGCATTTTAAAATTATTCTTGGCTATACGTACATAATGTTCCAAAAAAGCAAGACAAGACAAAGTTTGTATTTTTTAACGAAACATTCTGTATATCATTAGATTTTTTGATTCTACGTGCAATTATAAAACTTTATTTATATAGGTTTCATGGATGTAAAATTTACGGTTTTTAAAATAATTCGAATTTTATTCAAAAAATCGGATTTTCCGGTATATTTTATTATTATGTACCATCTTGTGTTTTTTAAGGAAAACTTCTATATTTGGACCAAGGAAAGACTAAACTTGAGCATATGTTTTAAAGAACAAGAGAGACAAAAAGTAATGATGAACAATAGAATGTGGGTGGAACAGGACGGTGCCCCTCCGCACTACCACCACGAGGTACGTGAATTTTTAGATGATAATTATCCTCAATAATAGATTGGGCGTGGAGGTTTTGTCCAGTGGCCCCCAAGGTCGTGCGATCTTACCCCATTAGAATTTTCTTATGGGATATATTAAAGAACTTGTATATGTCACAACTCCGACTACAAAAACAGATATGGAATATAAGATACGAGATGCTTGTGGGACAATAACATTGGAGATGCTGGGAAGCGTAAGGGAAAGTATAATAAAACGATTAAATGTATGGATTCAGCAGGAGGGACACCTTTTTCGAATATATTTTAAGAAGAACTCATTAGTAACTGTAAAATTATCAAATGACTTGAGAACGTTAGTTTATTTTATATCAGGTTCATTTATATAATCACAATAAAAACCATTGAAATATTACGTAACGTAGAAAAATTAAAATAACTCAAAAACAGTGAAAGATAGGTATAGGACATACTTATGAAGAATTGTGTGGTTTTTTATTTTCTTTAAGATAGCGTAACAATATACGGGGTGTTCTATTTAAGAAATTTTAGAATTTCAAGTTTCGCAGGCTTGAACATATATTTTGAACACCCGGTAGTATTTATCTCTAGTATTTCTCCTTCAGAACATCGGCTTAAGCGTAGTCTTTCCTTGTTCCTAATATAAAAGCGTTCCTAACAAAACACGAATGCGATTTTTTGGATAAAATTCGAATTATTTCCAAAAAGCGGAGAGTTTAGGTGCATGGAACCTATATGAATAAAGCTTCATAATTGCATGTAGAATCAAAATCGAATGATATACATGTTGTTTCATTACAAAAATAAACGCTGTCTTGTCCATTTTGGAACACTCTGTATAGTCAAGAATAATTTTAAAATGCGCACACTTGCTAGCCATATAATATGATAAATAAATTTTATTGGCAAAGTTTAGCCATAAAGCACCAGCTTACTTTACTCTGTCGCTGACTCACCCGGTACAACAAGTAAAAATAGAAAGCTTTGATTATACGTAACTATAAATAATTCTTACCTTTTACTGGATTTAGTTTTACATGGTAGCGTCCCCTTTAACAGCATATGTATTAAAATTAATTGTATGTCAGTAAAAAAAATAGCTACCAAAATTTAATCCTTCCTTTAATTGCAAGTGTTCCATTAAGCTAATATCGACATCCTCTCCTTCTTCTTCTGCTTTCTCACCTTGGTCAGCGTGTAGAGCTTGATACAATTCTGCCCGATTCTCCAAAATCTCTCTGACAATATCTGTTTTAATTTAATTTTAAAATATTTTTATCGCAAAACATAAATTGTTACGTTACCTATAAGGACATCTCGACTGCTAACCATGTCTTGCAATTCTGTTGTTACCTCTTTCATTAGCCAAGGCATGAAACCCTCATCCAAATCTGAAAATTATTACTTATAACAATTTTAAGTTGAATACTTCTAAGCCGACCTTTTTTAACGTTATCGGCAAGGAAACCTTCTTCTTCTAAGCCTTCTAAGACTGACGGTAATAAATCTGCCATATATCCTTGCATTAACACAGCTGCCGCTATCCTTTCCTCCATTTCCTTTTGACTTTGCAATCCTGCCTCATATTCCGACATTCTACGCTCTTTTTCTGCTTGAAAACGACGTTCCCTCTCTTCTAACCTTTGAGCCTCAGCGGTTTCAGCTGCTCTTACTTCCAAAAATCGTCTTTGTTGTTCACGCAATCCAAATAATTCTTCCTCTTCTAAAACTTCTATCAAACCTTGCTCGACAGTTTTTCCTACTAATACTTCAAGAATAGGTTGTACTTCCATGTCAAAATCAAATAGCTAAAATTATTAATTTTAAAAATAAGGTTTAGATTATTTTAATAATTATACTTACATCTCCTGGATAGATCTGTGTTGCAACATCTGCACCAGTTTTAGCAGGGACATAAAATGGTGATACAGGTCTCTCCAAGAAAAGTTCAGTCTGCGTAAATACATCGTTCACGGGTGGAGTATTCCATATCTCTTCTAGGTAAAGTTCCGTTTGTACAGGTTCGTGTCGTCGACCAGGAACAGGAGGTGGTGATCCAATTCGCAATTGGGCTCCGCGTATCTGTTGCTTTTGAGCTTTTCGTCTAGCTAGTGCTCTTCTTCTGGCTTCTGCTGCTCTACCCGCAGCTGACTCTGTTTCTCCCTTAACACATATATGGAAATTCATTATGCATACTTTTCTTAAATATTAAACATTACAGATCGGCGCATTTAAATGTTAAGCAAGCTCAAGAGCAATAGGTATCAGCTGTGCAGTGATGTGCGAGTACAATGGAAACTTACCTCAAGTTTATCATGTGAAAGCAGTTTCGCATACGCAAAGTTGGGATTCCACTTTGGCAGCTATTAGTTACATCATCAAATATTACAATTAATATTACACCTAAGATTTAACGATTCAAATAAACAATTACTACAGCTTATGTAGTTAGGTATATCGCCAGTTTAGTAAAGAACGCTGCAAGACACAGAGTGTACAGTTTTGGCCCGAACTCAAAAGATAAAAAACCATATTCGATGGTTAGAAAATACTACAAAATGGATTAATTATTATAATCGATGGTCATCAATAGCCAAATTAATTTTTTTGAAAGGAATAGCATTATTTTATTGCATTTGGTAGCTACAATGAGAATTTCGTGCAACTATTTTTAACCCACGACGAAAAAAGAGGGGTGTTATCAGTTTAACGTGTGTATCTGTGTACCTGTCTGTGGCCACAAACGAAGTAACCGGTTTTAATTTAGTTTTTTTTGTTTGATCGAGAGTGTTCTTAGCTGCGATTCAAAAAAGTCTGTTTTGCCGTTTGAGATCATTAGCTCTTTTCTAGTTGAGGAACGGATTTTTTAGACGTTTTTTTGTTTGTTTGAAAGGTGACTTGATCGAGAGTGTTAATTTCTAATCTTTATTTTGATTTTTTTCGTTTCGTACCTCGAGAATTTTACGGGTTTATATACCGCCTTCGTTATAAAAAAATCTGTTCTTTTCAGAACAAAAATGTTATATTCGATTTCGCGTTTATAATTATGTCTCGCAAGCGGTTTGGTAGTAGACGAAAAGAGATGATTGCACCTTTAATTTCGTTTTTCGAAGCGGAACGTGATAATGGTGGTCCTTTTTTACCTTTAACTGCTGTAGTGAAGTACATAGATTAATATTTTAATTACGCTGTATTAAATGTCTACTTTCAGCGGGTGGCAGTCGCATTAAATATTAGCATGGTACGGTGAGTTGTTTCACAAACTGAAAAACAACGACGCTTTGAAATCATCAATATTTTTTTTTGTAATGTAACCATTGATAAACCATTGTAAAAGAATATTTTAATATTTTTAAAGAATTTTTTGTATAAAATAGAACAATCGTCGGGAGATAGAAATCGAACTTTCGCCTATGATCAATGTGTACTCGGATGGTCGATTTTCATAAGTCTGGGGCATTCATTAGAATCTTGGTGCAAAATTATGTCACTTTTAATTCTGATTATGAAATTTATCAACAAAGTTTGAAAAAACAGAAAGAATTTTAATAACTTAACCTTTCTATTGAATGTTGAAATGCAAACAAACATTTGACAACACTGTTTAAATTAGACGGCATGAAGCTTGATCCCGTGCATTTAAAAAGTTTTTACATATATTATATAAATCTCTGAGGTGAAATATGAGGCTTATGTTACAAGTATTAAATGTCATAGTCATTTTGATGCATTTACTTTAGTGTTTTAATCAGTTCGAAGTGAAGTGAGGCTAATCGCTTGAGGCGGTAAGTCGACAATTAGGAATAAAATATTTTGTGACATCGAAAATTGCAACTTATGATGGCTGTAGATGGCCAACGACTATAGACTCTTATAATAGTTGGTAGATGGCAATATCTGCTCTCCTAATTGAGATTTTACGTTATATATTAGTCATATTTTACATACGGATTTTTTCAATGCTGCCAACCAATGAAATCAAAATGACTAGAATTTTAAATTTGTACAACAAAAATTAAATTGTACTTAAATTTAAGCTATAAAATGGCAAGAAATGTAATGCGCGTGATGCACATATTAGAATATAATATATTAAAAAACAACTTTCACAAGACCAGTCTTGAAGCACGAATGCAAGTATAAAAAAATGAGTGGCGTAGCCACGAGTTTTTTAAACAATGAGTGCTTTAATGTCTTATCAAACACGTTTTTATGCTATTTTTTGGAATTTGCTCTTTTTAAACAAACATTTTTATTGAAATACGTGAAATTGACAAAAATACTGTCGCAAATTTGCTCACAGCAAAGTTTTCCACTGCACGCATCCTGACACATTTTGTAACACGTACATTATTCCTAATCAACGCTTTGCAACATAAAAATTTTCGTAAATTGTTTCGTAAATTAATGGCTATAATGACATGGAGATGATGATGTGTTTCTTAATATGTCCATAAAAGAATCAAAATGGAAGCAAATTACAAAAACGTTAATTGAAATAGTTGTTTTTCAATATGTATACTATTTTGAACAGATTCTTACAGTTAAATAAAACAAAAACGTCTACATGTCATTTAGAGCCGGTTTCATAATCGGCTTCTAAATACTCCTTTAACTAAAGTTTACTTTAAGTTAAAGTTTCTTCAAATCGGCTTTTTAAATAGATCGGTCTCACAATCATCGCTCGAGACCTTCATAGCTAAATGCTCCTTTAAGCACAATAATGATAAGTTGGCTACACTGAAATGTCATTTGACATCCTTCAGACGTATTTGCCGCGCGTAGAAATGTAAAAATGAGTTCTGTACTAAAAAGAGCTCGCGAAACCAATTTCACGATCTTGGTCGAAGAGGTGAAGAAATTCAAGAAAATTATAGAAAACGAGCAACTAACAAGATTAGTAATAATGAAAAGGTATTTTTACATATTCTATAAAACACATAATTTAATTCCTGGCATATTAGCTTGAAGCTTGGAGAAATATAGAAATGGGTTTCAATGCCGAAGTCACTGCAAAGAGAACCTTGCAACAGTTGCGGGCAAAATACGAAAATTTAAAAATAGAATTGCGAAAAGTAGCAGCTTCCCAGAGACAAAGTTTAATAGAAACTGGTGGTGAACCTTTTACGCGCATTGTGGATGATCCTGTACTTTTATCTTTATTTGAACTAGTCAATTATAAGACGGTTGTGGGACTAGCTTAAAATTATGATAGTGATAGCCTACAAACAGTGATCAACCATGTAACAATTTAGAGTTTTTTTATATTCAGGGTGGTGCTGACATTTTTTGTATACATCGCAAATTATATTATTGCTCACAGATTATAAACATTTTTTAAACATCGGTTTTCATGTTTTCAGGCAGAGAGTAAATGGTGAGTAATAGTCAGCATGTCCTGGTTGTACATGCTGCTGAATCGCTAGTAAGTTATTTGTACACAAGAATGGCCACATTATTCTTTAATTTTCAGACACCAAATGAAGATATAATATATGATCTATTGGAACCTGTAAGCTTTGTCAACATGAACGTATGTGTTTGATTATTTCATAAATTCGTTGTAGGTTATTACTGATTATTCGCCACCCACACAAAACGATGCCAAGATTGTATAAACATTGTACATTTTTTATTCAATTATGAAATATACCGTTTTACGAAAGTCAGCTTGGAAGCTCTACAGAAATCATTAAAAAAACACTAAATCAATACACCTGGCTGATGAAATTTTAAAGTCAAATGATGTATGTATCTCTATAGTTTTTAATATTATGATAAAAACCTTTTGAATTTTAGTGGAGTGACTATACAGCACGCAAGTTGAAAAAGCCAGTAAGGGCAAACTTGCGATCTAAAGTTCCGAACACTGTCGCAGAGGCAAAGGCGCAATATTATATTCCCAGAAATCGCTACTGGAGAAATAAATGCGAGAGATATGCGAGAAGCTAAGGAACATAAGAAAAAAATGAAATTATTAAATTTGGAAATATTAAAAAAAAAAGAATAGAGGTTAATAAATATACTTGTATATTAAAAACTTTCTATATTTTAACTCTGAATCAATATTTACAGCCTTGAAAAATGTTCGATAATTAGGAGTTGTCTAAATTGGCGGCCTGTTGGATTTATTTCATTTTAATTTTGTTCTGCTTCCTTTGCTGCAGGTACATCTTCATTATCCAATTGCATGTCCAATTGAGTGGAATATCCTCATTCATATTTACAGCTATGTTATGCAGCACAGCTGTAACTACAATAACGGCATCGTAGTGTTGACGTTCAGGCGAATTCCTTGAGATAAAATTGGAAAACGTCGTTTCCACATCCCATACTGCCTCTCTACAACATTCCTTGTACGAATGATCGATTCATCATACAAATTGTCTGCCTCTGCGTTTGAATATTCCAATTTCACTATTAAATATTTTTCATTGCTATAACTGCTGTATCCTACCAACATGTATTTGCCATAACACCCTCAAGTTGTCGCATCCAGGCCAACGTGCAACAATATTCCTAATTCTGAGTTTGGCATCTAATATTGTTTGTACGTTTAACGCGAAAAACCCTTCCTTGACCTGAATACTTCCGCATCCTCGCCACCTGGGGATTGGATTTTTATAAGAGTGCAATCAATTGCACCAATAATACGAGGAAAACTAGCGATCCTGTAGAAACTCTTTTTACTATACGACTGTCAGATGGCTTTGACACCCCAACAAAATCTCCAACTGTGATGAGCATACTCCCAGTGGCAAGAAATCTGAGGATTAATAATAGTTGTATAATGGGCTGAATGCAACCTCCTCTGAAATTCAGTTAAGTCCAGCTGATAATTAAAATTAGAGAAAAAAAAACGATTTACCTACCGATTTGTGGGCAACCATATTTCGCTTTTAATTTCATTGAGCAAAAACGAAAATGTAGGTTTTGTATGACGAAATTTATCAAAAAACACAACATCGTCGTTCTCTTCATAAAAATTAATCATTTTCTGATACACTTTTCGCCTCCTCACAAACATTTTTTCGTCTTCCGATTCCGATGAAGTTGTATTTGAACTACTAAGTGTAATATAACTTCTCGCCATAATAAAGAAATGCCAAATTAAATGCACAAAGAATACGTTTTAACAAAATATCACCCCTTACAATTTCTATCAGTCTTTGTTGACATTTTATATTTTAGGTTAAATCCACCTTTAGCATCTTAAAGTGCTGTCATCGTAACTTTAAGTTAAAGGAGTATTTAAAGAGACCTTTAGTTTAAACTGTGTTTATGAAATACACGGCACGAGTCAAAGGAGGTTTAAAACTTAAAGTCTCCTTTTAAATTTATTATGAAACCGGACATAGTTTGGTAACTTTTAATGATTTAAAACTAATTTTTTTTAATTTTCTTTTGTAAAAAATTACATTCAACATTAAACTTCCAGTACATCATTCACTTGAGAAAAAAAACAATCAAATTCAATAAAAAAACCATTCTGTTTGATATAAGATATTTTTATTATGGTCATTTGGCACTATTTTTCCAACTTTAATGTGGTTTTTGATTCATTCAATTCGGACCAAACTGTAGACGCTATCGCTTGAAGCGTTTTTTATCAGACTATATACTACAAATTGTGCAAGCTTACATGCTGTGTGGATGTTTCAAAATTTGCTACAATCTACCTATGTACGACAGACTCAACCATAATAAATGGTCCTATTATAGTGGTTGCAAGCTAAGTAGCATATTTATAAGGTATATAAATAGGTATTTACCGTTTGCATGGGATGAGCAAAGTTGCTACCACGTACAATTCTCTTTTCAAACATAAGATTTCCATATGGAACGGGTGCATCTCTGAAATGAAAAATGTTAAGTATAAGGTATGGATTAATCAAGAAAGCTGATCACAGATTCATCAATAATTATAATTTTCATTACCTATAAATTAGGATAGGTACATTTTTTTAAGTCTACTTGGTTTAATGTTTAAAAATCGGTATTTATACTGGATACGTTCATCAATATTTCACTAGAAATGTATTTAGAATTTAATGTGTTTAGTTTTCTCATTTGAAATAATTTTTATGTGGGAATAATTTATATAAATATTTGTAAATTACCACGCACTTTTCTTATGCAAACGAGAGCACCGTCAAATTATCTGAATTTTTGATATATAATAGCACTTGAAGTTCTGATCAAAAGTCTTCATGGGCCCAATTATATCTTATGGCTAGTTTTCGATATACAGGGTGCTGAAGTTCAAGATCCCAAAATTTGTATAATGCGTACCAAAAAGTCCCTGTTAAATATTTTAGAAAGTTTTTGGCTGATATATGTAGCCAAAATACACACTTAATGATAAAAATATAAATATTAATAGTTACAGGGCGATTCAAGCTGTCACAGACCTTTTTTGGATAAAACATGTATTTTTACATTGCAAATATAGCGTAAAATAACATTAAAAAAGTTTCTGAATATTTGATATAGTGTACATCTCGATGTCTTCGTTCAAATTCCTGATGGTAAAATTATACCCTATGGCTATTTTTCGAGATATTAAACGTTTAGTTTATAAAATACCCATTTTTATAGTAACAAAAAATAACTACAAAATAAGGGAAATGTTACAAATTATTTATTTTTACATACTGCGTTAGTTTATGGTACTATTTTATTGTTTAAAGGTAGATTAAAAGAGTCATACTTACAGGGTGATCCCACTTGGAAGATGACTAAATCCACAAATCCAAAACAGATGCTAAATAATAGAAACTAGGTACATATTACCTATTTATATAAAAAATCTTACGCTTCAATATGGGTTATTAATTGGGTTTTACATATAATACAGGACCATTCAATACTCCATTTATAAAAAAGGTTTAAAGTTTGAGTATAAATTCAAAAATCAGATTATGCACTCGTATTCACCTATATGGTAGATGCAGAAAGGTCTGTTCACTTGATCGGTCGCTGGCAGAGACTAAATAATAATCATGTTTCTGAATTTCTTCGCTTAGACATCAATTATCTAAAAGATTTAGTTGGCCCTTATCATCTTTATTTGAGCCCATCTTATATACAAGCTGAACTACAAAGAGACGAACCTAATGTTTTAGAAATTGATGAATTAAGAGAGGAACCCAATTTTCTACGTTTTAGAGTTTACTCTACATTTAGAAACGCAACTAAGTATATGTTGTGGTTGGCATACGAAGACGCACCTAATGAAGACAATCCTCCAGTTTTCTACTACTACTGCACGTGTCTGTCCGGTGCGAGAACTTTAAGTACGTGTGCACATATTGCAACGATTTTGTGGATTTTGGATATGTTAGGCACCAGAATAATATAATATTTCCATCAACGCGTCTACTAAATTGTGTTGATGATGCTGAAAATCGTTTATTACCAGAAAATATTGTTCTCGGTCCCATAATAGAGGATATTTAAAGTGCAACCACCATTAAATCTTTTAATTTTACTTAATTCTTGACGTTATCGCGTTTTTTTCAGTTGAATCAATCATTTACTAATTAATCCTTTATTTTGACTTTTTTTTCTTTAATTTAATTTATGAGTGGTAGCCTCATAAAGTAACTACAGTTTTTCCCATAGCTTTAACAATTGCAATAAATATCAGTGGAACAGGCCTATAGGGGATACCACTTAAAAAAAACGCGCCTAAGGCTCTACCTTACGGGTGGTGTGGGAACGAGCTTAACATCTAAATTATAGGTTCAATAAAAAAATATATATGTCACAGTTCGACTTACCTGTAATCCGATCAAGTGAACAGTCCTTTCTGCATCTACCATATAGGTAAATACGAGTCCATAATCTGATTTTTGGATTTATCTTTAAACTTTAAACCTTTTTTTGTAAATGGAGTGTTGAATGGCCCTGTATTATATGTAAAACCCAATTAATAACCCATATTGAAACGTAAGATTTTTTTTTATTATAAAATTAGTAGGTAATATGTACCTAGTTTCTATTATTTAGCATCTGTTTTGGATTTGTGGATTTAGTCATCTTCCAAGTAGGATCACTCTCTAAGTATGACTCTTTTAGTCTACCTTTAAATAATAAAATAGTACCATAATCTAACGCAGTATGTGAAAATAAATAATTTGTAGCATTTCCCTTATTTTGTAGTTATTTTTTGTTACTGTGAAAATGGGTATTTTATAGACTAAACGTTTAATATCTCGAAAAGTAGCCACAGGATATAATTTTACCATCAGAAATTTTGAACGAGGACATCGAGATATATACTATATCAAATATTCAGAAACTTTGACGGAACTTTTTTTTTAATGCTATTTTACGCTATATATGCAATGTAAAAATACATGTTTTATCCAAAAAAGGTCTGTGACAGCTTGAATCGCCCTATAACTATCAATATTTTTATTTTGATCATTAAGTGTGTATTTTGGCTACATATATTAGCTAAAAATTTTCTAAAATATTTAAAAGGGACTTTTTGGTACGCATTTTTGGGATCTTGAACTTCAACGCCCTGTATATCGAAAACTAGACATAAGATAGAATTGGCCCCATGAAGACTTTTGATCAGAACATCAAGTACTATTACATATAAAAAATTCAGACAATTTGACGGTGCTCTCGTTTGCATAAGAAAAGTGCGTGGTAATTTACAAATATTTATATAAATTATTCCCACATAAAAATTAATTCCTTTTATAGCAATATCAGTGCAATTTTATGTTTATACACCAGCGAAGTAAACGGAAATATATAAGGCAGTCGTGGTCGAGCGGTTAAGGAATCAAATTTCCTCTGGGAGCATAGGTTCGAATCCTACAGACTGCGGCAAGATTCTTTATTCATTAGTTTTATAAAATTCTTGTAAATTGTGATCATATAAATCTTTAAATTATTGTTGTTATAATTCACCTTAAATCCTAATAACAAATAATCCGTAGTAGTTTTCCGTTCTATTGTTTTCCATTGTAATGAGTAAATTTATATCAAATGCATTATTTATTATTTTATGTAGTAGAAATAGTTTTTTTTTAGAATGAAATTTTACGTAGAAATAAAAATTTCAATTGTATATCATGATCAATAATCACTAATACTTGAAACAAAGCATCTGAAAAATAATAAAAAAAAGTAACCGTGACTGCTAAAATGACTGATTATCGAAAATTGCTCAAAATATGTTTGCTGATTGCTTGCCACCCTGTACGGTATATCATCATTCGATCACAGCCATAGCTAAGTGCATATAAGAATAAACAATATGAAAAGAAGTACAATTAGGTAATTATAATTCGAACGCAAGCAAAAATAATGAATTCGTATGTTATAATAAAGAAAACGATGTATGACATAAACTTACCCTTGGTTTTTAGTAACATTGCTATTAATATCTCTAATATTTTCAACAAAACGGTGTACACCAATAACAGAAGATGCTACAACGGCAGCAGCTTTAACGGCAGCTTCACACTTCGCTTTATGAACTTCATCAACTGCTTTATGCAAAACTCTTGGTTGGCTTGCATAAGCATATAATTTTTTTTCTTTAACAACAGGTGGTTCAACTTTGTACCCTAATAAAGACGCAATTTCAGGAGGTGGATCCAAAAAATAACCTTTTTTAACTGTTGTAATAAAAGGTTTTCTTGGTGTTTCTACTTTAACCTTCATTACCACTTGTTTTTCTTCTTTTTGCAATTTTCGTAACTTGGCATCTAAAGCCCTCGTAAAAGTATTATCTAAAGTTCTCAATTTTTGCTTTTCGTTTCTATCTTTTGCAGCACTGTTGCAATGATTTAAATTACCATTAGATATGCTTACATTCTTATGCAAATTAATAACGTTTTGCAAATCAATATATCCATTGGATCTTGTAAAATTTTTAAGTTTGTTATCTTCTAAATTTCCTATTATTCTTCTAGTTGGATATACAATACCATTTGGTTTAATTTTATGACCATCTTTAACAAACGATTTAAAAATTGACTCTCCTATAATTGCTATTGGTAAATTATCTTGATTTAACACTTTAAACGCAGTATCACTATCATCCAGTTCATCGGACGGAATTGTAGAAATTGGAGGCACCTCAAATTGTGTCATTATGATAATTTCAGTCTTTCTAAATCACCTACGGTTACTTTTATATAAACCTTAACCGCATACATCCTGTATCAAAATACTTATTATAACACTCTTACAATTTGTTTAACGTCAATAGCAAATAAACAGACACGTAAATCTATTGATTTCACGAAGTGTTTAGTTTGTTTTTATAAATATAGCTGTAACATAATTATGGAATTTATAAAACATCGATTAGTTTTTAACCGTATTAAACGACAGTAAGGTAACTATGCTATATGATTTGTGTTCTAACGTGTTTTCAATGGTTGTTTAAACCTTTATACTATTTTCTTTTCAGAAATATTACGTATAGAACGTATATATATATATATATATATATATATATATATATATATATATATATATATATATATATATATATATAGGTGAACAAATCAGTTCGAGTTACTAGGAGCAAAATACGTAGACTTGAAAATGGCAGATGAGTTCTGCCGAAACGTCGTCAGTTCAACATCGGTTGTTTTCAGAACCGTGGAGCAGAATCTACGCGAGACCGAACCCGGAAGAACACCAACTTATATCCAGCACTGGCGGATACCTAAAACCAACATATATATATATATATATATATATATATATATATATATATATATATATATATATATATATATATACGTATGTTTCGAGTCCTCCATCTCGCGTGTTGATGAGGTTCTTAAAAGAACCTGATTTATCTTGACAATGTTTCGACAAAATCCTATTTGTCATCTTCAGGTCACCAATAACTTCGTGTGACTTCGAAACGGGCTGCTTGAATTTGTCAGGATTTGTTTCTATGTTAAGGGAATACTTAACGTTACCAAACAAACCCAAAACCAATTTTTTTTCACTGCTACTTAGGAGTATTTTAAAAAATAATGTCAATAGCTCTTATAGCACCGAAGATATAGTTAAAAATGTAATGTAACAGAGAATTTGAGGTATAGACAAATGGTAGACTTAAAATAAATAAGTAAGCTAAGAAAACTTTAATTTCGTTCAACATTTCTGCGGTCCTGAAGGGGAGCTATTTAATAAATAATACTTTTAATGACGTCCTAAGTGCGACCATCATTATCAATACACAACTGGATCTCTTGTGGGCTGCACTGCACATTCAATGTTTGTCAGCGGTGTTGAACGTATTCCCTCTTGAATTCTATTTAGTAGGTCTTCTATTGTCGTCACTCTTGTTTGATATACCGTATCTTTCAACTGGCCCCATATCTAGAAATCCAAGCAAGTCAAGTCCGGAGAACGAAGCCAGGGGAATATGCTCCCTCTACCTATCCATGAAATGTTTCATCAAGATATCGTCGTACATTTAATGAAAAATGTGCTGGACACCCAACATGTTGGAAGAACATTGTCCTTCTTGTTTAAAGGTCAATGTCTTCAAGTAGACCGAGTAGTTGGTGTTGAAAGAAGTCTAAAGTGGCTTCGTTTGACCACAAAATTCGAGATAAAACTTGAGGATCGGCTTGTGTCATATTTAATAGCCAGTTGCAAAAGTTCAACTTTCTCTCAAAGTCTTCAGGTATCAAAACTTAGTGAAGGGAAATATGATATGGATGGAATCTAAAAAGATAGGAATATTATCCGTGGGAATGATGGAACAGTATACGTAGGAATGAAGGAAAAAAAAATATAAATATAAATAATATTAAACATTCCTTATCATGTCTGGAAATCAAATTTAGAAATTTTACGAATAATGGGTGGGTCACGGAACGGGTGTTTTGAAACGCATAGTACTCGGTTTGTAATGGGAGTGGGAAAGTGCGGTAGGTGGCTATCATATCCTCTTCAGTTGCAATTTAGTATTAGTCTTGGCGTTGTGGACTCGAGAGCACCACGCATTTACTTATACGTGAAAACGGTGAGTCAGTGACAACTACCCAACGTCTCTTCAGGCAAAAACTCCGCATCGGTCGTCATGGTGATGTCCCCAGCCGCAATACCACTCTTAGGTGGGTTAATGCACTGCGAACGACTGGTTCTTATAGAAAAGGAAACCACCTGGACCTGCAAGAACTCCCAGAACCACCGAATATCGATTGAGTGAGAGAGGCAATGATACGAAGTCCCGGTTGCTCCGCTAGGCGCTACTCTGCAGAGCTGCGAATGTCTCAACGCACTGTGTACAGAATTTTACACAAAGACCTACGGTTTCACCCGTATAAAAGTATGGTAGTGCAACATTTGAATGAGCATTATTACGAACAACGTCTCACTTTTTGTCAAACAATGCTTAACATGTTTGAAGAAAATTAGGATTTGGCCATCATAATGAGCGATGAAGCCCATTTTTATCTTAATGGGGCAGACAATAAACAAAACTGTAGAGTTTGGGCTGCGGAAAATCCTCGTGAATTACGTGAGCGACCACTGCACAGTACAAAAGTGACTGGTGCGGTATCGTTAATTGCGGAATTTTCGGCTCTTTCTTTTTTGAGGAGGATGGAATTACAGTGACGGTAACTTTAGACCGCTATGTCAACATGTTTGAAACCCACTTCCTACCTGAGATTTGCAGACAAGGAATCAATAGGGGCATCAGTGTGGTTTCAAAAGGATGGGGTGACTGCCCATACAGCGAGAGCATCCATGACCGCATTCGGACTGCATTCCCTAATCACGTGATTTCATGCTTTGGAGATCTCCCATAGTCTCCACGCTCACCTGACCTTTCCATGTGCGATCTTTATCTCTGGGGATTCCTGAAATCACGCGTCTTTGAAGGGAAACCACGCACGCTTGAAGATTTGAAGACTGCAATACATGAAAAAATCGTCGAAATTGATAAAGAAACTTTGGCAAGAGTGGGCGCTAGCTTTCGAGAGCGACTTAACACTTGTGTTCGTGAAAACGGACATCATTTGTCAGACATAATTTTTCGCCCATAAGAATATAATGGCATAGTTTTGTGATTCATTTTATGGAAATAAATTTCTTTTTTTTTAATACTAGAGAGTTATGCATTTCGGAAAAACATCCGTTTCTCGTGACTCACCCTGTATTTTTAAGGAACCTACTTACTTGTGCTTTTTTTATAATATTTTGGACGCCTTCATCCCAAATTTTGTGATTATCTCCTAATACTTAAATGCGGATTAGTTTCATATATATATATATATATATATATATATATATATATATATATATATATATATATATATATATATATATATATATATATCAAGACATTTATGGAGTTTCCTCAGTACAACCTCGAGCTCGTCTATTATACCTAGGACGAATACTAGTGAAAGAAACATTTGGTATCATTAGAATGTTTTTAGAAAAGTCGACCGTTTTGTTCCTTCAGGATGTTGCGCCCTCTATTGGTAGACGGAGATAAAAAATTGTTGTGATTTTGGATTTGTTTATTTTATTTATTTATTGATATTAACATATATTTTTTATGAACTGATTAATTGATTAATTGACAAATTCAAGCAACCCATTAGTTACACGATTTTTTCCACTAACACGTTATATGTTTCCGAGTAATCCGATTTTTTTTTGTAAAAATTGCCGTCTCTTGCAATCTTTAGAAAATCGAATATCTCAGGAAATGTGGAAAATGGTACCGAAGACAGGGGGTACCAAATAGAGGGCGCTGAATTTTTGAAATTTTCAAACATACGTAACTCCGTTTTTTAAATATTTTTTTATACATTTTTAAATCGTTTTTAAATTGTTTATCGAACATCCATTACATTCCATACCTAACTTTAACCTTTTTATTGTTATTTACAGTTTTAATATTATTTTAACAATTTTGGCTGTGTACGACCCGGTAGGCGTTTAAACAAATGAAAAACACATGGAAAATATTTATTCTCTGAAAAATTTTCAAAACTAGGATTAAGGTTTTAAAAAAAATATACAAAATTGTACTAATGAAAGGTTCAAAATATCTGTTCGATGTGGGCGCCTTCGTTTTGTGAACATAAGCGAATTCGCTCGCGAAAAGAAATTTTTGTAATCGTTACTTTTAATACATAAACAATAATACAAAAAAATTGTATATAACTAAATATATAAACTTTTTTGATTATGTATTTAATTTCAACAAATATGTCAAAATTTAATTTTTTCTAATTTTATGTAAACGATTACAAAAAATTTTGTTTGCAACACGTGCGCTGTCCCCTTTTTGGTGCTCGGCCTTATGCTTTATTCCTCGGCTACGCCTCGGGTAAAAAAGAACGGCCTCGCACCAAGAAAGGTGTAAACAGCGCACTACTTGCGAAAACTACTATTGTACACGCGCTAACATTTCTGGCGTAATCTGTCTGAAAGCCTGTGTTATGCACAGTTTCATGTTGTTAAAAGTAGTCGGTGGTTCCTGATACACCAGATTTTTCACATAACCCCATCGAACAAAATCTAAGGGATTTAAATCTGGCGATCTTGGCGGCCAAGGACTCGATTCCCCTCTTCCTATCCATCGTTCATGGAATTGTTCTCTAATAATTGTCTTGCAATAATACTGAAGTGTGCAGGTGCGCCATCCAGTTGCAACCACATGTTTTGTCTGATTATTAATCTTCACAATTCACTTTACGTAGTATTCAATGAATTGTGAAAAAATTGACCAGTCAGAGTGCAATTAAAGAAATGTGGGTCAATAATCTGAGTACCAATTATTGATAGACCACTTATTTTGTCTATGACATTCCATAACAATGTGCGGATTTGCATGGGAATTAATAATGATAATTATGTCCATTGACTAACCATTATTATGAAAAGTAAATCCATCTGCCCATAAAACGAAATTGTAAAATTGGGGTTCTGTTCGAAGCTTATTCATCAGCAACTGATAGCAATTTGCACGTGCCTCATAACCGGTTGAGTAGTTCCTGATGTAGTTGCCCTTTAGATGGATGGAAAACGTTTTTCTTTAACACTTGACCAACTGATCTCGAAGAAATTCCCAAATAAGAACTTAATATCCGTTTATTAACTGTAACCAACACCCTATATTCATTTTCTTCATTTGTCACTGCTTTATCTCGGTTACGAGCTGTGTACTTTACATTTCCTGTTGAAAATCATGTCTGCCATTCCTTCTGTAGATGACTTCATTTTGAAAAAAATGTTGGTCACAAAGAGATATGCCTATTTAAAATCTTAATAATGTATTGAAAACTCACAGTTACTTTCATGTGTTTTTCATTTGTTTAAACGTCTATCACGTCGTATACAGAAAAAATTGTTAAAATAATATTAAAACTTAAAATAACAATAAAACGGTTCTATTTAGAAAGACGGAGCCCTCTATTTGGTCCCCTCTCTTCGGTACCATTTTCCACAGATGAAAAAGTTTGGCCAATTCATGCTTAATCTGATAGTTCAAACCGCACCTCTCTAAGTTACACATTTCCTGAGATATTCGATTTTTTAAAGACTGCAACAGACGCCAATTTTTACAAAAAAAAGCGAATTACTCGGAAACAGTCCATTTTAGACCTTACATATGATAAGTGGGAGGATATGTGACAACAGGCAGAAAATCCACCCGCGTACCACACAAAATTGAAAACACCGAACCCGCTTCAATAGCTAAGCAATCCTTATCAGCTGGTCGACAGCTGGTGAAGGTAGCCTCGCTGTTAAAAAGGCGTTCTATGTTCTTAATTGTTTGTGGTACGCGGGTGTATTTTTTGTTCGGGGTATGCCGAGAAATACCCCGAAGGAGTATATGGGATATTTAATTGAATAGGTACTACTTAGTGTCATAAACATTAGTTATATTACAAAAGATAACGCAGTTTAAAAAAATTACCGTAGTGAAGATATTTACACGATTCACTAAAATTACAATAAATCGACAATCGCTGCTCATTCAAGTAAGATATTAAATAAAATATTGGTTCTGTTATTTATAGACACACAGTGAAAAACGTACGTTTGCGATTCCACATAATTTTCATTTTAATAGGTTGATTTCACATTGATAAAATAATTTACAGTTTGACGTAAACGATTGTGCAATACTTTATAGCAATATAAGCACGTAACATATTTAAAGTTGATGTACTCATTTTACAAGCTCTTACTTTCAATTATTGGTTTCGTGATACCTATAGGTTAATTTTATCGCAGAAAAATTAACTCCAATATAAAATATGCCATTTAATGATGACGTTTTTGTGTTTTACAGCTAGAAAAAAAGATACATGCTTTTTTATCATCATCGATAAAAACGCCTGTTCCTCATTATCAGACTACATCTAGTAGACGCCGTCGCGTCGGTACGTTAGTTTAATGTTTGTTCTATCAGTTATAATTATAAAATTTTGTTGATATTGAAACATACAAAATTCATTCATATAACACGTGTCTATTAATGATTGAAGCTGACGTCATGTCAAATCTAGGAAATTTCTTAGCTTAGTATTTGCAACACTGAGAATTATATTGTAAAATCAATCGGTGTCTACCTTTTTTTGCCATAGTCCCACGTTTCTGTTTTTCATTAGCTTTTATTATAATTTTTCCGTTCATTCCTCATTCCTGTATTAATTTTTCGTTATGTTCACAATCAGTTATTTTCATAACTCCTAAAATAAATTTTAGAATTAATTTATGTCTACAGCATCAGGGTGATCATCTTCAACATTTTTTGTATTAATATTAATTTAATGAAGAATGTTTGTTTGTATTTTTGCCATAACAATAATTTCAAAATTTATTTTGTTAAATAATTGTAATTAGCAAATATTGGCAATAAACATTTCCAAAAGTAGGGGTATTCTGTTTAATTTTAACAAACAATGTTTGTAATTACATCAAAGGTCATTTCCCCATGGGACGTTAATGTCAACCGAAATGAACTGTAGTGGTACCAACCTAACCAAAATTTGCTACATGACGTCAGCTTCAATTATTAATAGACACCCGATATTCTGCCGTTAATTTATCTTTAAGGATAATTTGGCAAACTCGGTAATTTGCCATGCCAGTTTTTCTCGTAAAAATACTGATTGGCAAAATTCTTTCGTTACAATGAGAAATTTATTCGGTAAAATAAAAGCTCTTGTGTTTTTACTGTTGAATAAAATTAGATTATGGAAATAAACCGATTTTTAAGTTAAACCAACGCAAAGTAAACTTAATATCAAGTGACCTTTTTGACTAAAACGCTTTAAAGATTTACATTTCCGTTAGTCTACAATTTGTATAGCCGTTTAAAGATGAAATGCGGTTATGCATAAATTTTAACTCTGGTCATCTTACATACCAATAAATTGTAGCATGTTTATTTTGATAAACGTTAAAGTATTAGTACATTTACATTTTTTAAAATTTAAATTTTGCATAAATTGCGACTTGTACATGTATCACATGCTTGTATATGTATCACAAGCTGTGTGATAATAATTGTTAAAATTATATGATGTACAATCACATTTTGGGTCGTTATAGTAAATTAGTTGTGGAATAATAATAAGACCAGTTAAGATGACAGTACAACAGTTTATATATAAATTTTACTGAAACGTAATTTTGAAACAAAAGTTTGAAAACAGGTAGAATAAAGCTAAAACTAAAAATTGCGCAATCCAAACGTGGCTTTTGAATCCTAAGGGTTTCAGTTATCAATTAATCTTTGAGTGAATGATAAAAGAATTATGGGTGTAACCAAATGTATGGTAATTTCAAATCACGTACAATAAAAATGAAATAAGTTAATCTATCACTTATGGTAGCAGGAACGTTACTAAAGCTGCATAATTGGTGACTATTGATATAATTGGGATTGAAAAATTCACCTTAACATCTAAAAAAAATTTTTAATCAAATAAAATAAGAAAATTAAAATAACCGACTTACTACCATTACTTATTTTTATTTTCATTTTCATTAATAATTCAAATTTTGGTCAGATCTACAAATATTGTAATTTATTTGCTAAAGAAATTTACTACCTCATGGTATTTACTATGAGAAAATATAACACATTTATATGACTGTAAGTTTTAAAAGTTAGTTTGTAAATATTTAAGCAATTCAATTTTTCAATATTTATTTCATTCGAGAATATTGATTTGGTATACTTTGAAGTGTTCTATATTTATAAAACAATTGATTTTATGAAAAGGATACCAAAGTAAAAGATAATTACCTGTTTTCACTTTCTTCTGATACCTAATTTAAATATTTAAATATTGAAAATATTGTATACATCAACGACAAAAGTGAAGAGTGTAAATGCTATAAAAGCATGGAAACTGAATTCTCTGCAGAACAAAACCTCTAAACTAATAATTTGGTCATTTTGCATTATTGAATTACTTTCTATTCTATTGCACGAACTAATCAAAATACCTATCTTTAAAGTACGAAATCCTGTATTTTTTATTAATTAATGAAAAATACACGAATTCATACCCAAAAGGGTATCCACTAGTTTCAAGAAAAAGTGTATTTCCATTCCCACTCATTTCTTAAAATTTACTATGCATTTTAATTAACAACCAAATTACTGGCATAATAAGAAAGCAAAATAAAATTTTAGTATGCTTTAGTGCAGTAAAATTAATTGAACTTGCTAAAAACGTTTATTTGCTATTGACGCTTTAGAGTGTTCTATACATTTCCGTTCATTGAGTGTTATAATTTGAACAATACATACTATACCACTGAATTTAAACTTAATATGCCCTTGCATAATTGCAGTTATCACAACATGAATACGGAAGAATTTTCAAAATGAAAATATAATCAAACTAGTAACCAGCGTGCGTTACAACGGATTAAGTCGCGTACAACTACGGCTGTCACGAAACTGACCATCGTCCAGTCTGAATAACCCAAGAAATTTTATTGGCGCATGGCTAATTCTGTGTTGTTATCAAGTAAGTATTTCGTGACGATTACTTTTAACAGAAGGTTGAACTTTTCTAAGCGCGGTTGATGTACCTGTATAGTTTTTGCTAGATAAGGTTATTGGACCTTGGTGGCTTAGGTTTTTTTGCGGAATACTTTATGTATTATATGAAATAAATGTATAACTATTTGGAAGTAATAATTTCTTTACAAGGTTATTAAAGTATATGATTGTTTAGACCAGAGCATTTTTTCAGTGATAAATGTTATGGAAAGATATTTTGTATGAGGGATTAAACGAAAAAAAAAACATAAATATCTGCTTTATTACAGTAGTTTCAGTTAAAATGAGAACATAAAATCTTAAGTAGTAAACAGTAAGTTGTACCATTGTATGTATATATATATATATATATATATATATATATATATATATATATATATATATATATATATATATATATATATATAATATATGTACATAATATTTCCTTTTAACAGTATATTTTGCTTACATGATGGAATGGTAGGCGGATAACAAGTCAGCCAACAGTATTAACACAGTATCATTGAGTAATGATTTTTTACTCAATGACAGTATACTTAAATAGTACACTGTGGTATTAGTATGAACCTAATAATAAGATAATAGTACTTTTGACACCTCGAACTCTATTTTTGGAAGTAAAGTAATAATTATATTATTAAATTATGAATATCTTTTTAGTTTTTTCCAGTAAATTAACCTTGAGTGTGATTTACATACAACAGTTCCAAAATAATCAATCCTAATTAAATTTAGCATAAGCACGCACACATATTTGCCTTTATATTACAATAAAAACTTGTGAATCGCAAATGCGCAAAGTTATATGACTTTTATTTATTCATTTCATAGTTATGTTTCAATCAATAAATAAATAAAAAGTATAAAGTGCCAAACTACTGTTTAATACACCAGATTCAGGAACAGAAATATAAATTAACATTTTTACTACACAAAAATATTAAACACAATGTTTGTACCCATTATTAATCCTTGCAAAAATAAAAACTGTGTAATATAATTACTTTTAATAGTAACAAATTTTGAATAGCCATTGTGGTCTATAAATGCAACGTAAACATAAAAACTAAGGGAGCGTTTATGTAGCTACGATGTAAAAGTTTTATGGTAAGATTATGTTTTGCGCCGAGACGATGTTTAATAATTTTGTGTTTCGGGTTCAAAGATTCTAATACGGATTTGATACTAGTATGTTTCAATTCTAGCACGATGTTTAGAGGCATATTTAATTCTTCCACGATTTTTGAGAAACCACTTTTCAAAAATTATTTGTTCAAGAAACAAGTATAAAAAACATCCTTTGCAGAAAGCTTTCTAAGCACTTATTCGAAACTTTAACTCATACTCAATACTCGTGCGCGAGTATTGATCTAACCTAAAAATGGTGCGTTTATTAACCTAGCCTAATATTTCACGTGTATTGACCTAACCTAAACACAAGAAACGAGAGTAACGAGGGGATGAAGGAGAGGCAAGAGTCGAGAGAGGCGTGGCATACGAAAGAGTGAGGGGGGAGAGACTCGAGGTGTGAGAGAGGACGAGAGAGCCGCGAGATGCCGGAGAAGCGAGAGAGACAGGAGGCGGGAGATACAAGAGAGACGTGAGAAACGAGCGCTACGAGAAAAACGAGGGAAGCGAGAGAGGGTAGAGGAACGAGAGAAACGAGGGAGCGGAGAGAAACGAGAGAACCGATAGAGACGAGGGAAACGAGAGATGCTAGGGAGACGAGAGCGACCAGAGAGAGAGGCGGGCACTATCAACTTCTACAAAATATTCGTTTGTTTAAAAATACATCACTAGATGGTGTCGCAAACAAGCAAATCTGCTTTTAAAAATGCACTACTAGATAAAGCCACGATCAACTTCGATACAGAAAACGTGCACTAGTTTAAAAATGCACCACTAGATGACGTCACAAACAGTCAAGTCAGCTTTTAAAAATAAGTGTAATCTAATTGGAGGGATTTTTGTCACGCGCAAAGAACGTGAACATCATATAATCCGAATCTATTTAACTTTCATAAAGATTTCGCTAATGTGGAATGTTATTTTTTCCAAATACATTAGATGTACTTCAATAGTGAAAGGTTGTTATTTGGGGAAATCCAGAAAATAATTACTTTATATTGATGATTACTGCAATTCTCTAAGTACTTTATATTGTCCAGTTATAAGCAAGACACCTAAAATGAATGTGTTATAACTGTAAGCAGCTGTTCACCCTGTCAAGGCGTTCTTCCAATACGATTATCGACAACCCTGGTACATACTTGTTTTTAATTTTAACCCTCATCCCATATTTTATTTACTTTATTTAATTGCTAGAGGCCTTATTTCAAGTTTGGTTATATTTGTGTTGCATTTTTATTAATTTAACTGTAAAACGTATTTTTATCAACGTATGCAAAACTCGGAAATACTATACACGTTAATTTGAGCGATATTATTGATATTATGGTTGTCTAATGATAATGATGAGCGTGGATAAAATAAAACAGAGTCCCATAGCTGCCTTACGAAATGAAATCGGTGTTAGTTTCCAAACGCTTGTGTATTATCAAAATTGTAAATGCAAGTCAGCTTGTTTATTTACCCCCGGGGTATTTTCAAAACGAAATAGTGCCTTCAAGCCTGTTTATAAATTTCTGGCCTTTTGCCAGAGGTATTTCCGAATCTGAGTGATATTATTGTTATTATGGTTGTCTAATGATAATGATAAGCGTAAAACGTATTTAGCCCTGTATGCATAACCCGGCAATAATGTTACAAGCTAATTTGATGCTAGTATATTGACCTTAATGCTGAAGGCTATCTCATGTATTTTTGAGTTGTAGTTGGTTTTAGCAAGCTGTAAGTTAAGCCAAACCAGTATTTTTGAATTGTACGCTGATTTTTGTAAGCTGTAAGTTATGATTCGATTGATTGAGATTGAATTGATTGGGATTGATTTGCTGATGATCAGCTGTTTTCCGCGCCGATGCCCTCACGTTTACAGATAGTACCAGCTCTGAGCCTCGGTTAGCCTTATCTACAAAGTAAGTGGTAGCTCATGGGAGCTAGGTATATACAGTGGGAGAATCGTTACCTGATAGGTTATGAGGAATTATTAGCTCAGCTCCTTGTTTGATTTGATGATTCGTTATGTAATTAGGTAACACATCGGAAACAATTTTAAGGCCCGTCTTAAAAAACATTCTTGAAGTAATACATTCAAATACGACCAATGTAATTAGGCAACACAGCGAAAATAATTTTAAGGCGCGTCTTAAACAACACTCAAGTAATTAATTCAAATACGACCAATGTAGTAAGGTAAAACAGCGAAAATAATTTTGAAGCCCGTCTTAAAAAACACGACCAATGTAATTAGGTAACACAGCGAAAATAATTCTAAGTCCGTCTTAAAAAACACTCTTCAAGTAACAGAAAACATTTTTTATCCTCAACCTAAAAACACGCTTAAAGTAACAAAATGAGATACGGCTAATGTAATTAGACAACGATAGTGAAAATAGTGTTGCTGTACATCTTAAAAAAACGTGCTTTAAGTAATAAATTCAAATACGGTCAATGTAATTAGGTAACACATGGTGAAAGTAGTTTCAATGTCCATCTTAAACAACGCTATTCAGGTAGCGAATTCAAATAACAAAATAATGTTAAAGCATCATCTTAAAAACACTTGCAAATAAGGATTTAATTAATTTTTGGTACGCAAAGAATGTAGGTCTGAGTATATCTTCAAGGTAGTTTTAGATTTTATGTAATGTCTTAATTAGATTTACGAAGATTGAATACTGAAAGCATATTATTGTCGCTTACGTGATCGGTAAAACCAGCTAATTACAGGAATTTCTGCCATGTGTAGCGAACATGGCCACGATTGTATTTGTAACCGACTTTACCTTCTAGGTAAATATTTGAATAGTTAAAAGATATTATTGGTGATTACATAGTTGGTAAAATCCGTTCAACTAGTTACAGAAACGTTTTTCATGCACAAGGAACGTGGACGTGCCTGTATTTGCAGGGTTGATTTATTTTCTATGTGATTGTGTTTTCGCGTTTTCGTGTTTGCGTGTTTTCGCGTTTGTGAGTTTTCGTGTTTTGAGGGTTTTGTGGTGTGTGTGTGTGTGTGTGTGTGTGTGTGTGTGTGTGTGTGTGTGTGTGTGTGTGTGTGTGTGTGTGTGTGTGTGTGGTGTGTGTGTGTGTGTGTCTGTGTCTGTGTCTGTGTCCGTGTCCGTGTCCGTGTCCGTGTCCGTGTCCGTGTCCGTGTCGGTGTCGGTGTCGGTGTCGGTGTCCGTGTCCGTATCCGTGTCCGTGTCCGTGTCCGTGTCCGTGTCCGCGTCCGCGTCCGCGTCCGCGTCTATGTCTGTATCTGTGTCCGTGTCCGTGTCCGTGTCCGTGCCCGTGTTCGTGTCCGTGTCCGTGTCCGTGTCCGTGTCCGTGTCCGCGTCCGCGAATGTGTATGTGTGTGTGGCAACTATTGACAAAAATTTATGTAGATAAATGAAGCAATATTGTTCCATACTCAAAATTGAACAACCTAATTTTGTTTGGTACAACTATAAAACTACTAAATTAAATATTGATTTATGTGTTTATACTTTATTTTGGGCAATTCTTTCCCGATTCTGCATCTTGGGCAAAAAAGTCTATTTTCCTGTTTACACTTTTACCATAACAACACGGTGGATATGTGAAATCAAGAGCTCCATAGTTTGGAGAAATAATTGCTCTGACGGTATCAATCGTAAAAGACGTTTTATTGTGCTTTTGTGTAGTTTTTGGGAGCTTTAACTAAAAAAAGTTGCTTATAACACGTACATAAGGTGTTTTTTGGGCTCAGTTGCTACTACGGGACAATAAAAGTACTATTTCTATTTTGCGTTTATGATATGTACATTATAACACACAAACGGGTGATTTAATGTTTGACTTTATGAAACCGAAAATTTTGTTATTCATGTAAACGAACGAAGTACTTTGTTAATGTAAATAATGTAAATGAAACATAACCTATCCTTTACATGAGTTTACAATGTGGATACTTAATAAGCTAATAGATATAAAATTTGATGATGGAATTCAATTTTCAAGATCAGTACAAATATCAGAGAATTTTGTTGTAAAGGATGATTTGTCACTTTAATGTATATTTGAGGTAAACCACAAAATTAACTGTATCCAATAAGTTAATAATACATTTACAGTAATCATTTGTATTTTCATCAACTGTCTGTAAATCGGTGACAAGACATATTCTAACTCGACAGTTGGTAACCCCACAAATGGTAACGGACAATTCGTAACGCCGATAATTCGTAACTGCGACACTTCGTAACACCGATAGTTCGTAACCACAACTACCCGCAACGGTATAATTCGTAACGCCAACATTTAGTTAATTTGTTTTAGATGTTAGAATCTACATGTTTGAAGACATCCTCTTACTAGCTGTAACCAATCACAAGGCTTATTATAATAATTGGTAATTCCATATTTTCATTTACAAAATGTTTACTTAGAAAGTTGAGAATTTCCAAAAATGGTTATCGGATTAAAGATTTCACTATTCGCTTTAAGACACAATTTTCTTGGAAAGAGAATGACGAAAGATAGTGGGGAAGGAGAATGGCAAATAATAAACAGACAGATAATATCAAATGAATTAAAAATGTTTGTCCTGATGCTGGTCCTTTAAAATGATAAACCTAATTTCACTTGCAACTGTAATAAAAATTGATTTCCATGTTAACAAAAATAAACAAAATAATTTAATCTTGGCGTTATGAATAGTTGTAGTTACGAACTGTCGATGTTACGAATTGTCGCCGTTACGAATTGATGGCGTTACGAATTGTCCGTTACCATTTGTGGGGTTACGAACTGTTGCGTTACGATATGCCATGGATCCCTGTAAATCAGATCATCAACCTAACAAATCATATTAATTGAAGGACTTGCGTGGAAAGACTCTTAACTGTAGAGAATTTCCGAATTGGATGCAACAATAATTCTAAACTTAGACATTTAAGTATGTGGAAACAACCATCTTCGTATTGAATTATTCCTGATTAATGTAATGTAATGGTTAAGATAATCAAAACCAAATATGACCGTTTTTAGTATATTTCAAGATAAGGTGTTAATATGCGCTTAAATTATGCCGTTTACATTTTTTTTTTTTTTGTAAAATGCGACCTCTATTAATGTTGAATAATCTTTTCTGTGTATTTGTTGACTTAACTTGAGTGTATATGATTGTGGTTGTACATGGTCTTATTTTATTCTGACTACAGTGGACTGCAATTTACTTCATTTCTTATAGAGAACATATTTAAGCTCGTTTGAAATACGTTAGTAGCAAATAAAAATTTTAATAAGCTATATCTGAATCGAACTAAAATACACAAATACCATTGTTGCAAATCTGTATTCATAATTATGAAACTTGACATACAAGGTGACAAATGGAGTTTCTTTTTCTTTAATTTTTAACATAAATACGCAAAATAAAAAAAATAGTATAAGCAACTCATTTCATAAGACGTTTTATCGAACACGTGAATTAGTAAACTCGCCGCTGCACGAATAGTTTTCTAAACTTGAACTCGTACGATAAAAACGCATCTTATGAAACTAGTTTCTTAATACACTATTATAATTATAGTAGAGCACTAAAAATTTGAGTCATTGATATTTCTAAAAGTATTGTCAAGTATTACCTATATGGGAACAGCACAGAAACATTTTGATTGGCCAGTTCCATACTTTCTTTAAATAGAAATTACTTGCTGTGATGAAATGATAAAATCACCAATTTACTGATTTTGACCAAATTTCATTGTCGAATTTACCAGTCCAACCATTACGCAAAATGTAGATTTGAGAATTGTTTGCTTGTACGTAATAATAGTTAAGCGTCATTTTATTTTTGAACATAATGAAAAAAACAATAATAAGTTACGTATAAACTGGTGTCTACTTTAAAATCGATTGTGTAGCGTCCCCAGGTACCCTATCTTGAAAAGCGTAATTTCAACTTATTTTCAAGAATAAAAATTCGAGAACCAAACAATCGCTAAGTAATTTATCTTGACTTGCCTGACAATAATGTCACTATTACTCAAATTAATTGCCTGCCTTACTTTGACTTTCCGGCCAATAATTAAAACATTAGAATTTATTTACAAGTCTGATATTTAATTACTCACAAACCTCAAATCTTATTAAACGAAGTAGCCGCCTAGTGGTAGGTACGTTGTGCTATCTAATTTAAATAGGCTGGATGAGGTACGTGTTGCATCATGAGGGGCAGGTAAAAAAAATGAAACTACTCAAATTAAAATCAACGAACTTGGCGCAGCGGTGGTTCAGCCCGTTAATCTGCTATTGTGGGAAATAACCACCAATAAAACCCACTTTATTCATAAATAAGCAATTGCATAAGTACATTAATAAATCAAATAACACAAAAAAATGAATGGGTTAAATATATAACAAAACACCATTAAATCAGGTTAAAGTGCGTATACAATTATAACATTAAAAAATGAATAAAAAGCAATTTAGTTACTCGGAAAGACAATAATAAAAAAACATATGAAGTCACACGTACAATTGGGTCATAAATAATCAAAATAAAAATCATAATAAAAATCGTAACACCAAACATGTGGCCCTTTTAAAACCAATCATGCCGGTCTTTAAGTAAATAGGCACATAAAACAATAAAGCAAATTACGGTACATATAAAATACAGCAACAGTAAAATTGCACAAGTGATGATAAGGTAAAAGCGAGGACACAAGAAGACACAAGGGATTTACAGGTATCTAATTGTTTAGTGCTAAAGCACAAAATACATAAGTCACATTGTAGTAAAGCACATACAAAGAGAAATCAGCTCGCAGGCAAATAATTCTACTTCACCAAACTGAAAAAGAAACTCATTAAAACAAAGCCTTACAAGGGTAAGTTATAAATAGATCACTAACATCGTGACCGATATATTTTGCTTTTTATTCATTTTTTAATGTTATAATTTTGTACGCATTTTAACCTGATTTAATGGTGTTTTGTTATATATTTAACCCTTTCATTGTTTTTTGTGTTATTTGATTTATTAATGTACTTATGCAATTGCTTGTTTATGAATAAAGTGGGTTTTATTGGTGGTTCTTTCCCACAATAGTAGATTAACGGGCTGAACCACCGCTGCGCCAAGTTCGTTGATTTTAATTTGAGTAGTTTCATTATATATATATATATATATATATATATCAGTTTGAGTGCATTAGAAAAATACCGTGCTCCACTCTCTGGTTAACACATTCACTTATGCAACAAATAAAAACAATAGAAATAAAAATTAGAGGTGTTTAGTGGTTATCTGATCTCGGAAGTGTGTACCTAATTGGTAATTTACTCTTACAATTAGTAACCAAAGCGGTATCAAGTACCCGTTCATCAAACCACCTCTACACAAATATAAATAAAACAACGAGCAACAATGCTAATTCGTACAAATACCAGAGTGAGATGGCCGTGTACTGTGTTTTTATTTTAACAGATTTCAGCGACACCATTACTTATTAAGCAAGTGACAATTTTCCATTCAAAATCGGCGCGTAAGAAATTACAATGATTCGTTACGCCTGTTGTATTATGAATTGTAGCAGTTTTAGCTAACGTTGCTATTAAGCACCAGTAACGAACTGGCATCATGTACCGGGCGACGGGTCACTATCCACCAAGGATAAAGTGTGGCATTTTCACTTGTAAACAGTCCCGTATAATAAATCTATTAAAAATATAAAAAGTTTTATTTATAAATATAAATAACATAACATGGTGCAGTCGGAAAACGAAATATAAAAAATAAAGTGAAAATATAGAATTTAAAAATAAAGATTACTGAGTTAAAAAAAGAAAAATAGTGCCTCGTAGAAGTGCATCAGAATGGAAAATTTAAAACAACCCAAACCCATGTAATTGAAGGGAAATCAAGGGATGAATTGGAAAAATTTAAGAATAGTTTTGAGTTGTTCAGCGTAGCGACAGGCTGTAGCGAAAAAAGTAAAAAGGTACAGGGTGCAGTGCTGTTACATTGTATTGGTGAAGAAACTTTAGAAATAATCGAAACTCTTGGTTTGGCAGGGGAAGAAAAGAATGACCCTAAGGCGATAATTAAGAAATTATTCCTAAAACGAACGTTAGTGTGGAACGACATAAATTTAACATTAGGATGCAACAAAGAAATGAAACATTTGATATTTTACTAAACGATTTGAGGAAGATAGCTAGTTACTGCGAGTTTCGTGATGTAAAATACGGACTAATAAAAGATCGTATTGTGTGTGGCACATTAAATCCTAAAACTAAAGATAGACTGCTTAGAGAAGACAAGTTAGATTTAGAAAAGGCAATTGGAATTTGTAAAGCAGCTGAACAAACGGAATTACACACTCGATAACTAGTAGAGAAGACGTCAACTTTAGATGTGGGAGCAGTGACACTTAAGAACAAAGGAAAAAGCTACAGCGAACACAAGGCTAAAGGGAGTGACAACAGAAAGCTGCAACACAGGGGTGAAGGAAATTCACAGGGAACAGCCAGTGCATCCTATGGGAGAAAACAGTAGTGCAAGAACTACAGGGCATTCCAAACAGCCATGTAGCAAATGTGGTAGCACACATCAGTGGAAACAATGTCCAGCGTTTGGTAAACAATTCTCAAACTGTAAGAAATTGAATCACTTTAACAGAATGTGTAAATTTAAGAGCTTGCATGAAATCAATGCGGTAGATAATAATATTAACATTTCAGATGAACATAATTGTAACCCACCAGAATACTTATTAGGATGTATACAGGGTGTATCTTATCTAATGCACCAAAATTAAAGAAGTACTAGAACTCATCATTCTAAGCAAAAAAGTTCATATGTACATGGGTCCGGAAATGCTTCGTTTCCGAGATACAGGGTGTCAAAGTTGAAAAAAAAAATCGCGTTTTCTTCAATATCTTTTGACTGTTTCGAAATAGTTTCATGAAATTTCGTATACGGGGTTTTTTTGGGATGAAAAATTCAAATTTGTGGTCCATTTAGTTGTGGTTTCTAGAGGGAGCCAGCGGCAACCATTTCGACCACTTTGCAACTTTTTTGTGCTACACTGTATGCCATTTTGGACTAAAAAAATCGATTCTCCTGTCTTTTCTGCTACAAAAAGGTATATCTTAGTGAAGTCGCTAGAGCAACCCTTTCCGAGAAAAATCCAACATTAAAAGAAGAAAAAGAAAAAATTAATATTAAAAGTATACATGTTGTATGTCTAGGCATTCTATCGTATTTAATTATGGATTTTTATTAAAATTTTATTATCGATGAACGCAAAGAGACAGATAAGGACATAAGTAAACAAGTAAGTTACTTAGTAACAATTAAAAATTCCTATTGATAAACCTGTCAAAAAAATACCCTCCGAAAATGTGTATGCATCATGAGTTTTAAAAGCGTTTTTCTCGGAAAGGGTTGCTCCTAGCTACATCACTAAGATATATTTTTTTAGAAGAAAAGATAGGAGAATCGATTTTCTAGTCCAAAATGGCATACAGTGTAGCAAAAAAAAATTGCTACGATTTAAAGGTCGAAATCGTTGCCGTAGGCGCCCTAGAAACGACAACCAAATGGACCACAAATTTGAATTTGTCATCCCAAAAACCCCGTATGCAAATTTCATGAAACTATTTCGAAACAGTCGAAAGATATTGAAGAAAACGCGATTTTTCAACTTTGACACCCTGTATCTCGGAAACGAAGCATTTCCGGACCCATGTACATATGAACTTTTTTGCAAAAGCACGCCTTTAATTTTGGCGGATTAGATAAGATTAACCCTGTAGATAATGTAATACATGATGTTACTGTAACGGATTGGTACCAAACTTGTCAAGTAGCAGGTAGTAGTTAGAAGTTATGGGGCGAAGAATTAATAGTTGTAGGATGTTGTTGGTTGAATATAATATTAAATAATAAGTCTCATAAAATCAAATTTATTGTAATAGGCACTCAACCAACAGAAACCCCAATCTTAGGTATTAAAACTATACAAGAACTTAATTTACTCAATAAAAATGAGATAAGTGAGTTAGGTGCCATTACGGATAATGTCAATGATATAGTCATGAAATTTGATGAATGTTTTCAAGGAATAGGGTGTATTAAAGTAGAACCGATAGATTTTACTTTGAAAAATGACTACATACCAGTAGTTACTCCCTGTAGAAAGATAGCATACCAGTTGTAGAATCCAGTTGAACAAGAACTGAAAAGAATGATTAAAGATAAAATAATTTGTAAGAAAGTTATCAGGCAGTATTAGAATTTGTCTCGATCCAAAAAATTTAAACATTGCATTGAACCGTGAACATTATGTATTTCCAACTTTCAACGATATTATACACGACTTGCATGACGCTCAATATTTTACAGTTCTTGACGCGAATAAAGGATCCTGGCAATTACAATTAAATCATAAAGCTTCATTGCTAACAACCTTTGCGACACCCTTTGGTAATTATCGATTTTTAAATTACCATTCGGGATATCAAAAGTTTCAGAAATATTTTTTAGAATTTTTAAAGAAATCTTTGAAGGAATTGTTGGTCTCAAAATATATTTTGGCGATATTATAATTTTTGGTAGAACAATAAAAGAATACGATAGCATTCTAAAAGCAGTGTTAAAGACAGCTTTGGAAAAGGGGGTAAGATTTAATAAAGATAAATGTGTATTTGGGGTACAGGAAGTCAAACACTTAGGACATCAAATTTCTAGTCAGGGTTTAGAACTAGATCAAAACCGAGTTAAGGCGATTAAACAAATTAATACTCCTACTGATAGAAAGGAATTAAGTAGATTTTTAGGGATGGTTACTTTTGTTTCACGATTTATACCAAATCTAACTGCAAATTTAAGACAGTTATTAAAAAAAGATGTGGTCTGAAATTGGAATGCATTACGTGAATCAGAGTTTAAGCGTTTAAAATATCTTGTATCAGAAAAACCAGTATTACAATTTTTTAATGAAAGTCAACCAATTGTTCTATCAGTAGACAGTTCTAAAAACGGATTAGGTGCAGTATTGCTACAAAATGGTAGGCCCGTAGCCTGTGCATTAAAATCACTAACGGAGACTCAAATTACATATGCACAAATTGAAAAAGAGACATTAGTAATTGAGTCGGTATTCAAAAATTCCACCAATATTTATATGGTAGGGAATTCAGGGTCAAAACCGACCATAAACCATTAGAATACATATTCAAAAAGACATTAGACAAAATACTGTTAAGAATACAAAGACGTTTGATTTCAATCTTAGCCTATAATTTTAAAGTAGTCTATAAACCAGGTACACAACTATTTTAGCTGACGCACTGTCTCGAGCTAGTTACAATGACTCAGAATTTGTTATTGATGAAAATGTTATAGAGCCACAATTAAATTTAATAAATTTAGACCATATAATCATGCAGAAATTAGAAATAATAAAAAAAAGTACCGGTGAAGATGAGGAAATAATAAAATTAAAAGAAACTATAGTAAATGGTTGGCCTAATGAGAAAAAATTAATCCCAAGTATAATTCAACCATACTGGAAAAATCAACATGAATCTACAGTTTATGAGAGTATCATCTAAAAAATTCAATAAATAGTAATACCAAAACCTCTTAGAAAGGAAATAATCGATTGCATCATAACCATGCTGGTATTAACAAAACTATTATTAAACGTAAAGAACTTGTATTTTGGCCCAGAATGTCTACAGAGATAACTGATGTTATTAAAAATTGTACAACTTGTTTAAAATTTCAAAATTCAAAGCAACAAGAACCTTTAATACCTAAGGAAATTCCGTCACGTCCATGGGAAATTGTTGCAACTGACATATTCAATTGTAAGGGCAAGATCATTACGGCTGATACCTATTCAAAATTTCCAAAAGTTTGTATATTAAATGACACAATCAGTGAAACAGTAGTTAAAAATTTGAAATCCATATTTAGTAGACTTGGAAAACCTGACATAATTTATGCAGATAACGGTCCTCAGTTAGTCAGTGCGGAATTGGAAAATTTTGTAGATGAATGGGAGATTATTCATAAAACTTCATCTCCAACATATGCGCAGTCAAACGGTTTTGTCGAAAGGCACATACAAACCATAAAAAAAAACTAATACAGAAGGCTCATGATGATAACAAGGATATCTATCTTTGTCTTTTGGAATATCGTAACACTCGTATTTCTGATAATTGCCATCATCAGCACAATTACTTTTTTGCCCTCGCTTAAAAGGAATAGTACCTACAAATCAAAAATTACTGATACAAAATCACAAACCTAGTAATTATCTAGAAATCAATAAACAAAACCAATTGAAAACTAAACAATATTATAATAAGGGACCTTGCACACCTTTTATGGGTTTCTAGACCACAGTCAAATTTAATGAAATTTTAATATGTTATAGACTGAACAATATTTTTCATTGGACCAACTTAATATAATGGCTAGTTTTTGATATACAGGCGTTAAAGTAATAGTGCCTAATAAGAATAATGGCTGTTCAGTGGATTTTAACATTGATATACGCAAGTGTTACCATTACATATTATACTTTTTTGTAATTTTTATTATTCTGTACTTTCTAACTTTATACAGGGTGTTTCAACAAAAATTAGTATTAAATATGGTTATTTACATGATAAAAAGTGGAACTTATACATAAAATAAACAACCTAATATTTACATGATTTATATACAGGGTGTCCCAACGATAGAGTAAAGTAAGTTTATGCTTAACTAGAATTATTTGTGTAAATATTGTATGGACCATGGGGTAGAAGTAAGAAGTGTGCATTTTTTAAAATATTGGAAGTTATACAGGGTGTGCCAGAAAAGCAGGACGTGAAAAGTATGATTTTTTAAATAGAACGCCCGTATTTGATTTTAGTTTTTAATTCTACGTGTCCATACAAACATATTTTGTCATACAAAAGATTGACTGAAAGTTTTTAGTTCTTGAGATATTCGCGTTTAAAGATTATTATGGTCATTTTCGTGGGGTTGATGAATGGGCAATTGTTCCGTTATTTCACAATAAAAAATTGATATTTCGTGTGAAAATGAGTGATATTATACTAACGTTTAGACCGAGTAGTATTTCTAATTTTCTCAACAGGGTGTTTGTTATAACCATTCAAATTTGAAAATTCTCAAATTAAAAAAATCAGTTTTTTAATTGCACACCTATATATTTTTATTTCATTTTATTCGGGATTAAAAAATCTATCATTTTTGTCAAATATATCCTATATCTATCTTTGATAGTTTTCGAGTAATTTCGATTTTTTCACACTAGCTACTTTATTTTCGATAACATTGCATTGCATGGATCTTGGTAGCCATGGAAAATAATAATTGCGTTACTAAGATACAAAGGTTTCCTACTTGTCAAAATAAACACATATTAAATTTGTCGTTTTCGCATTTAACTTGTTATCAATTCTTGTATCAATTATGGATTATTCGACAAATGAATTAATTGATATGATATACGTGTTGGGCGAGGCTGAAAAACCCTTTATTGGCACAACGAATCTACAAAATGAAATATCCTGAACGTCGAATACCTACTACTGTTGGCTTGGAAAATTTGATGGATAGATTTGATTCTAGCGGTAGTGTTAAATACTTCAAACGTAAAGTTGTTAATAAAAGGGCAGCTAATGAAGAAAAAGAACTTGAAATATTATTAAATATTCAAGAAAATCCCCAAGTGAGTTCTAGAACATTAGCGACGATATGTGATACCTCCAAATCAAACGTGAATCGAACAACGCTGAAGTATAAGTACCATCCCTATCACATTGAGCTTCATCAAGAATTGCGAGAAGAGGATTTTGCAAGACGAATTGAATTCTGCAATATCATTAATCAACGGCTGCAATTAAATAACAACTTTTTGTGCTCCATAATGTTTTCCAATGAGGCGACGTTTAAAAGTAATGGGGCTGTAAATCGGCATAATATGCACTATTACGCCATTGATAATCCATTTTGGCTAAGTTCAAAACCAAAATCATTGGTCACTAAATGTGTGGTGTGGTATACTTAATGACCAAATTATCGGTCCCTATTTTTTTGATGATCCATTAACGGGCCGCAGCTATTTGCATCTCTTACGTGAAGAATTGCCTGTGTTACTTGAGGATATCAATTTAGAAGGACGACTAAATATGTTGTTGCAACAGGATGGTGCACCTCCACATTTTATCGGGACGTAAGGAATTCTTGAATCAGCAATACCCGGAGAAATGGATAGGACGTAATGGCTTTATATTATGGCCACCCAGGTCATGCGATTTAACTCCACTGGATTTTTCCTATGGGGATACATAAAAGATCGGGTGTATATTATTAAACCTACAACAAGGGAGGACATGAAAATAGAATTCCGAAGCTTGTCGCACAGTGACCCTCTTATGTTATCCGAAGTGAGAAAGAACATGAGAAAAGGCTCAATGTGTATTCAGCAAGAAGGCCGTCTATTTGAGCATTTATAAATGTTGAATAATTATTGAATTACTGTTTCTCATTAATAAACTGTTATTTTCCATTAACGGTGGTATTTGATCTCTACGTGAAGAATTGCCTGTGTTACTTGAGGATATCAATAGATCCAAAATAATGTTATGCACAGTATGGTGCACGTCCAGCATTTAGTCGGGACGTAAACGAAATTCTCGAATAACTATACAAAATGATAGGACGTATAGGATTATATTATGACAACAATGATAGATTTTTAATCCACTGAATATTTTCCTATGAAATAAAAATAGATAGGGTGTATATTAAAAAACTGATTTTAATTTGAGAATTTTCAGAATTTGAATGGTTATAACATGACCCCTGTTGAGAAAATTAGAAATACTACTCGGTCTAAACGTTAGTATAATATCACTCATTTTTCACACGAAATATCAATTTTTTTATTGTGAAATAACGGAACAATTGCTCATTCATCAACCCCACGAAAATGACCATAATAATCTTTAAACGCGAATATCTCAAGAACTAAAACTTTCAGCCAATCTTTTGTATGACAAAATATGTTTGTATGGACACGTAGAATTAAAACTAAAATCAAATACGGGTGTTCTATTTAAAAAATCATACTTTTTCACGTCCTGCTTTTCTGGCACACCCTGTATAACTTCCAATATTTTAAAAAAATGCACACTTCTTACCTCTACCCCATGGTCCATACAATATTTACACAAATAATTCTAGTTAAGCATAAACTTACTTTACTCTATCGTTGGGACACCCTGTACAAGAAACGGAACATTTAGACGGCAGCATGTCTGTTTAAAACTTCTTGAGTAGCGGCTAGCACTTTGGTTTGCGGTAGCCTAATAACTTCTTCGTGCCTTCCATAGCCCAAAAACCAAATAACTGCTGCTATATGTGCACACATTCCTATAGTTCGCGCTCCTGTTTTGCATGGGCAATAGTAGCCAAATATTGGACCATCTTCTTGTTCAGAATCATTATCAGGAACAGGGTTATAGCTAATTCTTATTTGATATTTAATTTGATTTCTATGTCTAGATCTAATTCTAAGCCGAACGAGATTTAATTCGTTGAACGCCGTATCAATTTCGAAAAAGTGGTTGCCCAGTTGGTGATTGTTATCCTGTATGTAAGAAGGTGCTAGTTTAAGTTGGAAAGTTCCGTAAGTTATGCGTCTTAATTGAGCTATATTTAGAACTGGAAAATTTTCTAATTGGATTTGTTCTAAAGGTGCCCATCTGTCGTGCCGCCTCAACAAGCCTTCATTTTCCGCTCTAGTTTGTACATGATTAGGTTCGTTTACCATTTGAAGCATTTCTTGTGCTAGTTCCTCATTTGCTTCTTCCGTATGTAATGGTGGATGGTAGCGGTTTATTAGGGCACAAGCAACACGGAAAAATGTCCGCAAATTGGGTATTTGGGTAATTGAAAAGCAGTTACGAAAAATTTTAAATATTGACTGAACGTGTCCGTTTCGAGTTTCTACTACCCACCTTTGCTTAGTAATAATGCTGCCGAGCATCTCGGTAGCCTTTATCCACAATCACAACATCGCCAGGTTGCAGCCAGTGTCTTAGTTCTTGGTCCTGATTATATTGGTACCTTCATATACTCGCATCATTATTTCTTGGGTCGGAAAAGTATGGACCATGATCATCCAAAATATATCCATCTGGGGCAGCAACTAGCACTGGATTAACAAGATGGCAATGTTTGTAAACTGAATAGGACTGCCTGAGGGTCTGAACATTTTTGCTACGCTCTATGTTAACATAAGTGGCATCGATACAAATAATGGCTTTTGGGTTTTCAGGTTCCTTATTAAATAACTCATTTGCAAATCTGGTAACGTGTTCAGCAATAAATTGGTTACGGTTTATGTGACGGGGTCCTAAATTCTGGGGCACAAAATTATTGGATTTTTGAATTGCCAATGAGACACCCTGTCTGCTACCATAAGAAAACATCGCCGCTAAAAACGTGTCTGAAAGTCCTTGACGTAATTTACATAAAAAACACAGTAAATCTTTTTTTAACTTCTCCTTCTTCCGTAAATATTAACATTCGCACAAATATTGAACAATTCCCGAAATTGATCCCTGTTTAAGGATGACAGCGCACTTAGCTCCTCATCACTGAAATCGTTTTCATCCGAAAAGTTTCATTTTTGTGTTACTTTCTCGTATTGTTGTCAACAACTGATCCAACTCTGCCTTTTAAATTGTATGGCTTTTAATGGACCTTATACTATTTTGTAATGGAAAAGTAATAAACCATTCGCATCAAGATGGACAGGACAAACCTTACAAATACGAGGTATGTATACTCCTTTCGCATAAAAATATTTGTCCTTGCCTGTCCTGATAAATGTTGAATATTTGCAGCATTATTGCATATTAAACAATGATTAGCGCTATAGTTTAGAGGAAGCTTCATAATTGTTGGATCTGGATCATTTTCATAGACCTGAATTTCATCTATGATACCTTGATTGCAATTTGTACATAGCCTGGTATTACCATTTACGTCCATTGGCGGAAGTGAAAGTTCCTGTCGTCTTCTCTGAGCAATATTTATCTTCTGGTCGGCATTTTGTCGTAAAATGGTCATTTGTCTGGGATTCCCCACTATTTCACATACATAACACTGAAAGTTTAATCGAAAAGCCATTTTAATGCAAACTTAAATAATGACTTTAAGGAAACTTAGTTACAGGTGACATTGTCATTTTAAGTAACTGGTTGTTATTAACAATCGAAAGTGTAGATATGTATCAGGCTTATGGCTATATCTGTAATTTTAATAGTATTAACTACTAATTTTTATTAAAACACCATGTATAGAATGATAGAAAGTACAGAATAATGAAAAATTACTAAATAGTATAATATGTAATTGTAACACTTGTGTATATCTATCCTAAACTCACTGAAAAGCCATAATGCTTATTAGGTACTACCACTTTAACGCCATGTATATCAAAAACTAGCCATTAGATTAAGTTGGTCCAATGACAAATATTGTTCAGATAGTTTTAGTCTATAACATACTAAAATTTCATTAAATTTGACTGTGGTCTAAAAACCCATAGAGGTGTGCAGGGTCCTTTGCTAGAAATTCAAAACCATACAGTGTTTGTACAAAATTGGCATGATAAAAATGGGACACCTCTGGTACAGTCTTAAAGAAGGGCATGAATAGACCGAGATCATGTGTTATCAGAACTCATAGAAAGGGCAATATAATCAGCAGAAATAGAAGGTAGCAAATAATACTAACTTAAAGAAGGATGATAACTTTAATGAATTATTTGATAAATACATTGATCTACAAAATAAACCTAACAGCAATCGGAGTGATCAGACTTGCATTTCGGGTAATGATAACGAGAAACTTGTAACAAACGTTAGTAATGCTAATGACGCAACCACTGTGACTAGTCGATCGGGAAGAGAAATTAGGAAACCCATTAGGTTTAAGGAGTATGTATAATTAATAATAAGTAGTAGTAGTGGTATTAAGTGAACTTGTTAAAAATAAAAAGAAAAGGGGTATTAGGAATTAAAATAGTTTTAGGCATCATGTACCGGGCGACGGGTCACTATCCACCAAGGATAAAGTGTGGCATTTTCACTTGTAAACAGTCCCGTATAATAAATCTATTAAAAATTTAAAAAGCTTGTATTTATAAATATAAATAACATAACAACGCCCCTTCAGTAAAGCATTTTTAAGCGTGCACCTGCCACTCACCCCTAACATGTGTCTACATAAATATTAGCATTGAGTAAAAGTTTTCAGTCAACGATATTAGTTACAAACAATCCTACATTCCTTACATAAAATATCTAAATAAAATATTTTGAAAACATTATCAAATTACGACGTATTATTAAGATATTAAAATCCACTAATTATCTTTTCTATCGTGGTAACAACGGCGATTTGACAAATGTTTATTACAATAATAAAATGTTCGCGGTCCGCTACCTACTTACTATTCTATTATGCTGGATGAAATGGTACAATTTATGTAATTTTTATATTTAGAAATTTTAGAATAAAAATAGTAAGAGCTTGTTTTGTTATTGCAGCTTTGTAATTAAAACAACTTGAAATTTCATTTTTTGTTCTTGACTTCCTGTACTAATTGAAGTTTTCACTGGACAGTTATGACTTGTCATTTGTTTATTTCACAATACAAATATAACTTTGTTTTTATTATTTATTTCTTGAGTAAGAATATATAGATCAATCCGACGTTAACTATGAATTATTGATTAAATTACTTTCCGTCAATAACCAAATTTATAACTTTGAGTTTAATTCTTCTAGAATCATTATTAGGATACAAAATATAAAATTTAAACAAATACAACTGGATGCAAGTTGGATAGATGATAATCGTGGTAATGAACACGTGATATGATGATTTGCACAAGACCAACAGAGAAAACAATAAAGGTAAGACCATTATATGCATAAAGGTGTGGTCACATTTACTTGTTTTCATGATGTGATTACTAAATCGAGATTTTTTTCTTTCGAGCATTTCACACGTCACAAATGCGTAAGTATATACGGCTAATATATAAAGGAAGATATTATGATCGGGTTTGACCTCGATTTTTTCGCTTTTCTTTCTGCATTTGTAATAAGTACATCCAACTTTTTTCGAAGTTACCTTTGGTTCTCAGTTTCAATGGTGTACTTGTTGCTATAGATATGAGTAAATCTGTCCGAATTTTATTGAGTGTTTTTCGACTTATAACTGCCGAAGATGTATTACAAGGCGAAGATAATGAAATTGAAGTTTTTTTCCATCGAATATACGACAATAAGTTGCTAGAAGTACATGAATGATACGGACTACATACAACGAATTCAAGAACATAAACAAACTAAACCGATTTTACTACCACAAATCCAAAATTTGCGACTCGAAACAATTTTCAATCGAATTCTCAACGACCGTAACAAAATCATCAACCTATTGCTTTCATGTGAAGCAACGTAACACCCCAATATCAACCTCAACCGCTACAACTTTCCATCAGTAAAACAATTTTTTTCTAAGAAGCCCGTATCCCAAGCAATTAGAGATAAACCGACACCCACGTCCGTGCAATCATCCGCATCTACCTTTAAACCCAAACATAATTATGAACCTATTAGTAGACCATATCAGAAGAACTATTTAGTACAGAAATCGATAACAAATACGAAAATGATGCATACGGATCCAATTACGAAGAAAACGACGCGTGTGAAAATTATTACCAAAACGTAGTAGACTTGTAACAAACTTCGAACGTGTTGTTAATAATTCACTTCTCTGTAGGAAACTAACGTGCATTTCGTGCCCATGTGTTCTGCATATCCTAGCTGCATAAAACATAATTTACTTATTAGAGTGAAGCCTTTCACGCATATCGTTTGCACATTCAGTTTCAGACATGTTCATGCACAAAGACCTTTTGGGAACGTCGTTTTTTGTGCGATACTGAAAGGTAATAGAGCATCCATTTTTGCTCTGTTAAATATTTTTTATTAAAAGTGCTGCAAAATTTAAAGTTATTTTACAATGTTTGAGACGTTTTCATTTCAGGCACTTTTTTATTTTTTACTTCAACTTCACCTTTACAGTTACTTTTCACACGTTTATACACATCTACGGAACTAATCATTTTACCGTTAATCCAATTTACGGTATTAGTACGATTAATCAAGAGTGAGGTAATAGCTTTCGTTAATGGGAAGTGGAATTCTAAAACCCCTTAATCCTGCAAATTTATTCATTTGGGAATTATAAATCATACAAATCCAGATTTATTTCAACCCTGAAGTAATATTACGCAACAATTGCCAAATCGCTGACCCAGCATGCAGTCATTTCGCTATCTACAGTGTGACCAAGAATAAGGTATTCTGATTCCATTAATTACTCATAATATTAATTATTGATTAGGTAATAACGTTACTAACGTTAACATTAAGGTATTTCCGTTTATAATCAAATATAGGTTGTGTAATAAAATTTGTTATTGTATAAATTTTCTTTTAACTTTATTGCATAATGGTTTATTTGTTTATCCCATATTTAAAAACAAGTTGGCGTTCGAGTATTTAACTATTAGTTTCAGGAAGAACCAACCCCGATTTTAAAGCGAACATATCTAAGTACATGTAACTATTTTTTGGTTAATAAGGCAAATCGATAATTTTATGAACCTGGCCCACTTTAATCTACGACTGAGCATAAGGCGCAAAATCTTCCAGTTATTACCCAAACTGTTAAGTAACTAAAATTTGTAGCCATGGGTGTAGAAGTATACTTATAGAACTTAAGAGTTTTACAGACTTACGAGACGGATTCGAAAATTTTCAGTTAACAGTCTCGGAAGAACAACAATAGTCGACTTACACATTATTTTCTCAAGACCTAAACTGCCCTTTTTTTACTTACCACAATTAAATTTAAAAGTTCTAATAGATTCGGGAGCGGCAGACTCAATTGTTAATCCCGACATTGCCTCGAATAAAAAGAAAACACTTATCTGGAACCGTTTTTAGTCTCGAGCTTAATTAGGGCAGTCCTATCAAATCAAAACTTATATTTTCGCTACTGTCCTAACTAGGCATTAATAATCCGTTAAAAATCAGAATCGTCAATTGGCACAACTTTCGTCGTTCTAATCGGCACCAAAGATTTTCAAAAATTAGGCGCAAATCTAAATTACGAAAATAAAATTCTAACTCTAAAAAAAAGTTCAAATATCTTTCTTTTTGGAGAGTAACGATGTTCAAATTAATTTACACTCGGCGAAGGAGAATTATTTCAATATTCCCGTAACGATCGACGAAGGTGAAGAATTTGTACCATGTCTTAAAATCAACGAAGAAATGGAAATTCCCGAATGCATAGCCACAACAAAAAATGGAATATGTAGCAAAGAGAACCCCACGCAAGAAATGGAAATAATCTGTAACGAAATAATTAATGTTTTACCCGCTCACTACCTTGACATCGGCCAACCACAAAATAATAAAAAATCTGAACACCTTTTCAGAATAGGAGACCTCATCAGGACAAACCATCTTAATGAGGAAGAAAAACGAGAAATAATCAACATCTGCAATAAACATCGCGAAATACTTTACATTCACAAACCAAGTCAAACATAAAATCAGAACCACAGACGAAATCCCGATTTACATAAAATCGTTTAGACATCCAAGAGCAATGCAAATCCAAATACAAAAAATTCAAATATAAAATCAAACACAAAAGCTCCTGGACAACAAAATTATTCGCCCCTCGATATCATCTTATAGCGCATCTGTCTGGATTATGCTGAAGAAGATGGATGCCAGAAAAATATAGGATGGTGATAGATTATAGAAAACTAAGCGCGAAAACCATTGAAAGCAAATATCCGTTTCCGCGAATCGAACTCGAAAATCTAGGAAGGTGCGTGTGCCTTTATTTTACCACACTTGATTTGGCCTAAGGATTCCACCAAATTGAAATGGACGAAGAATCTATAGAAAAGAAAGCGTTCTCAATAAATAACGGCCACTTTGAATATTTGAAGATGTCTTTGGGTTTCAAGAATGCACCGGCAAACTTCCAAAGAATGTTGGACCTCGTACTTAAAGATTTCGTTTATAAGTCGTGTTTTGTCTACAAGGACGGCGTTGTAATTTTCTCAAAATCGTTTAACGCACATTAAACAAATATTTCAGACACTCAAAGAAGTTAATCTTGAGGTACAATGAGACAAATCGGAATTTCTGAGCAAAGAAGTTACATTTTTAGGACACTTTATAACACCAGAAGGAATAAAACCTGACCTTTGAAAGATAAAGGCAATACAAAAATACCCTTCACCTAAAAATATTAAAAGAAATTCGTTTCTTTTAGGTCTTGTAGGCTATTATCGCCTATTTATCGTTAACTTTGGTAAATTAATGTCGCCAATAACAAAATTTCTAACAAAGGGTACTTGCATATACGTAGAAAATCATGAATACAAAAATTGTTTTCACCTATGTGAAGAATTTCTGAGTGCACCTATCTCGACATACTTTAACTTTGAAAAACTATTTAAGCTCACCACCGACGTATCCTATGTAGCTATAGGAGCAGTCTTAGGTCAACATGACAAACCGGGAGCATGCTAATCTAGGACGCTAAACTCAGCTGAGAAAACTACAACATAATCGAAAAGGAATTATTAGTGATAGTAGATGGCATAAAATACTTTCGACCGTACCTGTATGGAAGACGATTCACGATAGAACGCGATCAAAATCCATTAGTATGGATAAGATCAAAGCACCAAACTCTCGATTGATAGATGGAAGCTAAAACTAAAAGAATTCTATTTCGAAATTAAATACCAGAGAGGCAAGGAAAATGTTATGGCAGGCGAGTTATCCTGAATAGAGATTAATAACAAAGAAATAGAAGAAGTACCTACTCCACAAATAGAAGGAGTCCTGAACCCTAAGGAACTGAACGAAATAATTTACGACTTGTAACGCGACCATCGTCCAGAATACGAAGAAGTCCTACATGACTTAGAAACTATTGGCAGAGCGCATTCTGTGAGGAACGAAGACGACGGAAATGGGATATTCCCATCGTGGAATATCCCATAAACAACACAATCATCATTCTTTTTGGAAAACATTAGGAGAAAGACCATTTAAAAAACAGCATTACGCAGCCTTCGTATGAGAAGAATAAATCAAAGATCTTTTCTATTGATGAAAAAATTCATTCGACCTGATGCTACCTTTGGAGTTTATTGCCAAGATCTAAACCCATTTACAAATTATCAGAAATGTGCATATTTCACATGAACAGTTCTGTAAAAATAATTGTTTTCAGACGCTACCTCGCAGACCTGTTACACGACAACGATCAAAAATATATCATAGCTTTAGCAATGTAATGTGCATACGGGAATAGCCGAAAAGTCCAATTGCGCCATTTTGAAAAATCCATGTTTCATCTAGGAAAACAAATTGATGGAAAACATTTCTATTATTATCTTGTATTGTTTTAAAAAATGAATTCTTTCTGTTGCAATGTCTGGTATTCCACCAACCCTTTCTGTGGCGTGTCTTTTTGCCATTGAAAACCGATTTGTTTTAATAATCGATAAAAGGATGTTTTACTGCCTTCAAAAAGTAGTTTAGTTTGAACTTTCTCATGGGCGCATGTGAGAGTTACATGTTCGTGTTAAATTACATTTAGTAAAACGAAATGACAATTTCAATCTTACTATTGGAGTACATCTCGTAAATAACGTTCCAAATGGAATAATATTTAAACGGACTTACATCCGAAACTTTACTTATACGATCGCTTTTTTAGAGTGATGACATGTATTGCTTTTAACAGCTTGTGAAGTTTCTAACTGTTCCAATGCTTCTGTAACACCCTTGAATAGGTCAGTTTTCATTTTGTGTAATTATATTGTTTTACCTACCTCATACAGCTGATAAAGGCAGAAATGCCACCATTATCACGTTCTCTAGCAAAGTACATCGATTAAATGTCTACAAGTTCTTTCGCATTACTTCTGTGTGTGTGTGTGTAATGTGTGTGTGTTGTGCGTGCGTGCGTGCTGTGCGTGCGTGCGTGCGTGCGTGCGTGCGTGCTGTGTGTGTGTGCTCATACGTGCGTGCGTGCGAGCGTTGATAGTCGTGCAACGTACGGTGTACGTACGTGTGCGTACGTGTTACGTAGCGTGCGTGCATGCGTGTTTTTATTTGATCCTCGTGCTAAAGCAGTGACTAGTCGATTGTATGTAGTTGTAGGCCTATTGTGTTGTCTAAAAGCTATAATTGGAAGCGTTGCTTGCTATACCCACCGTGGAGTTATGTTTAATTAGCTTTTTGACAGATGTATTTTTTATGATAAGATCAGGCTTGCATGTAAAGTAATATAGAGGTGAAACTAACTAGCTAATGTGTTTTGCTGCTACACGTATCACAGTATTGAAGATTCTGTTTATGTATTAGAAAACGTACTACAGCCTCGAAACAGAGTGCAGATAAAATTGAAGAAAGATGTATGCGCACAAGTGTTGAGATGCTTGAAATCGATCCCCAGCCACAAGAAGAATGTGTTTTCGACTTGTAGCTTCTAATCAACTACCCAGACACGCACCTCGACCGTGGATTATCGTAAACACGGATCCTGCAAACAAACCAGACCAGCATTGGACCTCTATCTACATTGACGAGAATGGTAACAGAGTTTTGAGTTTCAAGCCTACTTGTTTCTCAAGGTTAACAATTTTCATCAAGGTAGAATGAGTATGCTGTTGTGAAATAAAATTTCGTGTATAGATAAAGCATATAGTCTACAAAGGGTAATTAATAGAAAACATTTTTAATAACATTTTTCTTAGCATAATAAAAATAGACATAAACCAATATACGTCAGCTTAAACTCAAGTGTACATTTTTATAAAAGTTGCTGCAAGGCTAACTTCAAGGTAAACTTCAAAACCTATGACTAGCTAACTTCAAGGCTAACTTCAAGACCAGCTTGTTTCTCATGACTAACAATTTTCTCAATGTGGAATAACCACGTTTTTGTAAAACGTCTTATGTAATAGCATTGTCTGCCCCTACAGATAAATTCTTTGTGTTTAAAACTGTTTCCTTGTTCTGGATGTATATTTATAAACCTTCATGTTAATTATACTAGTATTTTGAAATATCATTCGTATATAAGAATAATACAAGGTTTGCTTTAAACGATCTTCATCGTATACTTTAACAGTTAACCTTTTTCAGATAGTTGATCGCCCCATTGTTTTTCTTTTAATTCGGCATGTGTTTTAAAAATCGTGTTATATAAAATTTATTATTTAGTGTTTTTAAAAGAAATTATTTATATTATATTGGTAATCAATTTTAGACTATTAAATTAAACAAAGTTATATAATTACACGGTAATTAGCTAAAGTAAACATGAACAGTAATTTCTTACTACATATTGTTATGGAATTTTAAAACATTCCAACTCTTAATATGGTTTTTATAAAAACAATTTGTGTATCCGTATATGAATATTTTTCAAACCGATTTATATATGTGTGCTGATTAGGTATTAAAGGTTTTACATATACAATATGAGTACTTTTACTTTCTAAAATTAAATTACGGGAAAACTTTAATAGCTATTATACGTGTAAACGTAAAACAGAAAGTTGTTTTTAGTGTTGCCATATGTTTAACAGAAATCAGTTGTTTGAGTACATGTGAACCATGCCTCTAAAATTTGTTTTCAATGCAGAATTAGCGAGTACGATTTAGTCTTTGTTTTTTATTTATTTAAATGTACATGTTTAATTACAGCTGATACAAGCATCATACCTTTTTTAAAATAATAACTGCCTGGATACCTGGGATCTGTGTGTGTGTGTGTGATTGATTTGGCTGATTGATTGTTAATTGATTTGTTTGAGATTTATCTGGTTAATTACTCAATTGCTTTGTTTGCTTTGTTTTGGGAAAGAGTCATGCGTGAGATAGAGAAAGAGGGAGCGAAGGGTATGATCAGTTACCATTAAGCATATCATTTTATTACCGTTACCTATATGAGTGTGGTTGTAAGTTATGATCCCCATTTTATTCATTTTGATTGGTTGATTGATTGAGCTTGATTTGTTTGCATGTGTGTGAGTGAGAGAGAGGCCAGAGAGAGCGTATCTTACAAGATACAATTTTTAAAAAGAGCACAATTGTCTAACCTCCAGGGTTACAACGAAAAGGACCTTAATACCATCAGAAATAACCCTAAGACCTAGCTACAGGTTCCGCCCCAAGACTAAACCCTAAGACTTATCCCTAGCTCCAGCCCCAGCCCTAAGCTCCAGCGCTAAATACAGTTCTAAGCCAAGACCAGCCCCCACCCCAGTCCTCATGTTAGCAACCACAAAAAAGTCCTAGCTGTCAAAAGGTCCTTAATACAGCCCTAAGGTTTAACCCCCAAAAGAAATCATAAAAATAAGGGTAATACGGTCCTTCATGTAAGCGAGTAAAAATAATTAGGGTTAAAAAAGAAAAGAAAGGATGCGGTCTCACCCGTGGGTGTGTAAAAATAGGGGTGAAAATACACGTCCTATACGTAAGCGAGTAAAAATAGGTGTTAAAAAGGGCCTTCGAAAAGAAAGGATAGGGTCTCACATGAGGGTGTGTAAAAATTAGGGTTGAAAATGCGGTCTCACACGTGGATGTGCAAAAATAGGGGTGAAAAAATACGTCCTACACGTAAGCGAGTAAAAATAAGGGTGGAAAATCCGGTCTCCTACGTGGGCATATAAAAAAGTGAAAAGGGGCGGGGCTTGTGACATAAAAAAAAGGAGTGGGGAGGGTGTCGGCCTTCTACTTACGAACGAGCAAATAAGACTAAATAAGCAATAAAAATGATTATTTTTTGACGTTTCTAAGAACCAATACAAACTTTCAATTTCAGTCATGTGCATACGTTGTAGCCAATCAAAACATTACTATAGTGAGAATAATCTACCTTTATTATTACCGCGAGATTAATTTTGGTTTTGTTGAATGACAACGTATTTTTTTATTTGGCTTCTGTCATCAATTTGAAAGTTCAGAAACCTTAATTTGTTAAAATAAAAATATTATATTGAAAACGTGTTTCTTATTGTAACGTCAAAAATAATCCAACGAATACCACACGAGAGTTCGATAAATTAGAAAATAATTCTCCATATTTTCTCTACCCTGTTACCATTCAGCAATAGCCACTTGAGCCTCACGGACTCGAGTGTCTATTTCCTGGCAACAGGTTTTCGAAAATCTGTCAAATTATTTTCAATTTATTCTCATTCTCTTGTGATATTACTACTGAAAATACGATCATTTGACGAGACCAACAAAAGTAATAGCTGTCAAGTGGCAAACGAAACGAAAAAAGGTTTGGCATCAAGGCAGAACTAGAATTCGTTTCTGCCAACTTACTACGACTAACTATTACTTAATGCATTTCCTAACAAACTAAACTAGAACGACTTTGGTACGTCATTTTGTTCGGGTAATGACGTGCACCAAACTTATGTGAAATGTATTATACTTTATGTTCATTTATAAAGCAATGTAATTTTCAATACCTCAAAAAATTTGTAGAGGTACCACATGCATTTATATGTAATATACCTACTACAATATGTCAAAATGTGACAGAATCATATCCATAAAAAATTGTTATAAGTGTCATTTTTAAATGTTATGACACTAAATATAAAACTATACGTAATTAATCATCAAGACATATAACACCATAAATTATTAATAGTACGCATGACATTATGATTGTAATTGGTTTTTAATAATTACAAATTATTTTCTCAAACGACCAACATATTGATTACATATTTTTACAGCAATTTTCGCATTAAGAAACTCCTTGATTTTTTCGTGTTAAGGGTGTTTTACGTTGTGAAAATATGTTCAATCAATTCTTTGGAGCAGAAAAACAAACTATTATTCTGTGCTACTTACCTAAATCGCCGTTAAAAATAGAACAGCGACATGTAAACGAGTGGAAGAGTCATACGTGTTATATGTAGATGGTCGTGATATAAATAATTCAATTTATTATCAATGTGTGCAATTAGGTCACTATTATTTTTTAGTACCGGTCAGTTTTTATCACGCAGAGGAAAATTCTATAAAATTATTTATGCAGTATACTGTAAAACGCAATTATCTCTTAAAAATCTAGGATATCGCTTTAAAGAATCAATTTGGATAGGAAAATTACTTTGTAAATAAGTCCAGTATTGAAGCAATAATAATTTGCATTACATTTATCTCTATTTTTTACAAACTAAACAAGTCAGCTATATTGATTTGTTTATTTATATTCCAGAGTGTAATTATAATAAAATAGGTAAAAATCAATAAAGATGGTGTAAAACGTAATATTAATTTTATCTTGTTTCGTTTAAGAAGAAAACGTGTGAGACTCCCATGTTAAATATTCAAATTCATTTTACTAGTTTTAAATTCTTTGCTTGGAAGCCAATGTATTTTTTATTTCTTGAGAAAAGGGCACTTATTTATATCAACCTCTCACTTCAGGAGTAATGATGAGATTTCTAAAAGAACGGTTTGCTATTTAAACTTATGACATATGAGATTTCAGAGAGAAAGATGCAGTAATTGATTAAAGCTAGTTTTAGATGATGCTTGAGCACTTACCGAGTGGGCAGACAGTGGTACAATCCAAACAACAAAATTGCTAGGCAAATAATGAAATGGATGCCGAATTTTTGATGAATTTAAAAGAATTTCCATTCAATTAAATAAAATTTAGGTCCACTGGGATTGTTGCTCCTTTCCTACCTGTCAGGTACTTGTCAAAATCAGTCACAAATTATTTTGCTTCGTATCGTCAATAATCATTTTTTAACGAATCTGTAATGTAATAAGGAGAAAGTCACCATTATTAAACAACTTTATGGCGAAAAAAACATCAAGTGGAGTTTTCCAATCGACGCATTTTCAGCCCGTTAACTATAAGGAAAAATAATCAAGAAATCGGAAACAACAGATACGGTTTTAAATAATTGCCAATGTAAACAAAATCACGATTAAAATCTTAAACGAAGAAACGGTAAGACACAAAGCAAATGATATGCACATGAACTTATTACTTCACGTAACGTAGGTCTCAAAAGTTTTGGTATAAAATCCAATGGATGTAGAATACGCGAGAATGATAAAATATTAGGTTGGCCTTAGGAATCCATCACAGCAATGAAAATGTGCAATACTAATAGGAACACAATATTTGGTTTTCTGATAAATGCTGCTTCACCTTTAATGACGAGCCAAATGTTCAAAATTTTAGGTATGGGAGTAGAGAAAACAAACATCGATACGTCTTCACTAGGACTCGGTATCCTCAGAAATTAATGTTTGAGCAGGAATTTTGAGACAGTAATAGTGACAGTTTAATCAAAATTAACTTCAGATTTTTTTATATGGAAAACTGGTTAATTTTTTTCGTTACCAGAGTAGCTAGTAATTAGCATTAACCCTAAAAACCTTTCAACGATCTGTTTGTTTTCGTTTTTGAAAAATAAAGTTTTTTTAAACCTCCTATTTATGAAAATTATTCTTATTATGTTAATACTTTTTTTAAGCATAACAATAAATTAATTTGTTGCCGAACATCGGCATTGCTTGTAAAAATTATGATTCTTTGCAGGTAAATCAGGAAAATAAAGAAAAATATATGTGTTGCCGTGTAAAACTACCTATCACTTAATATTTACGTATTATTGACATCAGAAGAACCGTATTTAAATTTATTATTCAAAAACTTTGGCAAATAACGTCCTAATATAAGTGTTGTTACACGTCCAAACCGCGCTAGGCGTCGTACAGGCTTACCGAAGTAAACAGGTTACCAAACTAACTATAGTGGAAATTGGCGGGGTCAATATAAGGAGTAAAATGATTAAAAGGTAGTTTCAAACACCTTACACTTACCATAAATCTACAACTCACAATGCTCAGTCCAGGAAAAATTGTCTCTAGGCGCCACCACAATCTTAAATTTTTCTAAAATAGTCTTAGGTGGGATGTTAAATTAATTCTATCTGACTGTGGAAGACAGGATTGCAGCCTGCTCAATAAAACCATTCACAACTCAAAGTCAATCACACTTGAAAAGGAATTTATCCAAAAGCTTAAGAAAATTTTGAAACAACACGGGTCGTCGTAAACTTATTGAACACACCCCGTACATATGAAAATTCCAAGTAATAAAACGTTAACTTGAATAATTTTTAAGTATCCCTCGTATACATATAAATTTATATTTCTAACTGTTATAAACTCTGAATTAAATAAACATTACCTAATTTAGAAAAGAATCAAAATAAAAAATGGGTTTAATGATTTTTAAATCACCACAACATTCGTTAGTTTCCGAAAAATTTAAAATATGACGGTCAGTGCTTTCGTCATAAATAACCTCTATATATTTTATGAATACTTTCTCTTTAAAAATCGTATTTAAACATTCATCAATAGGTTTATATTTTAATACTTCAAATCTATAGTTTACACTTAATAAAAGTATTCTGGTATTCGTGTTCTGTATTTTACTGACTGTCAAATAGTTCAAAACATTTAAAATAAAATTTTGTAATCAATCTGGCTCAAAAATATTCAAAGGTCACTTCAATTATCAGTAGGTGTAACTCGTAGGTAAATTTACACAGGTTAACGCTAAAATTTTCTCAGCTGACAAAAATAAACAACAAAAGTAAATTGAATAATGGATATATATTTACCAATTTTCAAATGCAAATATGTACAATTGCGTAGCTTGAAAAGCACCAAAAAATCAATTCTTATGTATTCAAATTCCCCAATAATCTTATGTACTAAACACATCAAAATCGATAAAGTTCAATTTTCCTTTTACTTATAATAAAAAATTGATAAGTCAACAACAAAACCTAAAACTATTTTTTTACAAATTACAGTAGGTAATCCCTTATCCGAGATATAGTGAAGTCCATATGGTCTGCTTCCAGTAATCCTTTTTAAATTTGCACCCCACTGGCACAAAACATAAAAGACAGCCGTCATTGCTAATTCATTAGGCTCGCAGTTGTCTGTCCTTCACTCGCGCGCAGTGCACATATTAATATAATAATAAATTCACTCGCAACTCTCCAAAAAACCATTAATTGTAATTATGTTCACTATGTACTTTATCCAGATGATAACTCAGCTGTTTATAAAAATTTCGCATATGGGCGAACCCTCCTTCCATACGATTTAGCCAACTCTAGCACATTCTAATACCTTCACTCTTGAACACACATTCATTATTGCACAATATTACAAAATGTTTACAAACAAAATATTTATACATATTCCTTACTGCACATTAATACAAACTGGTAGTCTTTTACCAGTGCCGTTTCAGTAAAAAATTATTTACACATTACCCTTCATCCAAATTTAATGACCGCCACATAAAAATATTTCTACAACATTTAAATATTCTTTCATATGGCACACAATGTTCCATTAAACTTCAGTGGCGTATCATTTACACCAACTTACTTTTTTTTCCGTGCAAAATACTACATATGCACGGTGCGTCCAGATAACCTTACAACACATTACAATACATGGCACTAATGTTTTAAATACAATATAATTCCAGTTTCTTTTGCATAACTACTTATTTCTCTACAACATGTATCATTATCAAAAGAAAATATATACGTAAAATAATAACAAATAGTTGTGGTAACAAATCACAGCAAACTTTAAACTATAATTCACATAAATTATAATTCTATATTTAAACTATCGTTACCTATGCTCAGGAATTAATGAAAAATTTGAATGCCTTTCTTAATTTCCAACTGAAACAGGCTATTAAATTACTTTTTATTTAAAGCAGATATATAAGCTTACGTTGATTTTAAATAATTAATCTTAGAAAAGAGCAACTTGAAAAATAATATTTTAGACAGAAAGAAATGAAACATCCGTTATAACATAATTGTGAGGTTAATTTAATTACATGAATTTTGACAATTTGCTATGAAAGTAAACTTTAAAAAATGTGAGTCAGCTGACTCGATAATTTAATCGATTCAATAAAAAGCGAGTAAATGAAAAATAAAATTTATATTTACTAAAATAGATTTATTAAAATTTAATTACAACTCTGGGCCATCCAACCGTAGTATTCTTATAACGGGTTCTTTTAAGTGCCAATAGCTAGTATTCTATTAAAAGGGAGTAAGGGATGTATGCCAAAATGACGTAAGCTAAAGAACATGAGTTGTTGTATTTTTGTTGCACACTAAGATATATCAAAGATATTTAATACACAAATCCTTGTATAATTCAAAATGGTATATTTACCTTACACGACTCAACAACTTCTGTATAAGTGTCGTTTTATTAAATATAAATGTTTACAGAAGTTTTCCCCTTACCAACTTCGAACCAGTTTCTATATTCACCTAAAAACAATCATTTTTAGGCAAGGTCAGAAACCAATTGACCTGTTAAATATTTTTCGTAACTGATAATTAAAATATTGGTATAATGAGTTAAACCGAATCAAGTGTGTTCAAAATTAACAAATTATATACTTCCCACAATTTAGGTAATTTTGCTGATGTTATGTGTATAAAACTTATCTCCCGAAATTTCACCGGGAACTAAACATTTTGGTCTTGTCAATTATGTTAATTTTTAATGAAATAACTATTCAAGTTTTTGAATTATTTTGACTGAAAGAAAAATCAAATCTACCCCTCCTATTCTTTACTCCGAAACACCAGCTCTACCCAAAACCACAGGGACCTAGACATTTAGGTGCTTAACAATTTTGTCAATTTTTAATTAAATTGATTTCCAATTCCTTAAGTTATTGCAGACGACAAGGAAAAATCACACTTCCTTACTCCTCAGTCCTCAGATGTACTATTCCCAAAAATCGCTGGGATCTAGAAATTTAGATGTTAAATAATCATGTTTGAACGGAATCGTTTGTCATTTTTTTAAAAATCACATTTACCCCTGTTACGTTTTACTCTGTGCCAACTACCGCGAAAAATGGTCGGGGTCTAGACATTTAGGTCATAAATACGAATATAGATCTTGAACCCAATAGTTTTTTAGCTTTTTAAGATATCGCGCGCGAAAATTTCAACACAAGCGCACACACACGCAAGTACACACACATGCACACACGCACGGACGCACGCACGCACACTTACAGACATGTTTGATATTTTTCAAAAAACACTTTTTGGACTAAGGAGATCTGGAAACGGATATTTCTGGTTGTAGTTCAACTTCGAATTTTTTGACCGATTATAATAACTCCTAAGTCAGAAGGTTCAGGAACTGTCAACAGTAAGTTAACATAGTTACTATTACATAGTAAATATACTACAAAGTAAAGTTATTTAAGTGGTCATAGATAATGTATTATTGCATTTCAGAAGCATATTATGGGTATCGTATTTTTTGTACGCTAATACGTTACTTTACCTGTGATCTTATTTAATTTGATTTATTACTTGCAAAAATTTGTAAGGAATAGTGTAACCAAAATTACGTATGCGTTTAAATGTAAGAAAATGAATAAACCTTAATTAGTAATACGAATTTACTAATGGTACGTAATATGCAACTTGTGTAAATACTTTAACCTTAACTTTTACTAAGGAAAAAATTAGTAAAAAATATGAAGGAGAGAGTGGGTCACAGTGAAACAGCGTTCACAGTGAAATAATCAAATTAATTTTTAAGTTTTGGTAGGTTGGTAACAGTCACTCGAGCAACAGCTTTCAGTAGCTGGTTGATGTCTTCCATTAAAACTGCGGATATAAGTTGTAGTGAGAACCACTGGCAATTTTAAGGTAATTTGTTTTCTAGAGGTCACAGTTTCATACATATTTAAAATGAATCTTCTTACTAAATCATTGTTTTAATATTTTATCGGCTCCCTGGATCATTTGTTAACCTAACCTACAAGTTACTTCTTTTAAATAATGTGTTATTAAGTTTCGGTAAAACTTTTTGCAAAATTCGTTAGTACACTATGAAACACCGTGTCAAAGTACACAGTGAAACGTTTCACTGTGTACCAACAAAAGGCCTCGAACCGTTTCACTGTATGCCACATGAACAGGCTTTGTATAATTTTTTTTTGCAGATGGATAGGAAGCCAAAACTAAGAAAAATAGGTTATGCATCTAAAGAAGATATGACTGCGGCTGTTAATGCTGTTCTTTATGATGGAATGTCATTGAGGCAAGCTGCCCAGAATTTTAATGTAAAATACGTGACATTATTTCGATATGTTAAAAAGCAACGGCTAAATCCGGATATCGACGTTCGTATGGAACCTCATTATCATGTAAACCGAGTTTTTACAGAAAATGAGGAATCTTCATTAGCTGACTATATCCAGACATGTAGCCAAATGGCCCATGGGTTGACTACCGCCAAAGTAAGACACCTGGCATACGAATGTGCAGTAATTAACAAGAAACGGTTTCTATAATCATGGGAACAAAGTAAGGCAATAGGGCCAGATTGGCTTAGAGGATTTTTAAAAAGAAGAGGCAATCTTAGTATTCGCCAACCTGAACAGTATAGTCTCTCAAGATTAACCTCCTTTAACCGGCACAATATCGACCAGATTTTTACCAAATTAGAGGAACTTTTTAATCGAATACCAGAACTGACAGATGGTTCCCGCAGTTTCAATTTAGACGAAACTAGTACGACTACCGTACATGTTCCTAAGAAAATTGTAGCAGGAAAGGGGGTTAAACAGGTTAACAGCTGTACAAGGAAATGGGGCAGCTGGTTACAACATGTGTTATTGTCTCCGCTTTAGGCACCTATATTCCACCAGTCATGGTCTTCCATTTTAAAGAACATATGATTTTTCAAGAACCCTTGGTTTGGCTAATTCTTCGGGCTGGATGAATGTTGAATTGTTTCCCCTTGTTATGGATCATTTTATTAAACATACAGGAAGTTGTAAAGAGATGCCTACTTTATTAATCTTTGACAACCACGAGAGCCATATTAGCATTGAAGTTGTAGATAAAGCAAGAAATGCTGGGATACACATACTAACACTTCCTCCACATACTAGTAATAAAACTCAACCCCTTGATGTGTCAGTGTTTGCTCCTTTCAAGCGTTACTATAATTCCGCCTGTCAATCTTGGATGATTAGACATCCGGGTGTTCCTCTATCGATTTATATCAGTGAATGTGTATCTGAAGCTCTCACAAGGGCATTAACACCAGCAAATATAATGGCTGGGTTTAGAAAGTGTGGAATCTATCCTTTGAATAAATTCATTTCCACAGAGTGATTTCCTTAGCTCGGCAGTTATTGATAGACCTCTTGTAGAAACTGACGTAGTTCCCAGCTCTTCAAAAGAAGATGTTAATGAAGTTGGTTTTTGTGGCTCACCAGCACAGTCAGTATCAAACAAAAATAATCCTGTTGATGAGCCAAGTCCATCGCAACAGAATGCACTCTATTATGGTGAGCAAGGAACACCTGAGAAGGATGTTGCCATCTCAACTGGAAACGTTGCCGCTACTAGTATTTTGAAGGAAAAATTTATCTCACCACGTGAATATAAAGGGTTCCCTAAGGCGCACAGTCGAAAGAACAGTAACAGTAACAGCCAAGGGAAAAGAAACCAAGTACAATAATAACCGACACACTCGAGAAATAAGCTCTTCTGGAAAAAGAAAACAGAAAGCATATTTTACAAAAGACTCGAATCAGAATATCAGAATTAAATGTGGTAGAAAAGAAACACAAAAAGGCCAAAACAGTAAAGAAAGTACAACATCATGATGAGTCTCAGATTCAGATGTAGAACTAAGATATGCTGGAAGCTCTGATGATGATCATTTGAGTTTATCTGATGTTGATGACCATTTTGAAAATAAAACGCCCAGGAAAGAAGACTTCGTTCTTGTTAGATTCAATGGGAACATTTATTACATCGGAAAGATACTGGATGAGTTGGGAGGTGATAAATATGAAACATCTTTCTTACGCAAAACAAAAAAATTTGGAGATTGCAGCTTTCTATTTCCAACTGTACCCGATGTTTCTGTTGTGAATATACGTGACATCAGAAGCGTTTTGCCTCAGCCTGAAGCCAGACGAAACACGAAAGGGATGTCGAACTATTTGAAATTTTCCATTTCCTTTGGCTCACTTGACGTGAGATAATTAATCTACTTTTTTTAAACCTTTTTTTTTAACTTTAACATTGTTTTTAAGAAATATATCTTTTTAATTTTTAATATTTTATTATGCTTTCCACCCTGTATAAACTTTTAACTATGTTTCACTGTAAACTATTCGACGTTTCATTGTGTACCATAGTTGGTCCACAGTGAAACAGTTGTCATGTTTTTTAAAAAGCGCAATAAAAAATTTACTTGGTATAATTGTATATTTATTCTTACCAAAACTGCATCGCAAATGTTCCACAATTTCTACACATAAAAAAAACTTCACTTATAGTGAAACTATGCCTAAAAAATAAAAAAATGTTTCACTGTGGTCCACTCTAGTTACTAGTTATACCCTTATTATTATTCTGAAGCCCAAGTTTAATATTCTTATGTTTCTATTTTACGCCATTTTGCTTCAAAATAGACCGACTTGCAAATAAACGATACAACAAAACATGTGTAATTGTTGCCAGATTTAAAGATGCCATTTACACCGTTACTAGTATATTTAAATTACGTCACTTATACACTTTAAGACGACAGCATCACCTCGTAACAGATATTAGTTACACTAATATGTCTGAACTTATACTTATACATGTTAGGGTAAAAAATATATCTATATATAACTTTTTTACGATGTTTTTGCAGAGGGAGTCACAGTGACAGTGACATTAAGCTCAAAATTTATATAAAATAGCAAGTCATGTTATGAGATTAGTTTGACGCACTGGGTATATGCAATCTTGTGTTGTTTGTAGAACGTATTTTGGATGGTAAATCAACGTGAGTTTGCACGAGAATTTTTTGTGTGTGTTTACAGAATGTAAATTGGTGTAAATGCTACGCCACCGGAATTTTAGTAAAGCGTTGAGTACCATGTAAAAGAGTATGTAAATGTTGTATAAAGATTTTTAAGTTGAAGGTATTAAATTTAAATGAGAAATAATGTTTTAGTAATAACCCTATTAAGACAATAATGTTTAAATGCTATCGTTTCTAGCCACTGTGCGTTAAGGAATGCTGATTTAAAATTGTTCTAAATGGATAGCGTGTGAATTTATATGTTGATATTGTGTTAAAGTGTAGAATATATATATATATATATATATATATATATATATATATATATATATATATATATATTATATTTTTATAATTTCCATACTATGTTAATGGAAAATTTGATGAATGTGCAATAACAAATGGTGTTAGAATTTGCTAAATTGTAGAAAGTTAAAACTTCTATGTGAGACTTTCATAAAAATTGAATCTAGATTGATATATATGAGTAAAAATGGATATGAGGTATATATATATATATATATATATAAATATATATAATATATATATATATTTGATAAAATATATATATATATATATATATATATATATATATATATATATATATATATATATATATATATATATATATATATATATATATATTAGTTTTATTTGTAAATAATTCATGTCGGAGTGCATATTAATTTACTGCAAAAACCCATTTTGGGGATAAACTATTTAAACACTTACAAATGAAATGATTACTTGTAAATTGAAAAAAAATTACTATTGAGTTTTTTTTTCAATATTTAAGAAGCTATTAATCAGATTTATAATAAACAGAAAACATCGAACTAAAAAAAAGTATCGTCTGTACAGAATTCGCGCGACCCAAAAGGTAACCTAAAGTGATTATTTATGCATCTAAATAAAGGTGCTATTTCAGCAAACATAGTTGCGGCACACATTAGTAAAACTCCCAGAGCTACAAGGGAACGAGTTGACACTATTAAAGTTAAAAAGGAGCTTAAAGTATTAAAATCGATAGTAGAGAACAACACACCTTATTCTCAACCATTTGCAGTAAAAGAGTTAAATATGTCCCTGAACGATATAAAACCAGGGAAGCCCCAGGTTTTGATGGGATTTGCCCAAAATTCTTGCTTCACTGTGGTAACTTTACAAGATCATGGTTTGCTCAATTCTTCTTTTATGTGCAAACTGGCAAAATGGCGTACTCCCAAAAAGGCGAAAATTGTTGCCATATTAAAACCAAGCAAACCGAGCGGCCAATCTCAGAACTATCGCCCAATCGCCCTACTCAACATGCTTTACAAATTGCTGGAGAAACTTATGTACAACAGATTAAACTAAGTCAAACCTTATCAACGAGATGCTCTGCAACAGACCATTCCAGGTAATCATTGACAAAGCAACAGAAGTAAATTCATGAAACTTAACAATGGCCTATCCCAAGGTTCAGTACTGACCCCACTACCCTTCAGCATGAATATAGAGCCGATATGCCTAGGACGAGATCTATGAAATTGTAATGTGGTTTGAAAGCGCCAGATGTAAATAATTTAATAATAAATAAATGAGTGTAAATGTACTCAAACAAATCGCTAAAATAACCAGAGATCCAAAACACTCAATGAAGGATAATGCCGTTGTCTTAGTCGGTAGATTAATTCAGGACGGGTTCATGCTTATTTTTGATTTGCTTAATTACCACAATTTCCGTTGTTATTTCCACTTAACATCAATATAGTAACTGTAATGTAACAATAATAAAAATTATCTCGGACGCCAAGTTATTTTTTTATTATGCTCGGAATAACTAAACCTAGGATACAATAAAAAATTCACCAAAATGTCAAAATAAAAGATGTACAAACTATGTTTATTAAATATTTAAATTTAGAATTATATGAAATATATCTTAAAAACTAGTTGTAATAACCTTAAATTACTAAATTATGGGTATAAGTACCTATGCATTAGAACTACATATTTCCAGGTAGAAGACAAGTTCTACCAACAAGAGTTTGGGATGGCTATGGGTTCCCCACTATCACCCATAGTGAGCAATATATATATGGAAGACTTTGAAGACCAAGCGATATCCGAATTCACAGAGAAACCAAGGATATGGCTTAGATACGTGGACGATACCTTCGTAGTTTGGCAACACGGCAAGCATAAGCTAGATGAATTCCTAGATCATCTAAATAGCCGCGCACCCACCATCAAATTCACAATGGAATTGGAGTCGGAACAAAACTGCCATTCCTGGATGTACTTGTACACAGGAATGACAACACTTTCACGACAAGTGTATACAGGAAACCTACCCACACGGGAGGTACCTACACTACAACTCAATCACCACAAAACGTGAAGTTAGGCGTAGCAAAATGCTTGTACGATAGAGCAAAAACAATATGCTCAAAACAAGAGGACCTGAACAGAGAAAAAGAAAATATCGCTAGAACACTCAAAGAAAATGGCTACCCCGATCTAACACCTAACCTTAACAGGGAAAGGGTAACCGAAAAAGAAGAACCTAAATATACAGCGATAATACCATATATACAAGGTACCTCAGACAAAATACGAAGGATAGGCAGCAAATACAAGATACGCACTGCCTTCAAATCGACCAGAACGCTCAGGGGAATACTAACCAAAACCAAACCATACAATGAAGATCAGAATTCCAAGAACTGTGTATACAACCTACCATGCGAATGCGGCAGAGCATACATAGGAGAGAGCAGTAGACCACTCAAAGTGAGAACTCAGGAACACAAGAACAACGTCCGCAAGGGCGAAACAGAAAGATCAAGAATCGCTGAACATGTCTGGAACGAAGACCACCGCATCCAATGGGATAACATACAGATAGTGGCAAAGGACGAGAATACAACTCGTCGGAAACTCAAAGAAGCCACATTCATCGCACTAGCAGAAAATCCAATAAGCCAAGCTAGTGTAGAAATGAAACCCATATGGATTCCAATAATGCGCGAAGAGCTTAAGCGCAATGCACCTGCGCAAGAGGTTACGGCGCAACATGCGCAATAAACTTCTGCGCAACCACGAAAATAGTTATATATATATATATATATAAGTTCTAACAAATATATATTGGATTACTCAGTGGCTCAGCGGTAAAGGTGTCAGACTAGTAAGTGAAAGGTACCAAGTTCGAATCTGAGAGTAGTCAAGTGCTTGAGAAAAATTAGATATAACAAATGAATTCGACTCAAGTGCGAAAACAGTCCTTCTCAGGACTAAGCCTGATGACGGAAGCAGAGTCCGCTTCCGAAACGTCGCGCTCAAAAAGCATAAACTGTGGAAATAGGCCGATCAACTCCACTAATAGGAAACCACAGTTACAAAACACTTATAATACAGAAGAAGTATAAGTACCTGTTCGAAAATTTTGTACACAACTTTTTGATAACACCTGGTATCTAAACGAATACAGAAATGTAAACCAAAGGTGATGTAATCTTTGCAAAAATATTGCGCAATATGTCGTAATAACAATGCTGTACGTTGTAAACCATACCAAAGTTGAATTTTACTTCTTACAAATTTATCGTCATGAAATTTAAATAATCCAGTGTTTATTGCATTCTCTCGATAGTGGTAAAAATGCCAAAAGGAAAAGTAAAAAAGGAAGTGTAAAAGTAAAAGTGCCTGCAAAAAGCAAATGTTTTAGATTTTAATATAATACGAGTTAAATGTATCTTACCATTAAATCAATGGCACTTTTCACAAAATTTAGGTGGAAACCCAAAAATGGCTTCCTAATCAAAACAACGTTCATCAAGTAATGCTCAAAAGGACGCTTACGATATCAGGTGATATAGCGGTGCGCGAAAAAATGTGCGCAAAAAATTAATTCAAAGATATGGAAGTATAAACCCCTAAGAAGATATGCAACTTAAGTTACACCAAAATGCAAATTAAGTTGCCTACCACATACTTATAATTCATTAATAATTAAAAACTCTTTTTTCTTATATTTTACAACTAAATGAACAAAGAACGTAAAAGATTCGTAACAAAGTTCGGATACGCGGACGACTGGACTGTAGCCTCACAACACTGAATTATGGAGAACACTGAGACTGTATTGTCAAGCGACTTAACCACTCTGCGAAAATACTTCCGTATAAAAGAACCCCAAAATATCTGGGTGATACTCGTTAGAACCTTCAGCTATAAACAACACCTTGTAAACACTACTGCAAAAGTAATAACCAGGAACAACATCGTTTAAGAACCTTGCGGCACTGGATGGCGCTCCACTGCCTCTGAACTGGGACTTGTCTGCTTTGCGACAGAGTACTGCTCCCCAATATGGTTAAATAGCGCTCACACCGATAAAGTGAATGCAGCACTGGACCAAACAATGATGACCATCTTGAGAACGATCAAGTTAACCCCTGCCCAATGGCTGCCCATACTGAGCCATATCCCGCCGCCTCACTTGCGCAGAGAACACGCACTTGTTAGGGAGTATCGAAAGATCCAAAATTACCTACAGCTTCCCATCCACCCCCTGAGCAACGGTATTGAGAGGAATAGATTAAAATCCAGACAACTCTCTCGCAAGTGCCAAAGATCTGGCAGAGAATCAGGTTAATCTTGCGAAACGTTGGAAAGGAGAATGGGAAGACAAGACACCCCCAGATTAACAAGTTGATGGGACCATCCAACAAACCCCTATGTAACAGTCCTCCATATCGTGGCAGAATGCCCTCGGAGAGCCTACCATAGATAAATGACTACCTGAGTGCGACTATTAGTGCAATCGAATATATTAATAATCTAAATATTTGTTTGTGATATATCCATTTCGTATGTTCTACTTTAGTTTTCTTCTGTGTTATCTTGAACGTGACTTGCAATTGCCATACGCTAAATAAATATGTAAATGTATAAATAAGGCGTGTTAAGCATTTATGAGTTAACGCGAACAGTATTGGATATTAATATTACTGATTTAACTATATGTGCGATTTTAACAGCAGTAAATCGACCGCTTATAAACATTTAGGAGTTTAGTGGTCTAGTGCACTTAAAATATTGGGTGAAAAACATTTATTTTGAAGGGAATTTAGTAAATCGGAAATTTAAGTTAGCGAGTAGTGTGACGGCCAAAGTACGTGAATATTTGGGCCGTTTATCAATGATAAGTGTGGATATTTATTAAGGATTAATAAGAATAAATCAACCCCAATGGATACCACATTATACCGGATAAAGGACTACGGAATTTATATATGTAAGAATAATTTTAGATCTTGAGTGATAGAAGTATGATTATCTTTGGAGATGTTATTGTTAATTTCATTAAAGCATTAAGGATAATCAATCTCCATTGCCTGTTATTATATGTTTACATTATAAGATTTAAGGAATTAATTTTTTTCTCTGAATGGAAGCAATATCTGTAAATATTTTTTTGCAAAGATTGGTTAATACAGTTCGATTAGTTAACTTATTTAATTTTTGTTTGTTTAAATTGTGATTTCTTACAAGTTAAAGTTTTAAGAGAACCAGAGAACAAGAGTTAATTCATAGCTTCTTTGGGAGAAATTGCATCAAAGATTACACCGTTTAAAAATAATTAATCTCGTAATATTTTGGCTAAATGATTGATCTGAAAATTATTTACTTTGAGTCACATCGATTAGGAAATTTTATTACTTTTTGTTCATTGATTGTTATTGAATACACAATACTGATCATAATTTATTTATTAAGCAGAAATTTCTGGTTTGAATTACGACAATTCCTTCATACTTGTGAATGTTTAAATGCAGTTTAAAGGTAAAGAGTTGAAAATAATATTCAAGAATATTATGATTCATAACCGATTCATAAACCATGCACTGATCGTTACGTTTTTCAATTTTTAAGATACAAGTTAATGTTTTTGTGGTTAAAAATTGAAAGACCTAATTATTATTTTTCCAAATTCGGCGATATTTATTTATTCCAGAATTTTTATGACACTTATAAATATTAGTCTATGCGTATACGAGGGCAAATTAGAAAGTATCCAGATAACGTCTTATTACTCTGATTTTATGAATATACAGGATGTGATCAATAAGCGTACGACTCGTATGCTTCCAAATTTTATTAAGCTTTGGATAAATTTATTCTTAAGGGTAAGATTTTCAAAATTGAATTAACGTATACTAAGATTACTAAGACGATATTTAAACGTACTCTTTTAAAGTGAAAGGGTGCTGTACGAATTGAATGTTGGAACTTGAATGGTGTATGGTTTTACATCATTAGGCTACAATTCTATCTTGCACGGTCTTAAGTCCTTAACTTAACTCCTCGCCTAGGATTATTTAATTTAGAACAATTTAAGATTGTGGTGCAGCTAGAGACAATTTTTTCCAGATTGGATGTTATTATTTGTTGTTTTATGGTAATTGTAAAGTGCTTGAAACCAAATTTCAACCATTATACGTCTTATATCGAACACGCTCATTTTCACTGCAGTTAGCTTGCTAACCCAATTACCTTGGTAAGCTTGCACGACGTCTAGTGCGGTTTGATCTTGTAACAAAGTTGGTATCCGTTTATTGGATATCAAATTACCGCGGATGCCAGTTTGACCGCAACTTACATTAAAGATGCCATTGTGTATATATTATATACGAGGGTAAGTCAAAATTTTTTTAATATAGTCCCCTTGCTTTTTGACGAGCTAGGTCCATCGTTTCACAAGCTTCCTGATACCCTAAGAACAGAAGGTTCTCGGCTGAACAGCGAGCCACGCATTAACCGCGATTTCAAAGGTAGAACCATCACTAATTTGCATACGAGGGCCACTTCATCAATAATCACTCGTCTGCCCAACATGACGATGTCACTTGCACGCTCAATCTTTTCATCATTTGTGGCCGTAGGTAGTCGTCCGGGACCTTCTTCATGCGTAACACTTGTGCGACCGTTTTGAATTTTTCAATCTATTCGAGGACACTCTGTTGCGGCAAGACACTGGTCCCGTATTGTGCCGACAGTCTTTGATACAAATTCCAACCACAAAAGCCGGACTACTGCTCGTAGTTCCTCAATGGTGCAAACTTCTGATGTAGTGCCCATAAACTATCTTAAAAATAAGAGAAATGGGGGAATTAGGGTCGAAATTCCATACCAGGACCATAACACCAGAACAATAAAATAAATGAAGACAACGTTCATTACAGGGTGTTTCTAAAATCAGTGGACATCACTTAACCACAGATTACGTTTCGTTTAGACAGTATTCTTCTTCAAAGTTCTTTCAAGAAAAAGTTATTTTATCCCTAATGACAGAACGCTTGGATCGATCTGGATAATATTTCGGAATTGTACCCTTACAGATGTAGGTCATCTTAGTTATTACCAGTCAAAAACTTTTTAATGTAAAGACCAATAACTTCCAAAAAAATAATTTCAGAAACATTCAATAGTACTTTTTTTGTTACTTTTAATTGATGATATCTGTTAAGGTTTAGACACAAAAAAATAAAATCTGAGGGACCGCGCACTGTACTTCTTACCCCTTCAGCAGTCGCGAGGGTAATAACAGCATTGATGGCGTGGATGTCAATGGTCATTCATCAATTATTTTTGAGTTTATCAATTTTATTTCTGTTACAATATGTAATTTAATGAATTATACACATTTACTACACATTACTGAAAAGCTCAAATACAGTGTTTACAATACATTTATGGTACAATAGCACCATATTATGAATAGATACAACAAATAATTTATTCAAAGATGACAGAATTTTCAGTTCGAATTTAAATTGAAGGATGAGATCTCCTTTGAATTGTTTGGTTAAAATCAGGTGCTGTTGATGTCATTTTTCTTAATGCATTTTAGAGATTGACGCCGCGTTTCTGTCCGGATGCAGTATTTCAGTCCGTTGGTGTTAATTAATGATATTTGCTGTTAATGTATCATTTGTCTGGGCTACCATTTGTACTCAGTAAACGTTCATTACTAATGCTCGTAAAACTTAATAGTGCGAGTTAGAAACAGGATGCAGCGTTAAAATTTTTTTTGTGCGAAAGTTTCTTGCGACGTATGATGCAATATTATTAAAAGGAATTAATTTTTATAGGCAGTCTGGGTTACGATGTAATTGAAGGTGGATGTCGTTAGTTAAGAGCGCGAGGTGCGTGGTGTGGAATGTTCATGGTGATAGACCAGTTTACCAACAGGGTACCCGATCTGAAGAACCTTTTCGTGAGATAGCGTCCTCTTCGCTATTTGACGGATTTTTTTCTGATTTTTACTGTTCAGCAGGTCTGGGGAGTTTTATGTGATGTTATCGTGGTCTTGGATACCTGTGCATCGTTTCGAGACGAGTGTTTTTTCTAAGTTCTTCTTAATCTGTGGAGTATTAGATCGCTTCGGCGGATTTGAATAATTTCGTGGTAAAGTGTTATATTCCCGAATCCTTTGTTGCCGTGCATCTACTTTCAACCGGCTGACCCAGTCTCACTTTGTATAAAACTTTGTATATATCGTTAATAAGAAAATAAATATACCAAGTTTTAATAATAAATTTAGTCAAGTAACGCTTTGTAAATAGTACATTTACGTTAAACCAAATGAAGAATGAGTTAACGTGGTTTTGATTAGTTGTCGTCTGAAGAGCGTTACCGTAGAAATTCAAGGAGCCAGTTTCGATCGAATCGAGCCTGGGATGCAATTTTACGACCTATTTGCTTGTAACCCAGAGGATGGAGGTTAAATCTAGTTTTGTAACGTGATGCTAATTAAAGGTAAACTTTTACATTTTTTTTATTCTGCTGTGCTATAAACAAAGTGTGTTTTTTTGTGTGTTTATGTGGGAGGATGCAGACGCTTGCTTTGTGTAATCTATCGTCTAAAGGCCCTTCAGGCAATTTAGAAACAGGCGTATCTATCCTCACGATTTATTGTATCCTGAATTTGTATTTTTGTATTGAAAGTTTATATTACCGATATTTTGTATTATTTCCGTTGTATTTAATGAAAGGGCATTTTATTTATAACATATGGTAACTGACCTTAAATGCCTTGCAAGCGCCGTACCGACCGAATTTGATTATTACTGTAGATTTCTTGCTTTGAAATGCTAACTGTAATGTGTTTCTGCAATTGTACCAAATTTTAATACGTAAGCGTCATGATATACCACCATTGTTAATATTTATAACTGATTTATTGACCGATATGAATCTATTGTGATTTGTCCTTTGTGCTACAATTTTGTTGACGTAAAGTAATAAGTTAAAAATATTAGATTCTTTTGATTCATATATAAGATTTTGTAGTGATCGAATTCATTTGTTGACAAACTTGAATCAAACATTTTTCTTTACAGCGACAACGACCATTTATGGTTTATTTAGTTTTGTGTGTAAATTTTAATGAAAGTTATTCAAGTTTTTTTAAAGTAATTAATTAAAGGTACCTAAATTTTGGAGATATGAGATTCATTATGGTTTGACGTAATGCATTTAGATAACGTAGTTTGAGTTTGATGACCGACCAGCTGATCAACTGTCGTTGTATGGTCCGATGAAAAGGTAAGCTGATTGTTTATTGTTGTGTATTATTTTTAGAATTTAGGAACTATAACCCCGGTTATTAAATTTGAGGATTTTATAAATTTTCGATCGTGCCGATTTAGCTTTGTGTGACGTATTTGTCGTTTTAAATTATAGAATTAATTAGCGTTTTAATCATTTTTTTAGTATTTGAGCCAATAATTTTAGCGCTAAATTTATCGAAATATGTATATATATATATATATATATATATATATATATATATATATATATATATATATATATATATAAGTACAAAGGTACTTTCCATTAAATCTAATGAATACAATAAACTTGAAAATAAAAGCAATTATTAAATTGTTAACGTTTCGATTTATTCTAAAATCATCGTCTGAACTTAACATATGTGCAAAAGACAAAAGTAAAATTAAAACGAATTTATAAAACACATCAAAGTTGAAATAAAATTATATGACAACAATGGCATGACCTGGCTGTCAGTTTTAGAAAAATTATATTATCTAAGTAATTCCAAGCAAGTCATGTTTTGTTGTATATTTAATGTCGGCTTTGACAAAAATATATGAAGAGCTTCTTTAATGGCTAGTTATATATATATATATATATATATATATATATATATATATATATATATATATATATATATATATAAAGTTTTTATTGAAGTTTAGGTGAACTTGGCGTAAAGATTTTTGAAACAGAATTTCAGTAGTAGAGTAGCTTAATTTTAAGTGAACGTTTTGGTTTCCGGTTAGACCAATCTAAGATCCCTTCTTGACGTTTTCTCGATATGATGTTTTAACAGGTGGCGCCTTTCTGACAGTTTTATCCGATTTTGACGTTTTTTTGGAGTTGTGACGAGTGCCCTTTTGCAACGTTAAGTAAGAACCCCGCCCATACCAGCGAGCTATGCCGTGGCACAAATTGCCTTTACGGGCTGGATGCTCTAGTGAGTATTTGGCCTGTAACAATTATATATATATATATATATATATATATATATATATATATATATATATACATACAGGGTGTACCAAATAGAGTAGGATAGTATGGGTATCTTTCTTATTAAAGATAGAGATTTGGTTAAATGGGCAATAGTGTGCCATTTTTTGGGCCGAGTTCGACTCCGTTAAGAAACATTTCAATTTCCAAACAGTTTCAAGCACCATTGGGCACAGAAAAATCCACACGTAGTGGTTCAACGGCGCAACCAGGTTCGTTTTGGCTTTAATGTATTTTGTAGCATATTGGGAAATCGTTTATTTGGTCCTATAATTTTTTATGGAACCTTAACAGCGCAGCGTTACATGGAAATTCTGCAAACATGTCTTGAAGATTTATTAGACGATCTACCTTTGGCACAAAATGTTCAAGTATGGCATCAGCCGGATGGCGCTCCCGCACATAATGCTGGCAATGTTATCCGATATTTAAATGACCGTTTTGATAATAGAGTAATTGCCACCAATATACCTAATCAGTTGCCAGCCAGATCCGCAGATTTAACGCCTCTGGACTTTTATTTATGGGGCACTATAAAAAATAAAGTGTTCGGTAGTAATTTCCATTACAATAATGAAGAAGAACTATGTGAAGGAGTGGCGGCGAACAGTTACTAACAGTTTTATAAAACGGTATCAATTGTGTGTACATGAAAACGGCTAGCACTTTGAACATTGATTATAATGTGTTATGGTTTTATCATTTACTAATATCACGGTATATCGTTGTGTTTAATTTGTTCAATAAATAATTTTTACTTGCAAATTGTTAATCATGGCTACTTGATTTAAAATGAAAACAATTAATATTTCCCATAATTTTTTATTCATACATAGATTGTTATACATATATCGTTGAAAAGAGAAAAAAAAATCTCATTTAATTCTATAAAAATCCAATATGGCGCCCATTTAAAATCAGAAAGTTGCTATTAATATCTTGGAAATCGCCATCTTAAATTTTATTTTGACATCAGTGTTACTTACTACTATGAAAGTTTTTTTCATAACTTTTATAATTACGGAGATTTTGAGTTTTTAGAAATCGGCGATTTTTTTTAAATAATTTCGAAACTGTTCGGAAATTGAAATGTTTCTTAACGGAATCGAACTCCACCTAAAAAATGGCGCAATATTCCCCATTTAACCAAATCTCTATCTTTAATAATAAGAAAGATACCCATACTATCCTACTTTATTTGGGACACCCTGTATTTAGCCTTTTTCAGAGTGAGCGCCTTATTTTTGTTAGGCACAGTATGGGTACTACTTTCAAAACATTCGGCAGTAATATGTTTCAGGACATTCTCTACACGATGGTGACATCAGATTTTCAAATGGACGAATTATTTTAAAATGGCGACTTTCAACTTTTTTTTAAATGGAATGCAATAATTTTTTTTTATTATTGAGATCCTGAAAATACTCTTTTTACGATAGTATTTCGTTTTTCTTAAAAATTCTTTCTTTCCCTATCAAAAAGCAAATTAACATTTTAATCTAGTAGCGCATGAATGTTTTTTTTGTACAAGTATCAAGTAGCGGTAGACACAGAAGAAACAATTAAATTTTAATCTAGTAGTCAAACGTCAATCAATGCAATTTGGTTGTCTGTGCTTGTTAATACCAATTGTAGGTATTATTGAAGATTATAATTGGTAATTTAAAATTAATTGATACGTTTTTAAAATGCCGTTAAGTTATACGAGAGACGAGTTAATTGATATGCTACTAATATTTGAAAAAGCAGATAAAGATCCTTATGAAGCAGCCAGATTGTACAGAAATAAATATCCAAACAGAAGACACCCTGAACATCGAACATTTACTAAATTATTGGAGTGAACGCGTGAAACGGGAAATATGGATTACAACAAACCGGTACATGAAAACCCACCTGCTTGCAATGAGGACAGCGAAAACCAGGTAATGCTATACGTTATTGAGAATCCCCATCTCAGTACTAGGGAGACTGCAAATTTGGTTGGAATATCGCATAATTCGCTCTGGAGAATAATAAAAAATAAATAAATTTCACCCAATCAAAATGATTCTTCATCAAGAATTAACCGAAAATGATTTTCTGTTAAGAATTAGTTTTGCACAATGAGGTTTGCAATAGATAGGACAGAATAGAAACTTTTTAACAACGCTTTGTTTTCGGACGAAGCAAGTTTTCGAAATGATGCTGTTGTTGTAAGACGTAACATGCATTATTACGATAATGTAAGTCCACACTGGACCCGTGAGCGCCATTGTCAAGATCGATGGAGTTTAAACGAGTGGTGCGGAATAATAGGACAGCACATTGTTGAGCCAATATTTTTTAATAGATTAACTGGAGAGAATTACCTCAATTTATTAGAACATGAAATTCAAAATCATCTAAATGAACTCCCACAAAATATCAGAAATAATTTGTGGTGGCAACAACATGGCGCTCCAGCACATTATGCCCTTCCAGTTTTCAAATAATCGATACGAGAACCGTTGGATTGGTAGTGTAGGACCAGTTGATTGGTCAGCTAGGTCACCTGATACGTCACCACTGGACTTTTTTCTCTGGGGGTATGTAAAATCCCAGGTGTACATCGTTGAACCAACAATTACTGCAAATATGCAAGAGAGAATTCGTACTTGCACAAACGAAATATCTCCGGAAATTATTCCCATTGGACGACGATTCAATTTATGTATTGAAAAAGAAGGAAAACATTTCGAGATATTTTTGTAAATACCTAATTTTTATTTGATAGAAATTTTAAATTTTGAGTTTCAAAAAGTAGATGTTTATTAAAAAATAACGTTTAATTGTTTCTTTTGTGTCTACCGCTACTTGATAGGGAAAGAAATGAATTTTTAAGAAAAACGAAATACTATCGCAAAAAGAATGTTTTTAGGATCTCAATAATAAAAAAAAATTATTGCATGCCATTTAAAAAAAAGAAGTTGAAGTCCATATTTTGAAATAATTCGTCCAATTGAAAATCTGATATTACCATCGTGTAGAGAATGTCCTGAAAATTATTACTGCCAAATATTTTGAAAGTAGTACCCATAGTGTGGCTAAAATAAAAGTAAGGCGCTTACTCTGAAACAGGCTGTATATATAACGTAACAGTTCTAATCATAAACAGGTATACGATATTGACTTGTTAGGAACGTTAAATCCCCATTAGGAAAACACGAAAAATCTATTCATTTTACATTAATGGAGAATTTTCCATACATTTGTGAAGACAATATGTCAACCACCATCCAAGTAATATCAATACATATATCATTATTTTTCTATTAAATACTAAAATGACAAATCTCACAAACAGTAACGATTATTCAGATTTAAAATGTGCGAAGACGTACATAGAATCATTTATTTAAAAAATACATGTTCTAAATTTCACTTTTATACCTAGCGCTTGAATAAACAATACCATATACTACGAGGCTCGGGTAGAATCTCATTGCTTAACAGTGCTCTAATTCAGCGGCCTCCACTGAAATCGTCCATATTTAAGACAAACTAAATTCCTTCTACTATTTCATTATCAGGATACTTAACTTAGCAACATTAATTGAAAGCTGAATTAAAAGGTAGATAGACAAAAAAATTTTAATTTGAAATTAGACACTTATACTAAAGGACAAAGAAATACTATACACTTGAAATACGTCTACTATCATGCTTTGCATTAAGTAATTCAATTTGCAAAACTTAATATATGAAAGACCTTTAATTATTTGAAACTCATCTTTTATTTTAGTTGATCAAACACGAACGGAAATGACGTAAAATGAGTAAGGTTACCTTAGGTGAAGGGTGAGTTACCCGTAGGTCAATTATTAACTTTGACATGTACGGAAAAGTACTTCATTCTTTAACCTTCACGATGTCGAGCTGACTTGATTGTTACAAAGATATGCAAATCATTTCTTAGACTTTATTCAAACATAATGAATTTATAAATATATAGTACCTACCATGTTTCTTGTGTTGGCACGTCGAGTTCTTATAATTACTTTTGCGCTGTAAATTATTAACGATGAGTTAAGCAATACAAATGTTGCCTCTTATAAAGAGCCAAAATTGCAGTTTTATTTCTAAGTTTGGAAAATAAAGACATAAAAGTTAACGTTAATAATGGTAGGTTTTAAGTTCTCCCCACTCGTCTTTAATTTATTTTTATTCGGTATCTATATTATTCTTTATTGATTGTTAAAAAACACTGAAGAATTAAAAATTCATTTAGAACATACCAGAATTGTCTGAGTACAATTATATATACAGCTTTAAACTTATTAAATGATATCGTTTATAGTGGAAAATTTAGTCAATACATAATAGCAGGGTTCACTAAGTAGAAATTGTAATTATAGACGAGAGTGAATTAAATGTCGTTTATAACTTTAGTAATTGTCATTCAGAACACATTGAAAAACTTGTCTTATAGAAAACAAAACCGTAGTTTTCATTTCTTACAGATATTGATTATTTAGAGGTAAATGAACTAATGGACATTGGCTATCCCCCAATACTGAAAACGAACAAATAATCTGTAAATTTTTGTGATATATTCACACGCAATATTTATGAGTAAAGAAAAACTTCCAAAATGTGTAATTTGCATAGTTTTACTTTGGGCTTTATATAAATCGTAAGTTGGCCTTGCTCAAAATGAGTGTGAATATGAATATGAATTGTTTATTGTTATTACATATGTTAATGAAATTGTAACAACAGCAATTTACTAAATGACAGGAAACGCGTCAAAATCGTTACTTTAGAAATTCATTTTCAAAAAACGGAAAGTTTTGAAATTTTTAATGCTAAGCTGTTAACGCTAGTAATAGTTTTTCACAAAATAGTTTGCTCCATTACTTTGGAGCAAGGATAAAAGACCGGCGTAATAAAGAATCGTCAAAATGTTACATAAATATATAAAATTTCATTTTCAATGTTATAGGTTTATAGGTAAATATATTTTTCAAACTTTATATTTAACTTGTTTCCTAGTTTCGTAATTCTGATAACAGAAAGCTAAATATAAATGATTAAACAAGAGGATAGAAAAACAATATGGTAACAAACATAAAGCTTACGGGCTGATTGCTTTAGCCTTGACTACATGAAAACAAATAATCAAAAATAAATGTAGCAATGGATTTTCATTTTAGATTATTAACTACATCAACTACGCATTTAATTTGCGTTCTAAATAATTTTATTTGAAAACCTGTATGATGACTTTTCCAATAACATTTTTAATAGTTTTTACATTTGAAGTTCATAACAAGTTCATGGTCATGCCGATTTTTATATGAAGAGCGAAGATGACGAATACGCAAAATTGTGTTTCCTGCTAAAAACATCAAAATAATTTGGTTTGATCTTATTGTAGAACAGATATCGATCTAGTTGACTTCTCATTTATCAAGCATGAAAATATCTTAAATATGTCATTCAGTTTATCAAACTACTATCTAAAACATGATGACGCGTATTGAATATTTTAATTGAATTCAAGAAAACCGTAAATAATGGATAAGCTGAATTTCTTCCCGTATACGACGTTCAACGAACGTTGGTTTAAATCGAATGCTTATGAACATATAAAGTGAAACACACTTCCTTCCTTCACACAATTTGAATAATCATGAAAAAAGGAAATTGCACATGAAAAATGTTCTAAAGTTCAAAATAAATCAAATAATAGATTCCCGAATTCAAAACGAGACTAACAGATATACTAAATATTAGAAAACTGCACTTGAAATAATTTTTCATGTGGTTCTATTTTTGGTTGAACAAGATTTAGTTAAAATTAGATAAAATTCAAAATGAATTGATCGGACTATTTCGCGAAAATATAAATTCTAAAAAATATATCAATCACAAAAGCCTCAAAACATTTTTTGATAATTTTGTATTTCGATTCCTTTTGTGAAAATTTAAACATTTACAATTTGAGAGGTAAAGATTATGATAGTGCGGGGAAAACGACTTAAAAAAATTTGGAACCGTATCTCCGAACTTTTTTTGTTCCTTGCCAAGGTGTTAATCTACTGGTTAATGATGCTGCAAAAAGCAATACGGCAAATATAATTTTTCTCTTTCTAGTTCGAAGGCTCTGTGTATTTTTAGCTTCTATTAAGCTATAGTTAATTTTAAAATCAAATAATATAAATTTAACATTAAAACCTTTATCGGATACTGAATGGTCTAGTAGAATTGTAGAGATATCAACTTGGAAAGATACACGATGCGTTTTTCTAAATCAACACAACAGTTTTGATAATAATACAAAGCAGTTAGTGATAGCATTGACAAAAAGATAAAGTTTAATGGTTTAATGGGTGATGCAAAAGAATTATCTTCCAAATTTGATGTAGAGTCCATTTTGAACAAGCAAAGAGGTTTGAAACCACGAAATATTAAAAACAACATGAATTCCGAGGTGGTGATGAAGTTATTACAGATGATACTTTGCCTTTCAAACTAAATTTTATTATAAATACTATAGATGTTATTACACTACGCGTTGAAAAATAATTTCAAACGCAATAATCACATTCTATTCACTTTAGCGTCTTGAGGAATATCAAAAAATTTAAAATACATAATGTAAAAGAGCAACTATAATTTTGTTTTGAAGAAAGTCTAAATATCTCGCAGCAGTGAGAGTATCCTCGAAGAGGTAAGGACCTATAACGTTTATTTTGTGAACCAATGAGGATTTTCGGTTGCCTAATAACGACAATTTTGTCTGTTCACATGGCTGTTTAAAGCAAATGTTGCTTCGTCGGAAAAAATTATACTCTACAAAATTGGCGTTACCATAGCATAATTGTTGCATTTGTTCACAAAATTAATTTCGCCTATCAAAATCATCTCCAACAGCTCGTGAAGTAAGCATATCTTGTAGGGATGGACTTCTCTCTTTTCAACACTTTATGCACAGTAGATCGCGCCACACCAATATCATTAGCCGTGTCCGTAATAGTGGTACATCTTGCACTGCTAACACAATGTTCAACTGATCTTCTTCACTTATCGACTTTCGACCAGATTTTCCCATGTCCCAAAATTTCGCCTTAACATGCTTTGACCAATAGACGGTCGATCAGAGTGAGTTGCATTAAACAACGCAACCACTTCTGATTGAGTGCGTGACCTATCTCCGAAACCAAGCATGCACAGGATTTCAATTCTTTCACGTTCGCTTAATGTCCTCATATTTCACAAAATAACGGGAAAGTTACTAGATAAACTCACGATAACAATGATATCGCCTATCAAAAAACTAGACACAAGTTGCTAACGTGGAAATAATTATAACAGAATGTACAATTTCACGTTTCCTTACATTGCCAATAAATTTTTCTCTTTTTTAATGCTTACGATAATTTTTATTCAATACTTGCTTATGTAACCACCGTCCATATTTAGCTTGTCGGACATAAAAAGATGTACTCTATCTTATTCTGCAATAAAAATGGGGGTCTATATTTAAAAAATGTCGATGACGGAATATCTTTTTCTTGACACATCCTGTATATTTCACTTTTACGCAAACAAATTCTAAATTGAAAAGAAAAATCGACGGGTCCGAGTGTTTTCTTCCTAAACTCCCATTCAAATTTTAATTGAATTTATCCGCTACCTTATGAACGCACTGCATATGTACTCTGTGTCCCAAAATAATGAGGGTTACTATGGGGATCTTGGTAACAGTAAGATATACAAATTTAGTTAAATGAGAGAAAAGTAGCGTAATCAAAATCCTAAGAAAATGGCGTTTAGAAATCCTTAAAGAAACGTTTGGTTCTTAAGTTATTTTGGGTAAAATGAATTTTTCGATTTTACAAATTATTTTTGTCTGGTGTTAACATTTGATCTAGAGCTAAACCAATAACTCATCTTTAATCAACATTTAATGCCTTTTAAGGTGGCACTATTTGTTTTTTTATCCGACGTGTGGCCTTAGCGGAACCATCATCGACTTCATTTTTTTAAATGTTATCAGGTTACTTAATTACTTTTTATTCTGAATCCAACGATGTGTATAATACGTTATGGTTTAATTGCGCCTTAGTCTTTTTTTCGGCTTTAATCCAGAAAATTCCTATTACGGATATTTTTTAAGAGTTAATGACTTGCTATATCTATTAGTATATGTTCAAACAAATTTACGTTGTTTTCCAAACAGAGATAGCACCTTTTCACAGTAGATTCTAAAATACTGGTCAGCATTTCTGAGGTGATATTAGTAAAAATTTCTAATGCTAACCTCCTTAGCTGTTCGTTTTCAAAATTTTGTTCGTATACAGAATTTTTAACAAACCAGTACAAGAATGGGTCCCAATGGCTTTTCCTGGGAATGGTACTGAAAAATACTCTCTAAGTTTTCTGGAATTATGTGCAGATGCCTACTGTATCCAACAATCGCGAACTTTCACCAGAGACCTACTATCGAGAGCATCCTCTAAATTATTTTCTAGTAAGTGATTGCAACACTCTTAAACTATAATGGTAAATAAACGGTATTACAACCAAATCGTTGTTGATGCCTTGATATTTGATTTAAACGTGGATTGGGGTTTCAGACCAATAAACGGCGTTTCGTCTATTAAAAATGCCATTATTTGTAACCATACTGTTATCGGACCATATTATTTGGCATGGAAAATTTTAATTCTCCTGGCATTTTCTTGTGTAGTATTCACAGAATAATCGACATCTGTCTAAATCACCCGGTCTAAGTACTTGGCAAATTCTGTTCTTAAATGGATGAAATGTTTGTTTTCTTTAATAAAATGTACTGTTGATTTTGTTATATCAACGTTTTGTTCAATTCATCAAGTTGATTACCAGGAAGTTCAGTGACAGCTAACAAGACATTGCTGGTTTTTTGCCGAGGAATTCCAGATTTTTGAAAGGAACCAAACGCTTTGAGATATGACACTAATTTGCTAACACTCCTTTTATTTGGCTGCCTCGTTTCGGGGTACTTCTCTAAATGCATACGCTCCGCTGCAGAACAATTTTGGTTGGATGCATTGGAACATGCCACCATGTAAAAATTTTCTTCATTATAAAATATAATTAATAGAAAAATGACCGATTATTATACACTAAACTAACGTTTGAAGTAACCAACGTGACTGTCAATCCAAATGCATAATACGCCTTTATCACATTCATTCGTTTCCCAAAGTCTAGTCAGAAACGGAAGATAAGTTTAAAAGGAGTTGGATTTGTTACTTATACAGGGTGTATTTTAAAATCACCGACAAACGAAAACTGGAGATTCTATGATTCAAAATAAGAAAAAAATTATCATGAACGCTTTTCCGAAAATGCTTCCTAACCGAGATACAGGTTGATTAAAAAATAATTATTTTAAGATTTTTTTAATATTCCTCCTAAATGTCTAATTAAGTACAATTAATCAGGTGAGTTTGAGTCAACTGGCTCCATACAGTGGCGTAGAATATGTTAAGTTAATCACTTTAAGTAAAAAAACGCACGTCCCTGCTTTTTTTGAAGAAATATTTTTTTGTTAAATTCAACATTTAATTCTGCAAATAAAATCACACTCATTCGGCACCCGTTTTTGAAATATTTTGCATTAACATAAACGACTACATTATTCAGTAATAACCAAATTAAATAAATCAGAGATTGCTTTGCACTTGACAGTTACGTATCTTATGTTTACTAATATACTTGCATTTACGCGTGTTTTGTAATTCATTGTTTGTGTTTAATTACTGTGAAAAAATGAATTATTCCAAACCAGAACTGGTCGATATGCATTTATGTTATGGTAATACTAATTCCAATGCTCGTGCTGCTGCTCGACTTTATGAACAAAGATTTTCAAATAGAAGACATCCACATCATACTACGTTTAGAATCGTTCATCGTAACTTGTTAGAGTATGGAAGTTTAAAAGGAAAGAAAAATTCCGGACGAAATGCTCGTGTAACAGTTGAAATTGAGGAACAAATTTTAGATAGATTTTATGAAAATTCATCAATAGGTACGCGTGAGTTAGGTTTAAAATTTGGTGTGTCGCATAGCAAGTCTTGGAAAGTTTTACGAGAACAAAATTTACATCCCTTTCACCTACAAAAAGTGCATGCATTATTGCGTGCTGACCATCCTCGTCGAATAGATTTTTGCGAATGTTTTTTAAATAAAAATGCTGAAGATGTACAATTTGTTAGAAACTTATTGACCGCTGATTAGTGTATTATTTCCCGAAATGGAATAATAAACTTGCATAATTCCCACAAATGGTTAGATGAAAATCAACATCCAACTGTAGTTACAGCTCACTAATATAGATTTAGCGAAAATATTTGGATAGGTACACTAGATGATCACCTAATCGGACCTATCCGTTTTCCTCAAATACTTAGTGGCGAATTCTATTTAAATGTTTTGAGAGAAGATTTGCTAGAATTGTTTGACGACGTACCCTTATATGTTAGAATGAACATGTATTTCATGCATGATGGTGCACCACCACATTCTACATGAAACGTCAAAGAATTTTTAAATGCATGGTTACCTGGACGCTGAATTGGACGAGGAAGTGATGTACCGTGGCCGGCACGATCGTCAGATTTAACCCATCGGATTTTTTGTGTGAGGGTATTTGAAAACTCGTGTCTATTCTGTTCAAATTGATAATCGAGAGCAACTTTGGAATCGCATACAGATGGCATGCGATGAGATTAGGGCAATGCCACAAATTTTTCAGCGTGTTAGGTTTCATTTGCTAAGAAGAATACAAGCTTGCATTCAAAAGGAAGGAGGACATTTTGAACAATATGTATAAAAATAATTATTATTTTGTTATTGATTCCTTCAATATCTCTTTAATAATGTACCTAATACTGGGTTCCCCATATTAGACCATACAATTTAAAAGTCGAATAAAAACTTTCTAATCAAAGTAAATTAACTTTTTAATGGACTAATATGTAGTTTATTCTGTGGGATTTATGACTAAAGTAAATAACAATTCAAGTTTTAAAGATCAAGGAGGCGCCTGTCTATAAACAACGACTTAAGTGTTTCTGTCAAATATGCGTTATACGCAAACGATATAATTGCTCCAGTTTAACAATTTTCATTGCATTATGAATTATTCGATTCAAGAGCGTGTGTTTTCTGTGGAAGTGGAACTGGTTCATTTGAAGAAGTTCGGCGTGCATTTCGACGGCAGTTTGGAAACAATAATAGGGGCGATGCACCAACACGCTTTACAATTGCGGCGTGGGTTCGTCATTGGCGTGAAAATGACTCTGTGCAAAACATTAAAAACCTGGACGTCGAAGAACGGTGCGTACGCCTGAAAATATTGAACGAGTGAGAGCTGCCCTTACAAGAAGTCCTAAGAGATCGGCTAATCGGCAATCACTTGCCCTAGGAATATCTAAGGAAGTTTCCACAGAATTCTGCATAAAGATATAAAATTTCACCCTATAAATATCAAATGGCGCATAACCTCAGTGATCTAGACAAAGGAGCGAGGGTGACATTTTGTGAAGAATTTTACATCAGCATCGTGGAGAAATTCATAATTTGCTAATGAGCGACGAAGCAAATTTTCATTTGGACGGTGTTGTTAACAAGCAAAACTTTAGATACTGGGGAGTAGAAAATCCTCACGAACTGTTTACCAAAACCTCCACAGTCCAAAAGTCGTTGTTTGGTGCGGTGTAGCATCATTTGGAATTATCGGTCCTTATTTTTTGAGGATGAAAATAACCGTTCTGTTACAGTTAATTCCGAACGCTACATAAACATGTTGCAAACGTTTCTTATCCCAGAACTAATTAGACGAGGACTAAATGGCGCCATATTATTCCAGCAAGATGGAGCAACGGCTCACACAGCCAGAAACACTATGAGAATTTTGCGAGATTTTTTGACGGCCGTATAATTTCCGATTTGGAAATTTAAATTGGCCCCGAGGTCTCCTGATTTAACGGCCCCGATTTTTTCTCTGGGGATACCTAAAGCAAAAAGTTTTTGCAAGTCGTCCCGCAGCAATTCCGGAGCTGAAGGAGCAGATTCGAAATGAAATTGCAGGAATAAATGGAGATTTGCTTCGCCGAGTGATGATAAATTTTGAACTTAGAATTCAAAAATGCATTGAAGTCGAAGGAGGGCATTTGGAAGACATGATCTTTAAAACTTGAATTGTTATTTACGTTAGTCATAAATCCCAAAGAATAAGCTACATATTAGTCCATTAAAAAGTTAATTTATTTTGATTAGAAAGTTTTTATTCGACTTTTAAATTGTATAGTCTAAAATGGGGAACACTGTAGTTAACTGCGTTATTTTTTTTGTAAAATAAAACAAATTTTGATTTTTATTGAATAATGTGGTCGTTTATGTTAATGCAAACTAATTCAAAAACGGGGAGCCGACTCGAAAAAATACTAAGCATGATTTTATTTGCAGAATTAAATGTTGAATCTATCAAAAAGATATTTCTTTAAAAAAACCAGGAGCGTGCGTTTTTTTTTTTACTTAAGCAGAATATCTTAAAATATTCTACGCCACTGGATGGAGTCAATTGACTCAAACTCACCTGATTAATTGTATTTAATTAGACATTTAGGTTTGCCAAATCTCAGTGTAATATCTTTTGTAGTTTTTGAGGAATCTTAAAAAAACCTGAAAAAAACTATTTTTTAATCAACCTGTATTTCGGTTAGGAAGCATTTTCGGAAAAGCGTTTATGATTATTTTTGTCTTATTTTGAATCATAGAATCTGCAGTTTTCGTTTGTCGGTGATTTAAAAATACACCCTGTATATGAATCTGACATAATTCTGCTATTGGATTATTATTAAATATATAAATGATCTAAACTATTAACTGATGTAGGCAATTTTATTCTTATCTTAAAATGTGAATGGTACAGAAGAGAATGCTAGGAGAATTATAAATTCTCCATAAAAAATATGGTCTGATGAGAGCATTGTAACGAATAATGGTATTTTCCATAGACTAAATGTTCATTATTGGTTTGAAAACAATCTGCGTTTAAGCAAAAAGTCGATTTGGATGTAGTACGTATACTTGTATTTTCGGCACAACGATTGCAGGGCCGTTCTTTAACATCATAATGTACTTTGATGTGATTTTTGTTCTTTTTATTAAACTATTACATTAATTCAGTCATTGGATTGCTATTAAATACTTAAATGATATAAACTGTTAAAAGATATATGTACGTGATTATTAATTTTTAAAAAATAAACAACTATGTAGAGGCCCGGAACAGGAATTTTCTAGATTAATATCGAAAAAAAGACTAAAACGCAATTGAACCATGTGTTACATATTACTGGATTCGGAATAAAGAGGACTTTAACAAACCGATATCAGAATACAAGCGCCGTCGTATTTAAGAAAATGAAGTTAATCATGGTTCCGCGAAGACCAAACGTCGCGTAAGTTTAAAAAACTAATAATGCTACCTTAAAGGGCATTAAAAGTTGCTATACAGAAGCATCCTCGGTTTTGCTCTAGATCAAATATTAACGCCAGAAAAAAATAATTTCTTGAAATATCAAGTCCATTATTTATTGAACGAGTCAGGTTTATGGCCGAGCGAGCGTAGCTAGAAAGGCCATAAATAGGGCGTCTTCAATAAAGTCTTATTATGGACGAGATGCATACGAAGCTTTATTTTCGACTGCTCAATTTGGCTTATTAACGAAAAAAATTGGTTTAATAACATTTTTGACATTTTTATGAATATTGTACATATTTATTTGAAAGCGTCAAAATCTCACGTCGGCGCACCCACACACACACACACACACAGACACAAACACGCATACACACATCCACGCATACACACATCCACACATGCACACATACACATATACACATACACACATATACACATATACACATATACACATATACACATATACACATAAACACATATACACATCTACACATATACACATATACACATATACACATATACACATATACACATATACACATATACACATATACACATATACACATATACACATATACACATATACACATATACACATATACACATATACACATATACACATACACACATACACATATACACATATACAATATACACATATACACATATACACATATATACATATACACATATACATACATATACATATACACATATACATATACACATATACACATATACACATATACATAATACATATACACATATACCATATACACATATACCATATACATAACATATACATATACACATATACACATATACACAATATACACATATACATATACACATATACACATATACATATACACTATACACATATGCACATATACACATATACACATAACATATACAATATAACATATACACATATATCACATTACACATATACACATAATATAACATATACACATATAACATATACACATATACAATATACATATCACAATAATATACACATATACACATAATACACATATACACATATACACATATACATATACACATATACACATATAACATATACACATATACACATATACACATATACACATATAACATATACACATACACATATACACATATACATATCAATATAACATATACATATATTATACACATATACACATACTACACATATACACATATACACATATACACATATACTACATATACACATATAATATACACTATACACATATACAATAATTACACATATACATACATATACATATACATATACATATACATATACACAATACATATACACATATAACAACACTTACACATATACAAATACACATATCACATATACACATAACCATATACCATATACACATATACCATATATACACATATACACATACACATATAACATTACACATACAACATATCACATATACACATATACAATATACAAAAATAATCATATATACAATACATATTATCACATACATATACATATACACAATACAATACAATATACATATACACATTACACATATACATCATAACTATACATATACACATATACATATATATATACACATATACACATTATACACATATACACATAACACATATACACATATACACATACACATATACTATACACATACACATATCACTAACATATACACATATACACATATACATATACACATATACACATATACACACACTATACACATATACACATAACATATACACATATACATACATAACACATATACACATATACACATATACACATATACACATATACACATATACATATACACATATACACATATACACTATACATATACATATACACATATACACATATACACATATACATATACACATATACATATACATATACATATAACATATAAATATACACATATACATATACACATATAACATATACATACATATACACATATACACATATACATATACACATATACTACATATACACATATACACATATACACATATACACATATACACATATACACATATACACATTATAACATATACACATATACACATATACAATATAACATATACACATATACACATATACATACATATACACATATACACATATACATATAATATACACATATACATATACATATACACATATACATATACAATAATATACATATACTAACATACACATATACACATATACAATATACACATATACACATATACACATATACACATATACACATATACAATATACACATATACACATATACATATATACATATACACATATACATATACATATACAATAACATATAACAATAACATATACACATATACACATATACATATATACATATACACATATACATATAACATATAACATATAATATACAATATACAATACATATACATATACAATAACATAATAACATATACATATACAATATACAATATAAATATACATATACATATAAATATACAATATACACATATACACATATACAATATACACATATAATATAAATATACATATAACATATAACATATAAATATAATATAAATATACAATATAAATATAATATAACATATAAATATAATATACTATACACATATAACATCATATACATTAAACATATAACATATAACAATATACATATAACATATACAATATACACATATACATATACAATATACAATATAAATAACATATAACATATACATATACATATAAATATACACATTACAATAACATATAATACATATAACATATACACATATAACATATACAATATACATATACACATATACACATATATAACATATAAATATACATATACAATATACAATATACACATATACAATATAACATATACACATATACAATATACACATACAATATACAATAATATAATATACATATACATATACATATACATATACAATATACAATATACAATATAACATATACACATATACACATATACAATATACACATATAATATAATAACATATACATTAAATATACACATATAACATATCACATATACATATAACATATAATATACATATACAATATAACATATAAATATAAATATACAATATATAATATACAATAATACACAATATAACATATAACATATAAATAAATATAATATACATATAAATATATATACAATATAATATAATACAATATAATATAATATAATATACATATACCATATACATATACACATATACAATATATAATATAATAAATATAATATACATATAACATATACATATACACATATACACATATACAACATATAAATATACAATATAATATACACATATACATATATACAATATAATATACACATTACACATTACAAACATATACATATACATATACAATATACAATATACAATATAACATATAACATTAACATTACAATGTAACATTAACTACATTAACATATACAATATAAATATACAATATAAATATACATATACATATACATTAAATAACAATATACATATAATATACATATAAATATATAATATACAATATAAATATACAATATACACATTAATAACATTATATAACTATACATATAACATATAAATATAATATATACATATACACATATAACATTAAATTACATATACACATATACACATATACACATATACACATATAACATATACACATATACACATATAACATATACACATATACACATATACATATACATATACACATATACACATATACACATATACACATAACATATACATCATATACATATACACATATACACATATACACATATACACATATACACATATATATACACATATACATAATACACATATACTACACTATACACATATACACATATACACATAACATATACACATACTCACGCACGCACTCACGCACGTACACAAACAAGCACGCCCCCCCCCACGCACACACACACAAACACAACACATACACACACAAACACGCACGCACGCACGCACACGCACACGCACACGCACGCACACCCACACCCACACCCACACCACACCACACCCACACCCACACCCACACCACACACACACACACACACACACACACACACACCCACACACAAACACACACACACACACACACACACAAACACACACACACACACACACAAACACACACACCCACGCACGCACGCACGCACGCACCCACGCACGCACGCACACACACACTCAAAAGGTCTGCATGGTATTCAAAATCGGTTGAAAACTCAAGATCGACCTTTATATTTATCTACGGTATAAACAAATAGAAGTAATAATTGTATATGCTGTTCAGTACATTATTTTAAACTACAAATTATTATAGAAGTAGCCACACAAACAAATTCTGCTCAAATTGGTGATAGTTTGGTATTCATTTGGCCTCTGTCGACCGACGGTTATTATGACAGTTATGTTATAGATACGATTGTGTGAGCGTAATTTTATTTATATAGTACTTAGGTGTATCTTGTCGCAGTTCTAGTTCTGCAAAATTCATAAAGTAGGTATAGTGTTTCACGCTTAATTTTTAGGAATTTGCAACTACAGTTATAAAATCGACAAAGATATAGAAACCATTAAGAAAACGTATGTATGAAAGATACTAATAACAAAATCAATAGTTTGCAATCCTGTAATGTACAAAACTATTTTTAAATAGAATCACTTTCATTTATTGATTACGTCGGTCGATAGCACTGAATGTTTTATATAAAAAGGGGCACACGTTCTTTTAAATTAGACCCTACTTTCAATACAGTGACTACGAAGTTTATAGGAATGGGTAAAAACTATATAATATCCATTTTTCATTCCGTACGAAAATGTACATTGAGTTGCTTTCTGTTACATTACGAAAAAAATGTTGAGTTACATGTGTAAGAGAAGTAAAAGTAATCTATTTTCGAATAAGTATAAATTCTAATACTACGTAATAAAATACTTATCTTTTTTGGGATTTTTTAATGGTGTACTTTAAATTATACAATCTAAACGTTTCGATAACACTTACAGTTATCTTCGTCAGTAGTAATGTTTGTTAAAGATGTAGTAAACAATTTTGTCAAATTTGAAAAATTCAAACATAAACATAAGCCTGCTATTAATATAACAGTTTGAGAAACGTATAAGCCAACTATAAAATTGTAGTAAAGAATAACTAGGTCATTAAAATTAAATATTGTTAAACTGCCTCAAAGATGGCAAACCAGAACACTCTCTACGACGAAAGCTAACAATGAAATTTGCCAGCCAAAAAACACATTTAACAAAATTTAATCGAGTTATGATGTAATATGTAATATGTTAACGGTGTTATATCTAACTTCATTAGAAGCATCAAAAGGTAAAAATCTAATGGAGTTTTCGATGTTGGAAATTATATCTTCAACAGGTATTACTCTTAGTGTTATCGCAAAATTTCCTCGTTTAGAAAGCGCTTCAATAGCATAATCTGAAGTTATTTGGAGACATGGAGAAGAAGCACTGCATGAGTTTTTGGTTTTTATAAATGGTATACATCCTAGTATTCAGTTTACCATGGAAAAGAAACTAATGGAAGTTTACCATTTCTTTACATATTAATATCTAAAATAATAATTCACTATCTTTAAGGTTTACAGAAAGCCGACACACACTGATAGATACCTTCATAAATTATCCAACCACCATCCACGTCAAAAATTTGTGTAATTAAATCTTTAGTAGATCGAGCAAAACGAATTTGTGACCCTGAATTTTGAATGATGAATATAAATATTTAAGAAAATCCTTACAAGATAATGGATATTCACTTACAGATATTAATACTGTTATTACACCTTCTAGGCGTAACCTTAAAGAAAAACCAGTTCTTAATGTTGGTACTGCTTTTCTTCCTTTTATAGCTAATGTTACAAATAGAATTGAAAAATCCTAATCAAACATGGCATTAGGACTATTTTTAAACCTACAAGAAAATTAAAGAACATTTAAGATCACCTAAAGACGTGTCAAACCCTTTATCATCTTCCGGAGTGTATAAGTTATCTTGTTCATGTGGAAAAGTATACATCGGGACCACAAAACGTAGCTTTGATACAAGACGCAAAGAACATATGAGATTTTGTAGATTGGGTCAACCAGAGAGGTCTGCTGTGGCTGACCATGCCCTGAATAATTTAAATCATGACATTCAATTTGACAATTTCACAACTTTACACTTACATCATAACTCGATTAAATTTTGTTAAATGTGTTTTTTGGCTGGCAAATTTCATTGTTAGCTTTCGTCGTAGAGAGTGTTCTGGTTTGTCATCTTTGAAGCAGTTTAACAATATTTAATTTTAATGACCTAATTATTCTTTACTACAATTTTATAGTTGGCTTATACGTTTCTCAAACTGTTATATTAATAGCAGGCTTATGTTTATGTTTGAATTTTTCAAATTTGACAAAATTGTTTACTACATCTTTAACAATTTTTAACTAACATTACTACTGACGAAGATAACTGTAAGTGTTATCGAAACGTTTAGATTGTATAATTTAAAGTACACCATTAAAAAATCCCAAAAAAGATAAGTATTTTATTATGGATTGTTCAAGGTTGGTGGTTTTCAAGGACACACTCACACGCATAGATGTATAATAACAGGCGGGCGTGCGATTCAGTAAATCAGAATTAGTGGAAATGAAAGTAGTAGTAGGATGCATGATATGAAGAGAAAGAAAAGGAAAGAAAGTATTGATTAGAGAAAGAAAGAAGAGGTTGGAGGATTTACTGAAGGCATTAAAAGAAATAAAACTTGATTTGGAATGTTATGAAATGAAAAGAAAAATGAAGGACCTTCAGCTTAGCGAGGCAGGGGAGATGTGAAATTACATGATTGATCTTTTAAAAATTATTTTGAAATAAAATTTTTTATCTGGATTGTTTTTAGGATTCCTATGTCAGAGGTTCATACTTAAAATTATTTTGCGGTATAATTTACTCTGAATGTTATCGAAAAAAACGTTTGAATTTATTAATACACGATTTCATTCCCTTGAAAATGCATTTTTGTTTGTTTGAAATAAAAAGTTTTTTTTCTATAACTGTTAATAATGTTTATAATCTTGTTAATAATGACAATATGCGCAAAATATTTTGCACACTAGGGCGCAAAATAAAATGCAAGAATCAATCACGTGAATGATGCTTTTAATTTAATGAAAACTAACAAACGGTAAGTAAGATAATTTAGTTTATTTTACCAATACTACTACTAATATTCCAAACTGTAATACAAATATGTACCTATACTTTTACATTCTTCCCTACTATATATATATATATATATATATATATATATATATATATATATATATATATATGTAGGCATAGAAGGTTATGCAAACGACTTTTTCACTATCGCTAAATCGACTTATTAACCCATTTTACAACTTTTGTCCAAGTTTCCTCAAGATCGGCCATGATGTCTGGATGTGGGTGTATGTGTGTGTGTGTGTGACTGTGTGTGTGTGTGTGTGTGTGTGTGTGTGTGTGTGTGTGTGTGTGTGTGTGTGTGTGTGTGTGTGTGCTGTGTCTGCGTCTGCGTCTGCGTCTGCGTCTGCGTCTGCGTCTGCGTCTGCGTCTGCGTCTGCGTCTGCGTCTGCGTCTGCGTCTGCGTCTGCGTCTGCGTCTGCGTCTGCGTCTGCGTCTGCGTCTGCGTCTGCGTCTGCGTCTGCGTCTGCGTCTGCGTCTGCGTCTGCGTCTGCGTCTGCGTCTGCGTCTGTGTCTGTGTCATGTTATTTTATTTTCATTTTGATAAATTGTTTATTATTATTCATTAACTAGGTTTTGTTGTTCCTATATATATATATGAAAAAAAAAGACAACATGGCGCTCGAGATCATTTTTTCATAATTTTTAGATAACATTTTTTTATGAATTAAGTGAAGTGAAAATAACTAAGCAGATGGGAAGCAAGTAGCATTTCAGGTAGGTTAACTACTCAGTATATTAGAACTCTCCCTTATCTTCATCTTCCGATTGAGCCGACGGCAGTAGCCATTATTATTTGGTAATTTGTTATATTAATTAAAATCATTCGATCAATTACAAATTGTTTATTACATCATGGCTTTTGTTTTAATATTATAAGTTGGCCCAGTTTTAGTGTTTATACACTTGGAGCCACTTTTAATGTTACAAATTGGCGCCGCGAGAAGGGATTTTGAAATTTATGGCTTGAAATTTATTATTTTATTTACATTTGTGATTTGTGTTAATACTACACAGGGGCTCGAAAAAGGGACTTGATTTGCTGTTGTTTCAATGCTGGTTATTCTCGCTTTGTTTATTTTGATTATGTTAAGAGTTGACAGAATGTTAGGGAGTGTTACCATTTATTGTTACGCTTGGTATTTTTATGTGTTTATACTTAATGAAATTTATTGATTGATTTATTGATTGTGTTATACAATATTTTTTTACGATGTCAAATTTTAATTATTTAGTTGATGTTTTATATATTGATGAGTTATTAGTAGAATTAAAATTTTTTTAAAATGTAAATGAAACAGAAAGGTTGACATTAGGTGAGAGACGTAAATTAAATTGAGAAATTACTTTGATTACATTTTATGTAACTGGAATTATTAAAAAATGCATTACAATGATACATTACAACGAGTTATGGATACCATTTTAGGACATGATTTATCTCAATCAGTTTTTGTTTATTTAGACGATATTATTATTTTTTCAAGTACTTTTAAGGAATAAGAGAAGTTTTTAAAAGGCTTAGTGATGCCAATTTAAATATTAATTTAGATAAATGTGAACTTTGTAAATCTCAATTATCATAATTAGGTTTTGTTATTGATAAACTTCATAACATTCAATTGTTAATACATTTATTTAAATTTTGAAACGTTTGAATTACATTACTTTTGATAATGAATTTTTATATTTATACGATCAGTTATTAAATTTATGTAACGATTCATTAGAATTTATTGAATCCATTTAACGAAAACTTTGAAATGAATAATGAATTACAAATTTAGATTATTTTATTTTTATGTCACATAATGACAATAGTAATACTTCAGTTAGTATTCCTGCTTAAGATTTTTTCCAAATTAATTGAAAACTTACAAATTTTTAAGAGTTCTGTTCATGTTTATAAATTTAAAATTTAATGGTAGTAGTTTAGATCCGAACGTTTAACATATTTTAGTGTTATTTGTGTGTAAATTCCATTTGTTATTTTCTTAGATTGTTCTTCTTCTCTGTTGAATTGTTTTTAATTACCTTTTGCTTTTCGTAACGCTGTTCATGAGTCTACGAAATTTTCACCTTCCTTTTTGTCGTTTGGTCGGACAGTTCCTATTTCTGGAGATTTTTATGGTCGACTAAAGGATTTCAAAGATGATGATTTATTTATTACTAACCGTGAACAATTAGTTCAAGATTTAAATAAACTCACCTATTTTTAAACATGGTAAACGAAATTTACACGCAGCTTACGAAAAAAATTCAAAATCTTACAATTTGCGACGTCGTCCGTTGAAATTAAATGTTGGCGATTTGGTTTGGAAAAAGAATTTTACTTTATCTGATGCGACTAAAAATTATAGTCAAAAGTTAGCTCCAAAATTTATTGAAGCGAAAGTTATTGAGGTGGTAGGTCCAACTACGTACCTATTGGCCACCCCTATTGATAATAAACCCTTAGGTGTTTTTCATGTTAAGGATTTAAAACCACATTAGTTCTTATTTTTTCGTATTCTTTTTAATTATTTTTCAATTTTAGTATTTTTACATTCTGGTTTTCTTATTTATATTTTTTAATTATTTTGATAATTTTTCAAAATAATTTTATTTTGTGCTTATTTCGCACACTATTTTATTTTATATTGTAGTGGCTTTGCAAACCACTTATTTTATTTTTGCTATATTTGTTTAGCACGGTTGTTGCTACATTTGTTAGCACGATGGTTGATATTTAGATCCTATCGTGCGATTGAATTGCCGACTTTGTGGGACATTAGTTCTAAGGCAGATTATCTTCCTTTATTGGATTTACAATTTGCTATTGTTACATACAATAGTAAAATTGAAGATAACTATTTTGAGTTTACCTCTGATCGTTAATTTGACGTGTAAAACTCATAACCATGGATAAGAAAACTAGTAATGCTTCTATACATTTTTATTTTTGGATTGATTTAATAATTATTTTATTTTTCCTGATTTGTGTAGTGTTACTATTCTTGGACGGTGCTTGAGGACTTCGGTTCGCCTCGTGTCAACCTCGATTAGTTCACTTCCTGATTATGACGTTTTGGTAGTTTTAGGAGGGGGTTGTTGTGTTCGTAAGAGTGCATCATCTTTCTCTTTGCTATCTAACCTAGATTTCGATTTATTTATAAAGCGTGCGTGTTAGGGTCTGTTTGGTCTTGGACGACGACTGTGGAACAACATGAAACCTGAATCTCGTGAAGGGTAGAGTGGCCTCTCTTGTTCTCCACGACGAAGCATCCTGAGCTAATTTGCCAAGGAAATAGTTGTATCTTGGATTTACGGATTTTGACTCACTTATCGAACGTGACAGTGGTAGTTGTGTTATGTACCTAGGAGGCTTGGTTTGAGACCACCGGGGTAGGGTAATAGAACCGCTCTCTCTCGACCTCAAATCTCGCGATTATTTATTGTTAGTCCGGAAGGATTTTTTTTTATACTCTCGAGTAGAGTGGCGTTTAGCCTTGATTTTTTATAAACTTGCACGATAACCGTTTCCGGGTTCTCTGCCCACTGTCCCTTCAGGTCATGGTAGGTTTCGGTTTCCGTTCGTTTTTTTACCTTACATTCAAATTTTTTTACCGGATACTCATTTTGCTCTTCTGATGGTGGTTTGCTTCACTAACCCCACCAGTTAAAGTTTTTTACTTTATTTAAGGTTTCGGGTCCTTGATTCTCGACTAGTGGCGTGTGCGGGTGGTAGCGCGTCATTAGCTTTTATGGTGTTGCGAGGGGTCTTTCCTGACCAACATCACCACATTTTCTGTACTTATTCGTACATCTCCTTGTTATTTTTTTAAATATTGCTTATATTTTAATCAGCTTAACATTTTGTATTTTTAAATTTTAATAATTTCATTTATTAGCTTAGTGTTTGGAATCTCCGCTTTGGTGATCTCCGAGTTTAAATTTTAGGAGGGGGTGTGTAACAACCTTTTGTTTGTGGTTGTATTAAAAAATACATTAATTTATGATCGTTCATTTATTTGGCGTAATATTAGAAAAGCTTTTAATTATTAATATGTAGAATTGAGAAAGGCAACTTAATTTGCATTTCCTAGAACATATCTTTTGGGTGTAATATTACATAAATAGTTATAGTTTCCTTTCTTAAAAAATTGGATTCATATTATTGTATCCGCGCAACGCATGAAAACATTTAGGGGGAATACTCATTTGAGTTATTCTGAAATCCCTTTTTTAATTCACTTAATGCTGAATGTTACAGCAGAAGGCATGATTTTTACCTAATTTTTTATATTTGGTGCCATCAGATTTTGATGGTAAGTTATTTTCTAATTCATAATATTTAAAACTAAAGCATTTGTTTGTTTTTTTAGGCACTTAGTTTGCACTCCTATTTCACATAGTTTGCACTCCTATTTCACTTATTTGCACTCCTATTTCGTTTATTTTGCACTCCTATTTTGCTTAGCTTGCACTCCTATTTCACTTATTTTGCAATTATTTTACTCATATTTTTTTAATGCATACTTTTATATGGCATTTTATAATAATTATTTTAATGGCACGTATGTCAGTAATTTACTATTCTATTATTTTCTGGTTTAAATGGCAATTTTTACTTGAATTACATTTTACAACGCAAGTTCTACATACTTTTATAAATAAATTTGGCGAATTAAACTTCAAAGAAATTCAATAAATTTATGGACACAATATATTAAGGATAAATAAGCAAGACATTGACCTCACCAAGTTCACCATTCTGCTTCATAGTTACCAGTTATAGTTTATGGACAGAATCGTTCAAAGGTAATGTTTTTATATAATCTTAGAATAGTATATGACTTCTGATTTTTTTACGTTTTCAATCAGATATTGAATAAACTTAAGTATATCATGTTATTTTATTTTCATTTTGATAAATTGTTTATTATTATTCCTTAACTAGGTTTTGTTGTTCCTATATATATGAAAAAAAAGACAACATGGCGCTCGAGATTTTATCATTTTTTCATAATTTTTAGACAACATTTTTTTATGAATTAAGTGAAGTGAAAATAACTAAGCAGATGGGAAGCAAGTAGCATTTCAGGTAGGTTAACTACTCAGTATATTAGAACTCTCCCTTATCTTCATCTTCCGATTGAGCCGACGGCAGTAGCGATTATTATTTGGTAATTTGTTATATTAATTAAAATCATTCGATCAATTACAAATTGTTTATTACATCATCGCTTTTGTTTTAATATTATAAGTTGGCCCAGTTTTAGTGTTTATACACTTGGAGCCGCTTTTAATGTTACAAATTGTCATTACTGGTCACAGGAACATCCAAAATGGATGCGAGAAACCAATTTCTTGACAATTTGCGGTGTCGATGTTTCGTGTGGTTTATTTACGATAGGTTTATTCGTCCCTATTTTTATGAAGGAGAAAGATATTTGGATTTTCTTCGAAACATTCTCCCAGAATTACTTCAAGATATTCTCTTAAATAAAAGGCAAACAATGTGGTGGCTGCAAGATGGAGCATCTCCTCGCTTTTTTGGCCAAGTAGTGTGCCAAGTATGTTATGGTTGAATTTGTTTTGAAAGGTCCACCAAAAAATGTAATGTTATACCGGTTGTCCTATTTAAAAGAATTATGTTGGAGTCACGTGATCGGGAATGGGAGGAAAACCGGAAATCTTTTTATCGTAGATATAAGCACCATTCACGACAGTCTATAACTTCCAAATTTCATACTTGTCATTTAAACAGTTTTCGAGATATTGCATTGTCAAAACGTCGTGGGACACCCTGTATATATATATATATATATATATATATATATATATATATATATATATATATAGAGAGAGAGAGAGAGAGAGAGAGAGAGAAGTGGTCGCTAAGTAGTCTTGTAGCCTTTGGTTCCCTTCAAGGTGTTTTTCTGAATTAAGAACTGTGATGTGTGAGTTTAGAATTATCGTACTGTAATGTCCTTTCTTGCTGTGCCTCAGCCAACTTTGATGCAAGTGGTGGCGTTGTTTATAGTGCTTTGGAACTTGGGATATACCCTAGATAGATCATCAAACGATAAAACCTTTGAGATGTGTTGTTTAAGATCGTTTGTGATCTAAGGACGCACATTATTTGTCTTTGGGCGCACTTTTAACTGAAAAAATAAGTTAAAACTACATTTAAATTTGATTAGAAATGTAGAGAATACTATATCATGATTCGTTAGATTATAAACTTCGTCCCAATTTTCTGATAGAAGGAGATCATTGAATCCGTTATGGTTGACTTTTTATTTGAACTGTGGGTTTTGGGGTCTTACTAGTAGTCGGTTTACCGTAATGATCCTATAATACTATAGTAATGTTGAGAACACCTGAAGCAATTATTCACACAGATAAACACGAGGGGGTTTCTATTTATTTTCTCGCCTACCATATGTGAAAATGAATATATCGACCCTAAAAATATGACAGAAAGTAATGTTTATCGTCCCTTGGGTTGCTAAACAACACGATTTTGGAGTCTTTCACGATCTAGACATTTTGACCAACATAAATTTTCATTAAACGTCAGTTATCAAAGTCTGGAATCAAGAGAAGAAAACTGTAACGTTCTGATTCTGAAAAATTGTGATTGTGAAATTAGTGAAAATGAATAGTAATTCAGTGATCAGAGAAAATTCTTAAATGGTTTGACCATGGTTTTTCATTTATTAAAATTTTATTAGACCTAAGGTTAGGTAATTTCCATGTTACGAATGAATCTATTATATGACTTGTACCAAGTAAGAAGTTTATTTTACTGTTAACCCACAATCATACTTTAAAATAAACCACATAATCAAACTCTATCCATTTTCGCAAAGTTGACAAAAAAACAATAACAGCATAGAAGTATCGGCTCTGGCCATTAAAGTCAAATGGACGGCTCTTTTGAATATGCAGGGTAATTCTTGAGGAACCTCCAGTATTTCAGGATAGATGCAATCATTTTAACGCAAAACTTTCATAAAAACGTAAGCCCAATAGTGCTTCGTTCTCGAGATACAGGGTGTTAAAGTTACAAAAAAATAGTTGATTTTTGAAATATATCCAAAACGAAAAAAGGTATTTTTCTTATTCTTGGTATAATAAATAGGGATATAAAGTATATTGGTTTTAGCTTATTAATGCGATTAATACGATGCACAGTGAAGTAGAACACAAGAGGCAGTTACAACCTTATGCCAATGGAGCAAATTGAATTTTTTTATTAATATACAAAGCTTTTCAGATAAAAAAGGTACGCTTCGTATAAATCGATAACTTTAACAGTTTCTAAGATATTTGCATTTTTTGGGATTTATTATCAACTTCTTAGGCAGGTTATTAACTTTGACACCCTGTATCGCGAAAACGAAGCACTACTGGACTTACTTTTATCTGAAAGATTTCTGTTAAAATGATTAGAGCTATCATTTCCCGAAGTTACGTGTATACTTCCCGAAACACTGATTTTCACGTTTTGATGTTTCCCAAACACTACGGAACGATAATAACCTGCCTAATCCGTTCGTAATAAATACCTAAAATACAAATACCTTAGAAACTGTTAAAGTGATCGATTTAGACAAAGTATACCTTTTTTATTTGGAAAACATCAAGGTTTCGTATTTTAATAAAAAAATTCAATTTACTCCAATCAAGGATTAAAAGGTTGTACTGCCTTGCGTTCTGCGCCACTGTACACAATAAAAACGAATTAATAAGCTAAAACCAATGTACTTTATATCCCTATTTATTATACCAAGAATAAGAAAAATACCTTTTTTGTTTTGGAGATATTTCAAAAATCAACTTTTTTTTGTAACTTTGACACCCTGTATCTCGGAAACGAAGCACTATTGGACTTACGTTTATAAGAAAGTTTTGTCTTAAAATGATTGTCTATTATTTCCTGAAACGCGTGGTATTCCTCACAATTCACCCTGTATCTTATTAAAGCCATTTATTGAGCGTCATTGACATACAATCTTTGAACTCAGGGTAGTTGAATTAGTTGTTTGAAACGTTATTAAAAATGCATAACGTTGTATGTTAACATAATTTCATGATCAACTTTCTTATTTAAAAAAAGTATTGGCCTTACGTAAAACTGTAAAAAATAATGGAACTATTACCTAACTTTGATTCTACATCTGTACAAATCCTTAGATTTTATAAGTAATTCTACACCCATGGCTAGAAATTTTAGCTACTTAACCGTTTAGGTAATAAATAGTAGATTTGGTGCCTTATGCTCAGTCGTAGATTAAAGTGGGCCAGGTTCTTAAAACTATCGATTTGCCTTACTAACCAAAAAGTATTTACATGTGCCTTGATATGCTCGCTTTAAAATCCTCCTGAAACTAATTATTAAATACTCGGATGCAAACTTGTTTTTAAATATGGAATAAGCGAGTAAACCGTTATGCAATAAAATTAAAAGAAAATTTCTACAATAACAGATTTTATTGACACAACCTATATTTAATTATAAACAGAAATACCTTAATGCTAATGTAGAACATGTTTTATACAACTAGATATGCAACACACGCTGCACGTTAATTGCCTATAAAGAGGTGAATTATTAACAACAAGTTCGAACTGTGTTAGACATCGTCTAACTCTGACTTATAACGTAAAAGAAGCTGAACAGCATTGCCAATAAATAATTAAACGTATTGACCTTTCCTGTGTTGTCACTTTTAATTTTTAACAATATCAAATTCTCCATCCTTAAACACTAACTATCTGAGCTACACTACAACTTTTAACTAATTAGTTTTTTATACTTACCCACCAGCAATAAATTTTCTATTACTATATAGAGCTCTGGGTGAACTTGAAAACGTAAATTGACTTCTACTTGCTGATTTACCCGTCCCATCATCCATTTGAACTAATTTCTTATCTTTTCCAGTATGCTGGTGCCCTTCGGCACTCCTTTCTACCATCGTCATTATGCAAAATTGCTATAGCTGTAACAATATGTACTTTATATGTAATTGCTCTTTATTCATATTGTAACAATTTAATCTATTTTGGGCATAAATTTGTCTGAATTTTAAAATATTTGTTTTAACGTGATTTTACGAGGTATGGAAATTTTAATAAATAACAGCCTTAGAATTTTTCTTCATATTATCTCTGAAGTTTGTAAAACAGAATCTGGGGACTTGCACTTTATCAGCAGGCGAATCAGTGCAAACAGTAGGACCTATGTTGGTCACAACAAGCAATCGTGCAGACAAAGATGGTTTTTAGCGTATTTACAATTTATATTTATTATTTTAATTATGGGAGTACCAAACCAGCTCTCGAGGGGTGGATGCGGACACTATTAAACAAAAAGAATGGGCCCCATTTCCATATTTTGCTAAATCTCCTAGTAGACCTCTAGGATAGAATCCAATAAATTCCCAAACCTCTGTCGATTCTAACTAGACTTACCAAAAAACAGATAAACACAATATCACAAATTATAATTTGTAACTACTCTTAATATAAATTATTGGATAAGTAAGCAACTGATTCAATATCAATATGTGCATTGAACAATTAAAAATAGCAACCAAACATATACAGTTAAGTATGGTTATTCACCAGTTTAAGTGAACTCGCATTTTCATTACATTTATTGCTATATAAAAATATCTAGTGTGGAACAACACACGACCTTCCACCCTACAAAGTGGAAATTAAAGGAAATGAAATAGTTTTAATAATTTTTTAAGGTTAATACGTTCATAATGAAAATAGGAAACATTGTAAAAACAAAAACAATAATCTATGCCAGATAGACGTATACAATTTTATGTCAGACAAAGGATAATAGATCATAATAGTTAATGGGTTTAATACATTATAATTTGAAAAAAAAGCTAAATTATCTTTAAAAAATATCACTTCACATTTTTTTATAATTTCCTTATCCAGATATTGAAAAAATTTTAACAAACACTTGAATTCCACTTTAGGATTTTTTCCGCCTATCACACACACACGTACCCGCACACACGAACACGCTGACGCACACGCACACGCACACACACACGCACACGCACACGCACACGCACACGCACACGCACACGCACACGTACACGCACACGCACACGCACACGCACACGCACGCGCACGCGCACGCGCACGCATACGCACACGCACACGCTCAGTATCTGATCGACTTTGTTGGTGTCTACGTCGTTCGTCGTGACAACTTTTATTGTGGTGCTTTACGTGTTTCATATTTTTAAGATATAACCTATATGGCTAAGTGATTAGTGTAGTTAATAATTGTAAATAAAAATCAACAATGGCAGCTGGTAGTATTTGTGTGTATATAAATTGGAAAAAACTTTAAAAAATAGCAGAGACTTAAGTTACTTTAAATGTCTTATTAATGATGAAAAGAGACGCGACGAGTGGAAGAAAAACTTCGGGAATATTAAAATAATTGAAATGGACAATAAAGACTTAAAAGAAAAATTAATTTGTGAAGAACATTTTAGTTCCAAATTTATTTTGCGGAATTATGTTCGTAAAATATTAAGTAAAAAACCTGAAAAATTCATACTTCCCGATGAAGGTACGCAATTATAAAATATTACTTTTTTAAATCAAAGTATATTAAATTAAATTCGCTGAGTGATAAATTAAAAATACTAATCACTAACAATTTCAAATTACTTGAAAACGATTCAAAACAAACCAAGTTCCCGAAATGTTTATGTCTATATTTTGATTTATTAGTTAACTGTAAATTAAAAAAATCTGCCAAAACAAATGCAAGTGTACTACTTGCAGATAAACGGAACAGTAAGTTAAACAATGATCCTTTTGTTCTGCAATGTGAAGATAATCTTACCTCAAGCATTGCCTCAAAATTTTATTTTCAATAAAAAAAAACTAGCAGTACTTAAATAAGGAATTAATAATTAATTGCTACTATCGTTTGCCCTATAGATTCTTCACCTGTGATTATAAAGGAATTATGTACCTACCTCGGAAAAAAACGACTTTCATTATTGACAGATTCAGAGCCATCGTCGCGTTCACCTGAAACTAGAGTAATGGAGAACTCTTTCCTTGAGGGCAAGACAGCGATTCGCGCGAATCCTGCGTCAGTAACAGGATTTTGAATATGCCGTCCCCATGCACATCAATATTGTTAACACCAAAATGTAGGAAACTTAAAAATCTAAGTTACGTATAGTGCATACAAAATTAAAAGCAAAAACCATTCAAAAGACCAGTTTCAAACTGAAAAGCAAGAAATTTACCAACAAAAACGTTGTTGAAAGTTCTATGGTTAATAAAAGTGTACCTGTAAAGACTTTTATAAACATGCAATTATTTCACAGAAAAAACACTCCATGGTCATATAATGAGAAACAGGTAGCATTATCTCTATATTATAAATCACCAGGGTGTATAAATATATGAGGAATAAATTAGGTTTTGTTTTACCATCTGAAAGAACAATTCAATTGTGGTTAAAAATGTCCAATTTAGTAACCGGCGTCACAACAAATCTAACACAAAAGTTGATGACAAAAGCAAAAACAATGAATGACGACGAGAAACTATGTGTGGTTATGTTGGATGAAATTGCTCTGAAAAGAAAATTAGAGTTCAACAAATTTCAGGATATCGTTGAAGGTTACGATGATCTTGGTCATTTAGGGCGTAATGACAAAGTTGCTAATACCGTTATGGTAGTTTATCTGAGAGGGCTACTATACAATTGGAAAATCCCCTTTTGCGCAAATTTTTAGCCACATCATGTCTTCTACAATAAGAACTGTTTCAAAACTACGTCAGTTCGACAGTTAAACGTGAGAAAATACTGGGAATTTTATTGAAGAAATTAATAATATATTTGATTCTCTTAATAGCAGAATATTAGAAGATCCTAACCCTCATCGAAGACCCTTGTCCAGGTATAGAAATACTTAAAGTACTTTAGTAATCTTCGCGTATATAGTGATGGGAAAGTGCGCAATAACGTTTATTGCATAGATGGATTTAAGTGAACTATTCGATCATTGTGGAATAATTTAAAAAAAGAAGGGGTGAAGTATTTAACAACAGGGCATATTAATCAGGATGCGTTAGAAAATTTTTACTAAGTAGTTCCCAACAGAGGCGGATACAATTCAATGCCTTCTGTTCGTCAATTTAGAATATCTATATTACAAACGGGAGCTGATTTTGCAAATTGCGAAACAGATGAAGCTGAAACTTTAGAATTGGATAACCAACTGTTGGAATCGGATGTCGAATTACCAAATAGTACTTCAAACACACATCAACATATTATGACGATGGTAATGATAATGAATCTATCATACGAATACAATCAGTTGGTCTTACGATTTTGGAATCTTGTAGCATTGTGTATCTAACTGGTTATTTAATATTCAAGCTGCTTAAAAAATATAATTGTACGTTGTGTAGTGCAAGACTAGTGAAGTGCGAAGAAAGTTTGCTTTCTGAAAACGAACTATTGTTATTATGCAAAGATTATGGAATTATCCCATTTAAAAAGACCATCCGACTCTTTTGCAGAATTGTATTTAAATTATTAGTATCGTTTATTTTCTTTTTTTAAGAAAAGCTAGTCCAGTAAAGGTATTGCCTTAAATAATTATATTTTTTTAAAAACAAAATTCGCAAAGGATTTTGACAGTTTTTGCATATAAACGGCAGCATAAAAATTAAAATTTATGTCACATTAAAAAATGTCTCAGATATTCAGTTCCCAGAAATTAAATATTAATCATCACCATAAACAGCATCGAAAACTACGTGTATTGTCGTCGTCAACCACACCAAATAACAATTTCTAATTTTTCTTCAGGTTTTTTTTTTGTGTTTATTCAAAATGTAAAAGTCTAAAGGTATTGCCAAAAATCCTTACGTGTTTCTGAAAACAACTTTTGAAATGCATTTTGTAACAGAACAAAGATAAGCGCATTGAATTTTTTATGGAAGTTTTAAAAATTAATAATCTAGTTCATTACAGTCTTTTAATTTGTTGTTGAGAAAGAAGAACAAATGCTCTAAAGGTATTTCCAAAAATAATTACACATTTTTCAAAATAATTTTTTTTTCAACAAAACATAAACGATGAAATATAATCTGCGATTAAAAATCGAATTGTATTCCATTTTGAAAAATAATTAAGAAAAAGTCATTTTAAATAATTAAGAAAAAGTCATTTTTCAGCACATATGAAATCCTGATAATTTCTTATCCTTTGAAGGACAGAAAACTGAATAATTTCGTAAATTACAGTTCTGGCATTCATTAACAAGTTGTTAACAACTTGTTGATCAATGGTTCTGGGAGATTTTCTATAATTGAAACTTTTGATCCAAGTTTTAAAAATTAATAATCTAGTCCATTACTGTGTTTTATTTTGTTCTTGAGAAAGAAGAACAAATGCTCTAAAGGTATTTCAAAAAATAATTGCACATTTTTAAAAACAAATTTTAAAGTATTATTCGTTTTTGTTATGAACGAATAAGTTCAAAGGTAATTATGTAATTAAAAATTATTATTAATTTTATTAAATACATAAATAAAAAGTTTACCTCGAGTAGGATTCGAACCTACGACCTGTACTTTGCTAGAGTACCGCGCTAACCAACTGCGCCACCAATGATGTAAATACTAATTAATAATAATTTTTAATTACATAATTACCTTTGAACTTATTCGTTCATAACAAAAACTTATAATAATTTAATATTAGTCAAGTTGCTTTGGTGTGTGTGAATCCTTGCGATATTGCGAGCTCACATTCCATAAATATAAGTGATTTGACTGTAATCTCATTATAATTAGAATTTACATCAGTTCTACATACATAAACACAAAATTTACATCGATTGGGGCTTGAACCTTGGTGGCCCAGTTGGTTAGCGCGGTACTCTAGCAAAGTACAGGTCGTAGGTTCGAATCCTACTCGAGGTAAACTTTTTATTTATGTATTTAATAAAATTAATAATAATTTTTAAATTTTAAAGTGTTTTACAACTTTTTCAACAAAACATAAAGATATATCTGCGAATAAAAATGAAGTTGTATCGAATTTGAAAAACAGTTATGGAAAAGTAACTTTTCAGCACATAAAAACAGAAAAGTACGGATAATGTCGTAAGGGACGATTTTTTAAATAATTTTCACAATCGGTGTCTTTTCACGAAGGTTTATTTATTCTTTTTTTTTAACACAATTATGTATTTGAAGATTTTGTTTAAAATAAAATGTAATTTTGAGCCGCTATCGTCAATAGGGTTTCTTAATTATAAATATGTATTTTTAACGCATTATTTCAATCATAATTAAATTACTAAGGTTGATTAAATAAGATCAATGTTGGTATTAAAAATGTATATATGTAATTTATGGTTTATAAATTTTTAAATGATTTGTAAAGAATTAAATTTCCACACAATAAAAATGATTCTATCGAATTGTTTTCTTAAATGCTGTTATGCATGTGATCTGCTGAATCGTAAACAGTTAGAGCATTGCCAATTTGTAGAACGAGTTATAAACTAGTTCTAGAATGGTTTACCGAGGGAGTCACTTTATTAGCATATAGTTTGTGGGCTGCAGGGTGCGTTGGGGTAAGATACTAACAGGAAAGTGGTAGGGGACTAGGTACACTTTGTAGCGTTAATCTTGCGTATCTTCTCCACTTGTTAATAAATGGTCACACTATCGAACCGCACTAAACGTCATGAAAGCTTACCACGGTAAGCGGGTTGCAACTTGGCAAATAACAAAGTTCAGTCCGGGAAAATAGTCACTAAAATCTTCTCTTAATTTAGCAGGTTAATCTCTAATAGAATGTGCAAAATGCTTCGTAAATTGAAATACACTCCTACTCATACAAATGTTTTAGAATCTACACAATCTTTAGACAATTGATCTCAATTTGTAGTTTTACTATTCAAAGATTTCTCATCAAGCTACTGGCAAAATCTTCTAAAAATGTAGTAGGCCAAGCCCTTATATCTTTAATCAAGTTTGGAAACTGTTTCTTAAATTAGAATACGCTTCCACTCACACTGTTACAAGATCTAACCGCACTAGGCGTCGTACAGACTTACCGAGTTAAGCGGGTTGCTCAGCCAGGCGAGGTGTTAAGTTAATCCTACCTGACTGCAGAGGATAGAATTGTAGCCTACTCAACAAAACCATAGTAATAAAATGTTATCTAGATACTTTCTAGTTTACCCTCGTATACACAGATTAATATTTGTAACTGTCATACAAATTTTATAATTCTCAGAACAATTATTTATCCAAAATATTAAAAAATTGATTCCCTTTAAACGGTGTAATCCTTTATTTAATTTTACACCAAGAAACAATGCACTCTTATAATATTGGTTGGCCTTTAAAACTTTAGACTGTAAGAAATAACAATTTAAACAAATAAAAAAATAAGTTAACTAATGGAACTACGTTGGCCAAAGTATTTACAGATACGGCTTCCGAGAAGCACCACATGCAAAGAAATTAATGCTTATGAATTATAGTCCCACAATCTTATAACCTAAACATATAAAACCAAGTAATAGATATTGATTACCCTTCAAACTTATGAAATTAACCAAATACTATACAATTAATAACATCTCTAAAGATAATCAAACTTTTATCATTCGAAAATTTAAAATTATTCTTAAATAAATTCCGTACTCCTTTGTCTTTTCACAATTTTAAATGTCCGAGTTTATTCACGCCTTATGCATAAAACAAAATGGGGCAAACTGATTTACTATGTGCCCTTAGGGACAACAAGTGTTTGTCACAGAATTTATTTATTGAAACTTGAACAAAACAATTCTTAAATGTTTCTACACAGTAGATTAAGTGCTGTTAATAATCGAACGTATACGTAATAACATTAATGTCCAATACTTAATTCATTCATAACTGCTGAAACACAAAACGTTATTTTGTTACATAAAGAATCCCTTTAGGTTCCTTTTCAGATCGCGCGATTATTATTAACTTCGATGCTTGGTGTTTATTATAAATCTGACGCAACACTTCTTAAATTTTGAAAAAAAACCTCACTAGTATTTTTTTCAATTCACAAATGCTTTATCCCCAAAATGGTTTTTTGCAGTAAACTAATATGCACTGCGACACTAATTACTTACAAATAAAAACCAGCACAGATCATTATGGTCTCCAAAATACTTGTTCGTGATCACCCCTTAAGTATAGGTCTTCGACGAGCGTCTCCTTGTGTACCCTGGCACTCTCTTCCTTATATACCTGAGATCATCCTTTTTGCCCAACGTCATCATATTTTTCTCGCTCAAACCAAAAACAACCTATCCCAAAAGAACTTTCTACTGCGCGTCTTTGCCGGGTGGAAAGTCTGAAGTGGAGGTAACGCAGCGAATGCGAGAAAATAGCAGCTATCTTAAATTTCTTTACAAACATCTTCACAATTCTTCGAAAAGACCTTAATTCACATTTAAATTCACTACATATACTGTCCTAATCTAGATCCAATCTTTTATGAAAATTTTACATACGTGCGAGCCTTCCTTCCGCAAAATTTAGTAATTTCTAAGACCACTTGTCATTGAACCTGCATCAATTTTTCGATTGCGCAATGATACAACATTTATACAAGCAAAAATATACATACATGTTCTTTTTAAGTAGCATTTAACTATTATCGTCTCAATAGTGGTGTTACCAAAACATTATTTTTAAGTCAAGTTTAATACTTAAAAATCTTTACACAACATTTAAATACTCTTTTACATGATACACAACGCTTTACTAAGATTCCAGTGGCTTAGCATTTATACTAATTTACATTCTGTAACACAAAAAAAATTTGTCGTGCAAACTGACGTTCATTTACCATCCAAAATACGTTCTACGCATAATACAAATGCTTTAGAACCTAGACAACATTCTTTATTTACAGATCCTCAATTGGATTCGTAGTTAAACATAACCAACGTTAAAACATTTTTGTGCTAGGCACGTTTTATGGAACAAAGTGTTACACTAGATCGACGTGGTACCCCACATCTCATGAGCTACAACCAACAACAACCACTTCATTCCAAAAAAAAAACTTCAAGCTCTCCTTATATAGGTTTCACGCACGAAAAGGGCGCAACCCTAACAAGAATTCACACGTTCACAAAATCTGAAAAGGAACCAATGCAACCGATACTCTCGAATAATCAAAGTCAAACTAAACTTCCTATGGTAATTTCACATGTATGCGCGAAATCTCTTTCCACAAAGTTTCAATGTTATTTACCCTTGAATCGTACGTAGAATTTTGCATTATCTTTTGTTATCATTTACATTAGTAAAATATATACATATTCATTCTACACTTTATTAGGATATTAAAATATCATTAACTGGCTAATGCTACCTATTCATTAAAGGTTTGAACCTGCATTCTCAAGAATGCAGGAAAGTGGTTAGACAGTAGCAAACATTATCGTCTCTATAGGGACTTTACATCGATATTAGTTTTCATTCAAATTTAATTTTTTCTACTCACAATATTTTTATACAGCATTCAAATATTGTTTTAAATAACGTTATTCGCATTATTGAGAATTCCAGTGGTGTAACAATTACATCAATACACTTCGGGCAGTAGGTTATTAGATTTTCAGAAGTCTTTTAGTCTTCCAGCTATGATCTGCATAAAGCATTTACCTAATCAACTGACGTATTATAGTATATTATTCAATGTATCTATGTGTAATCGTGATTTCCGTAATTTTTCACGCATGTGTAGTAGTAATTATGTGGAAGGATTTCTTTGAATAGAAATTATTTGCTATTTGGCCGTATTCATTATATAACGAAAAAACGTTCAACACATTATTTAATATAAGTCTTTCATGTATAACTTCAGGCTATGTGCTCATCTACATTTGTTTAAAGTTCGAAAAATATTTATTAATGAGAGAAAGTGAAAATGAATGGTATGAATTTAAGAGCAAATTAGAAAAACAAACATGAGGAATGGCTTGTTGGCAAACACAACCGGTAGTTATAACATCTCCAAAATTAGCGGAATAATATTTGATCTTCATACATGAATCTTTGCAACATTTTATCTCAATTGGTGTAGTTGTCCGAAAATAAATAGAACATTCAAATGAATTTGTTTTAATGGTCATCCATGAATGTTAACCAAATTTTAATTCAATTTATGTACCTTTACAGAAATGTAAAAACTTAAAAAATTGTGGGATAGTTTATAGTTGAGGATAATTTTTACCAAAAACAATAAAGCTTTTTCTTTCCACGCAGGATACGCATTGTAAACATTTAAGGTAACTTCTTTTATCGTGCACATGTCCTCACAAACACCATCACCCTAAATCACTACCTACAGCTAGAAGGAAATTTCTCTTGAAAATTTATCGTGGCGGACATCTGGATGTGGATCTGCCTTCGTGGCTCATTGTAAATTCTTGGTTGATGTTAAGAACAAAACAATCATAGAATACTCGACATCCCAAAAACGGACATAACCACACCGTTCGAGCTATTTGAATTCCCTTACACGATTTTTTGTTTACAAATCGCAGTGTCAATGGTTCAGAGGTTTATGATAACATCCAAGGAACATGAATTTTTGTTACACATACATCGACGACATCCTCATCGAATCCGAAAGGGGAGAACAGCACGTAGCACAGGTCAAAATACTATTCACGAGTCTAACCGTAGTGCTCAATCCAGAAAAAAGAAGTCGCTGCTAAACTGCAAGATAAGTGTTGAAAAAATTTCGGCAACGAAGTTACGATAAGTATTATGTATTTTAACTATTAGTATTTGTTTCAAAGTTGCAACAACGCGCATACAAAAGCGCAAGAGTCGGACTCGAGAAGTAAAATTAAAATTTCACTAATTAAATTTTGTTTATTGACTTTGATTAAAATAAATACTTAGTTGTTCGTAAATTTTTTATTTCTTCATTATAAGGAACGCTAAAACTGTTTATCTCCATTGAACAAAAAATTACACAACATATCTACCATACTAAAATGATTAGTATCAACCTTTGCGAAAATGTTAAAATATCGTCGTTTCGTTTTTTTTTGCTTAATGCTTGAATAATAACTTACTTACATTTTTCACTAATTTATTTCAGGTATTAATAATCTTAGTACGACGAACGCAACATTAGTTTTTCAATAAGATTTAATGGAATACCACTTTTGATTACAAAATAATTTGTCACTTTCGTCTTTCTAGTTTTGCATATGTAAGTTTTCACCATAAATTACATTTATCAAAATTGTCAAATAAAATAATCTACAATGTAGAAAATAAAGTAACTTACCACCAAACTATTAAACATAAATAAATTATAACTAGGTATACAGTTTTACTACACCCGCACAAATTTTAATCACATTACTTTAAAACGTCATGTGATGCACCATTTGAAATGTACTATTTGTTTCTGTTTTACAACACTACTACTTGATTTAGCATTTTTACATTTTATTTCCGTATTAACGCTGTACGTCATTTCTGAATAATTTATTAATTACTGATCACTCTAAAGCTGCAAACAAGTTCATTCTACGTTAAAAAGAACTCATACATTTTGCTTATAAACGTTTCCATAGTAACTCGTGTAATAGCTGAGTTTATATTGTTGATTTTGGGATGGGTTTATTAATAGAAGAATGCATGTTGCATATTGACACATTATTACATTAAAACTATATTTAAATGAGTGTCTTATAAATATAATGCATTTCGCTCTAACCAAATACAGAAAACGGATATTTCACAGAAGACGTGATCATTGATTACAAGGTTTAGAGAAATAATAAGTATTGACATATTTTAGAGTTAGTGGTCTTAAACTAGATTGTATGTAAATCTGTCTAAAGAAGGCCTAATTTTAATAAAAATAAGGACGACTGTTGTGTATGTTATCTGCCAGAGAAAATAAGTACAGGAATTTAAAAAGGAGATGGGCCTAAAAGGTATTTTACCTAAATAGGTGTCTACACGTTTACGTAAATATAACGAATCTAAATTTTTCGTTTCTATCAAACTGTGCATTAGACACAACTATTACTGATTTTAAAGAAGAAAAATTGACTATTTGGGAGTACTCAAATGCGTCAATAATAATTTTTTTGTCTACTTTCGATGTTTTAACCACACTTCAAATAACGTGTCCATAAACTTAGTAAGTATTATAACCATACACGAAAGCCCGTAAATTTAGCCGTGTGAACGAGTGAGAGAGCAAGAGGAAGGGAGGAGGAGGGGGATATAGGGAAGGGGAGAGAGAGTGAGAAAGAGAGAAACGTTTACCTAAAAACCATAAGAAACGTAATACGCACAATACAAATAATACAATAATAAATACAAACTAAATATAGTAGTTCGCATAATAATACGCACAGTTCACAATAATAGAATGGTAAGTACTAACCAATACACAATTGTAAAGTTACAAATACAAGCAATAATAGGAAAAATACAATGTGGTGTGTAATAATAATACAGAATTTATAAAGAATGTCTCTAATATTTGTGAAGAAGTCATCCAAAGAGTTAATCGTGATAGCAGAACTATTTTTTTTGTATTATAAGAGTAACAGTTTGATTGTGGATTTATTTTGAATAAAACGAAATTTTTTAAAATGAAACACCAACACTGCATTTTTTTAATGTTCGGTTTGCACGAATCCCTTTCATGTAGCGAAAACATTGTACGAATTGCCCTTTTTTACCCTCCAATGTACTTATACATATCTAGATATAGAAGGTTATGCAATAGACTGTTTTTTACTAACGCTAAATCAACTCGTTTTACAAAGCCAAATTTCGCCAGGATCGGTCAAGATGTCTGTGTGTATGTGTGTGTGTTTGTGTGTGTGTGTGTGTGTGTGTGTGTGTGTGTGTGTGTGTGTGCGTGTGCGTGTGAGTGTGCGTGTGCGTGTGCGTGTGCGTGTGCGTGTGCGTGTGTCTGCATGTGCGTGTGCGTGTGCAGTGCGCGTGTACGTGTGTGTGCGTGCGTGGGTGTGCGTGAGTGTGCGTGTCGTGTTCGTGTGCGTGTGCGTGTTGTAACGTGCCAATTCTTGTCTGTCGTTACCTTAATTTAAATTTAGAACTTTGCATTATTATCGATAAGTATATTTACATTGCCTTAGTATTTTTAAGCATTTCTTTTTTCGTTCAACAATTAAATTTTTATATCGCAATATTTTCTCTTCAGTCTACATAATTACGAGCGTCCCTGTGTATATTTTAGACATTCAATTTTAGTTCTATGCGCAGCGTGAGTTGAGCGTGCTTGATGCATTTCCGTTTATCATGTCGTGCATTTAAGACGTTATCTTTTTTAAGTTTTGGTTCCTTTTATAAGGTATGTAAAGGCATCTAATTACATTTTCTATATATTATATTTAATAGGGAAACAAGAATCAGAATCAGAAACAAGAACCAAGGACAAAGGCAGGAACAAGGAAACCGGTTATCTTCAATAAAAAGCTTTTATTTTGGTAAATTTACGTATCATTGAGTGGCGTGGGTATGACGTCACGAGCTTAACTTTGTTAAAATGGTAGATTAATGCAATGTCATCTTTATGAACCTAAATGGAGATACCTTTGTTTTGCATAAATCACATATGCTGTTATACATATTCTGCGTTCGTTTTATCTTTCAATTATAGTACCGATCCTTTTAGTGCAGTTAAGTAAATAACAAATCAGTTTGTGTTATTTTGATACGGTTAAGAAAAGGAACAGCCGAGTCCTGCTCCTGACAAAAACATTTGAGTTCATAATCTATCACAACTGTAATTTGTTGACATTGGTCAATACATATTTCATTATTTCATGTTGAATAGATTGCATTTTGAATTCTAAGTAAACATAGATAGTAAGCTTATCTACAGTGTTTAATTTAGTAATTTTAAGATTGTAAGGCCGTTCAAGAAGTATCGTTTTAGTTATTTTACTCTGATATTAATCAGACATTTTGCTTTATTAAATATACGTATAAATACAGATGTTTAGTGCTTATTCAGATTACCTATTATGTTCTGATATACAGCCTTTCTCAATTTTTGTTGTATTTTATTTATTAAACCTAGAAATTGAGTAGTGCCCATTTAAAATCATTTAATGCTAATAACTGATTATATCTATGATAATTATAACTCTAGCTTTAGCCTCACACCTGATGAACGTTTAGTTTTTCTCAATTATCAGTAAGTTTTTATAAGTTTGTACCTCACTGAGCTAGACCGTGGTGCAATTTACCTTTTCTAATATAACACATAAATTTTGTTTTATTTTTTTATTTGTTAACTAGAATGTGCGTGTGCGTGTGCGTGAAAATGCGTGTGCGTGTGCGCGTGCGCGTGCGTGCGCGTATGAAAACTTGTTGTGTGCGCTGTGACGTGTCGCGTGTGCGTAGTCTGTTGCGCGTGTGAGTGCGTGTGCGCGAAGTCGCGTGCGAGACGCATGTTTGTGCGTGTGCATGTGCGTGTGTTATGTTTGTGTGTGTGTGTGCGTGCGTGGGTGTGTAAGTGCGTGTGCGTGCCGGGTGCGTGTAGCGTGTTGTGTGCGTGTGCGTGTATGTGCGTGTGCGTGTGCGTGCGCGTGTATTTGTGCTTGTGCGTGTGCGTGCGCTGTGCGTCGTGTGCGTGTTCATATGCTATGTTCGTGTGCGTGCGCGTGTCGTGTGCGTCGCGTGCGTGTTCGTGCGTAGTGCGTGTGTGCGTGTGCGTGTGCGTGTGCGTGTGCGTGTTTGTGCGTGTGGTGTGCGTGTGCGCCTGCTTGTGCGTGCGCGTGTATTTGTGCTTGTTCGTGTGCGTGCGCGTGTGCGCGTGCGTGTGCGTGTGCGTGTTCATATGCATGTGCGTGTGCGTGTGCGTGTGCGTGTGCGTGTGCGTGCGCGTGCGCGTGTTCGTGTGCGTGTGCGTGTGGTGTGCGTGTGCGTGTGCGTGTGTGTGTCGTGTGCTGTGCGTGGGCGTGTGCGTGTGCGTAAGCGTGTGCGTGTGCGTGTGCGTGTGCGTGTGCGTGTGCGTGTCGCGTGTGTGCGTGCTCGTGTATGTGCGTGTGCGTGTGCGTGTGAGTGTGTGCGTTGATGTGCGGTACGTGGCATGTGGCGTGTTTGGGGTGTATGGCATGTGGGTGTGTGTATGTGGGTGGCATGTTTGTGGTGTGGGAGTGGCGTGTGTGTGGTGTGCGTGTGTGCGTGTGTGTGCGTGTGTGTGCGTGGCGTATGTGCTGTGTGTTGCGAGTGGCATGCGTGCGGTGTGTGGCTTTAGCGTGTACGTGTGTGGCGTGTGTGGTGTGGGTGTGGTGTGTGTGGGAGGATGTGTGTATGTATGTGTGTCTATGTGAGTGCGTGTGCGTGTGCGTGTGCGTGTACGTGTGCGTGTGCGTGTACGTGCGCTGTGCGTGTGCGTATGTGTGCGGTGCGTGTCGGGTGTGTGCGTGTACGTGTGTGCATGGGTGGTGTGCTGTGCGTGTGCGTGTGCGTGTGCGTGTGCGTGTGCGTGTGCGTGTGCGTGTACTGTGCGTGTGCGTGTGTCGTGTGCGCGTGCGTGTGGCGTGTGCTGTCGTTGCCTGTGTGCGTGTGCGTGTGCGTGTGCGTGTGCGTCTGAGTGTGCGTGTGTGTGTGTGTGTGTATGTGTGTGTGTGTGTGTGTGTGTGTGTGCTGTGTGTGCGTGTGTGTGCGTGTGCGTGGATGTGCGTGTCGTGTGTGAGTGTGTGCGTGTGTGTGCGTGTGCATGTGCGTGTGTGGTGTGTGCATGTGTCGTGTGGTGTTCGTGTGCGTGTGTCGTGTGAGTGCGTGTGTGTGCTGTGTGTGTGCGTGTGGTGCGTGTGTGCGTTGGTGTGTGTGGTGTGTGCGTGTCTGTGGTGTGGTTGTGGTATGTGGCGTGTGTGGCATGTGGTGTGTGTGGTGTGTATGTGTGTGGCGTGTGTGTGCTGTGGTGCGTGTGTGTGTGGTGTGGGGTGTTGCGTGTGTGTGTGTCGTAGTGCGGTGTGTGGGTGCGTGTAGTGTGCTCGTGTGTGTGTGTGTGTGTGCGTGTGCGTGTGTGCGATGTGGTGTTGGTGTGGTGTGTGTGGTGTGGTGTGGTGGTGTGGTATGTGTGTGTGTGTGGTGAGTGTATTGCGTGATGCACTGTGCGTGTAAAGTCCGATGTGCGTGTGCGTCTAGTGTGCGTGTGTGTGTTGTGTGTGTGTGTGTGTGTGTAGTGTGTGGTGTGTGTGTGTGTGGTGTGTGTCGTGTGCGTGTGCGTGTACGTGTGGTGTGCGTGTTGTGCGTGTGTGCGTGCGTGTGTGTGTGTGTGTACTGTGCGTGTGTGTGTGCGTGTATGTGTGTGCGTGTGCGTGTTCTGTGCGTGTGCGTGTGCGTGCGTGTGTTGCGTGTGTGTGCGTGTGCGTGCGTGTCGCGGTGTGTGTGTGTGCGTGTGCGTATGTGCAGTATGTGGTAGTGCGTGTGGCATGTGTGTGTGTGTATGTGTGTGGTGTGGTGTGGGTGCGTGTGTGTGTGTGGTGCGGTGTTGTGTTGCGTGTCGTGTGCGGTGTGTGCGTGCGTGCGCGTGTGCCTGTTGTGTGGTGTGTGTGTATGTGTGTGGCGTGTGTGGTGTGTGGTGTGTGTGTGTGGTGTGGTGTGGTATGTGTGTGATTATTAACGCTAAATCAACTCGTCTTAAAAATCCAAATTTGGCCAGGATCGGTCATGTGTGTGTATATGTGTGTGGTGTGTGCGTCAGCGTGTGCGTGTGCGTGTGCGTGTGCGTGTGCGTGTGCGTGTGCGTGTACGTGTCGTGTGCGTGTGCGTGTCCGTGTGTGCGTGCGTGGTGTGTGCGTGTACGTGTGCGTGTGTGTGTGCGTGTATGTGTGTGCGTGTGCGTGCATGTGCGTGTGCGTGAGCGTCTGCGTGTGCGGCATGTGTGTGCGTGTGCGTGTACGTGCGCGCGTGTGTGCGTGTGCGTGTGCGAGTGCGTGTGCGTGTGTTGCGTGTGCGTGTGCGTGTGCGTGTGCGTTTGCGTGTGTGGCGTGAGTGCGTGTGTTGCGTGTGTGCGTTTGTGCGTGCGCTGTACGCGCGTGTGTGTGAGTGTGCGTGCGTCTCGTATGTGCAGTATGGTAGTGGCGTGTGTGGCATGTGAGTGTGTGTGTGTATGTGTGATTATTAACGCTAAATCAACTCATCTTAAAAATCCAAATTTGGCCAGGATCGGTCAGTGTGTGTATGTTGTGTGTGTGTGTGCGTCAGCGTGTGCGTGTGCGTGTGCGTGTGCGTGTGCGTGTGCGTGTACGTGTGCGTGTGCGTGTGCGTGTGTGGTGCGTGTGCGTTGTGTCGTGTCGTGTGTGTGTGTCGTGTGGTGTGCGTGTGCGTGATGTGCGTGTGCGTGAGCGTCTGCGTGTGCGGCGTGTGTGTGCGTGTGCGTGTCGTGCGCTGTGTGTGTGTGCGTGTGCATGTGTGCGTGTGCTGTGCGTGTGCTGTGCGTGTGCGTGAGCGTGTGCGTGTTCGTGTGCGTGTGCGTGTGAGTGCGTGTGTGTTGCGTGTGTGTGCGTTTGTGCGTGCGCGTGTACGCGCGTGTGTGTGTGAGTGTGCGTGCGTCTCGTATGTGCAGTATGTGGTATGTGGCGTGTGTGGCATGTGAGAGTGTGTGTGTGTGTATGTGTGTGGCGTGTGTGTGGTGTGGGTGACGTGTGTGTGTGTGTGTGTGTGCGGGTGTTTGCGTGTGTGTGCGTGTCGTACGTGCGGTGTGTGGCGTGCGTGCGGTGTGAGCCTTCTTTGTGTGTGTGTATATGTGTGTGGCGTGTGTGTGGTGTGGGTGTGGTGTGTGTGTGGTGTGCGGGTGTGGTATGTGTGTGTATGTGTGTGATTATTAACGCTAAATCAACTCGTCTTAAAAATCCAAATTTGGCCAGGATCGGTCATGTGTGTGTATGTATATGTGTGTGTGCGTCAGCGTGTGCGTGTGCGTGTGCGTGTGCGTGTGCGTGTGCGTGTGCGTGTGCGTGTGCGTGTACGTGTGCGTGTGCGTGTGCGTGTCCGTGTGTGCGTGCGTGGGTGTGTGTGCGTGTACGTGTGCGTGTGTGTGTGTGCGTGTATGTGTGCGTGTGCGTGTGCGTGCATGTGCGTGTGCGTGAGCGTCTGCGTGTGCGGGCGTGTGTGTGCGTGTGCGTGTACGTGCGCGCGTGTGTGCGTGTGCGTGTGCGTGTGTCGTGTGCGTGTGCGTGTGCGTTTGCGTGTGCGTGTGCGTGTGCGTTGTGCGTGTGCGTGTGAGTGCGTGTGTCTGTTGTAGGTTGTTTGTGTGTGTTTGTGTGTGCGTGTGTGTGCGCGCGTGTATGTGCGGTATGTGGCATGTGGCGTGTGTGGGGTGTGTGGCATGTGAGTATGTGTGTATGTGTGTGGCGTGTTTGTGGTGTGGTAGTGGTGTGTCTGTGTGGTGTGCTTGTGTTTGCGTGTGTGTGCGTGTCGTACGAGTAGTAATATAGTGCTGTTTTGGACCAGTTCAAGGACACTCGCCCTCTGGTGGTGAAAAACGGAAGCTTTTGGAGCTCTTTCAAGGTCAAACTTTAGGCGGTAAATTTAAAATTTTGGAGCTAGTCAAGGTCAAAGCTAAAAATAGAAGTTGCAAGGTAATCATAAATCTAAAAATAGTTTTCAAGGCCAGAGGTTATTGACCTACGGTGGTGTCATATTACATTTTTTAGAAATAGAAAAAGGTCAAGGTTAAAAGCTAAAAATAGGAAATCTTAGAATAGAATTTTCAGGGTCAAACTTTTGTCGGGAAATATAAATCTTTGGAGCTGATCATCATCATATTACATTTCAAAAGTAGGTATTTAGGCATGTTGTAATATGTAGTCAAGGACGCATATTTCTTATATAAATTGCAGCGAGGTGTGTGTTGAGATCAGTCAGTCTGCAACTCGTAATTGTTAAATATGGAATTAACAGGGTTAAACCAAAGCACCTATTGCAAACCCTTTAAAAATGCGTCCGAGCTCGATAAATCGAGAAAGTATAAAGTAGCGAATATAGATATAATTAATACTAAGGACGGTGAACGTATAGTGATAGAAACGGATGATTTTGAATGTGTATTACCGGAACGCTTTTATGTGTATTTCAAAAAAGAAGAAACACGAATTGAAGAATTTAAAACACTCCTAAACACGAAGGATGTGTTCATAAGTAGTTTGGGTGCAGCTGGCAAAACAGCAAACATAACATTTTCTTTTTAATAGTAGCACCCCTACCATATGTAAAATGGGGGTATACTTTAACTAGAATTATTTTCTTAAACAGTGTTTAGTCATAGTGAAATTGTGAGTAAGTAAAGTCATGCAAGCAGCAATAAAATCATTTCTGGAACGATCCAAACTCAGAAGTTCACCGTTATATATGGATACCTCACATCATTGCAGTAACGATCTGAATAACAATTTAACATTTTGTTGTTGGTGCTGTCAAAATAGTGATGGTAGTAGTAGTAGTAAAAATGAAGAGAAACACGATGAAGGTTATTCGTCTCTTAAGACTGACTGGGCATCATCATCATCATTTCAATATAAGGATGAAGTATATAAACAAGCAGCTAAGGAATACTTAATCGATTGTACTTATTATAAACTATCGAACGATACTCATCATGCAAAACATCTGGAAATTGGATACAGTACACACCTCAACCTTACACCAGTGGTGGGTATCGGGTGCGGTAATTATGATCAAAGTAATAATAATTTAGTGTTGGATATGAAGGAATGGAATGAACTTCTAACATGGCATTCATATGTAGAATTACAATTTTGCCGATCTCAAGAAATTGAAAACAAAATTGATTGGTCTAATGTAAACGAAGAAGAAGATGTAATCTATGATCAACATTATGAATCTCTATGCAGCAATCTTGGTATCTATTACAATTGAGAATAGATTAAAGGATATGACAGAATCTTAAAAACTGTTATGATAGAAAACTACAACTGCTGTTCTTGCACATTCAATGCCCATAATGTTGAAGAACTATTCAACTTAAAGGATATAATAAGCTATAGATTGGAATTTCTTGAATCTTACAATCTGACATGTTTTTATGAAAAGTTCATACAACAAGTTGTTGACCACCGTCGTTTTCGCGAGAAAGAATTCCATGGTAGTGATGATGACATTTACAAAGACATTGAAGATGTTATAAATGCTAAGTATAATATTAATTCACATAACACTGTATGCTTAATGGAAATATTGAATTATCGTCCTGCTTATCTAATGTATAGTATTTACTAAATAAAAAAATATTAATAGCTATGGTTTGTTTTTCTCAATTTAGGTGTAAATACCCTACTTTATCCATCTAGTTAAACAATGTTATGTAAGAAGCAAAAGAGTGCGGGTGGTTTAGTGAATACCCTAATCAATAAACTTCCGTTTGAATTGCATTTACCCGGTTACCAGTATTGTGGTCCTGGTACAAAATTAGAGAAACGACTCGCACACGAAGACTCCGGTATTAATCAATTAGATGCTCAGTGCAAACTTCATGATATCAGTTACAGAGATTACCGAGATTTAGAAAGTAGACATAAAGCAGATAAAATTTTGCAAAAAAAAGCTTGGGAGCGCTTTAAATCATTCGACGCAACGTTAGGTGAACGAACTGCAGCTTTAGCAGTCAGTACCTTCATGAAAGCAAAGAGAAAATTAGGAATGGGGTGTAATGGTGGAAATTTATTGCATTTACGAAAACAATAGCTAAAAAATTAAACCTAACGGAAATTTCACAGACACAATAAAGTCAGCCCTTTCAACGGCAAAACGTGTGGTGAAAAGTTTAGGAGGAAAAAAATATTAAAGTTCCTAGGTAATTCCCATACCTAAACAAGGTGGGTTTTACCATTTCTTATTCCGTTATTCGCTGGATTATCAGCAATCGGTGCATTAGCTGGTGGTGCATCAGGAATTGCTAAAGCAGTCAATCAAGCTAAAAATGCTAGAAAATTGCAAGAAGAGACATAACGCCATAATCGTATGATGGAATCGATCGCTATAGACTCCACGAATAAGAAAGGTGGTGCACTTTATTTAAGACCATACAAATCTGGTGGTGGTGCATTATACTTAAAACCGTTTCCAAAAAACTGAATAGATTACCCGAAAGACCGCTAACAGACATTGATTTAAATAAATACACCAAAAATGTACCCTACTTTAGGGATATTTTTATAAGAGATAACATGCCTAAATTACCACGGAAAAATGAATCTGGAATTATTAACTTAGATAGCCAAAGCGGACCAGGTACGCATTGGGTTTGCTACAAAAAGCGCGATAGTTTCGGTAATCTTCGACCACCAAACGAAGTGATTAACTACTTTCGGGGGTGTAAAATTTATTATAATTACAACCAAGATCAAGAATTTAATACAATTATTTGCGGACACCTATGTCTACAATTTTTATATAAATAATCAATACATCAAATTTTCTGAGTTATGTCAATAACATTCAGTTTAGAAGGTGTTGGTAACACAGTTAGCTACAACTTTTATCCACCGATAGAGCTAGATTTGAGGAAGAAGTACGTTATTGGATTGGTGGGATTTTACGTTAGAAACAGCATTACAAACATTTATACAGGCAACGATAGATTTTATTTTAGAACGGATCCATCTCATTTGCAAGTGATTAATATTCCAAACGGTGCATATGAGTTGGATGAAATTGTTGATTATATAAAATCTAAGATACCCACAGAAAAGTTTAGCATTAGAGCAAACAACAATACACTTAAATGTGAGATAAACAGTTCATTTGAGATTGATTTTACTAAAGAGAATAGCATTGGCCGCATGCTAGGGTTTGAGTCTAAAATATTAGAACCAAATATTTTTTATACGTCTGCGTTAGACATCCAAATTCTAAAACACACTAATCTACACGTAGAGTGCAACATTATAAAAGGATCTTATCGAAACGGGGAAACCTGCAAAAGTATTATATGAGATTGACGTTTCAGTTCCACCAGGTTATCGTCTAGATAAAACTCCAAGCAATACTCAATATTTAGAAGTAAACACCGACATAATTAGTAATATAACCATTAATTTGGCTAATCAAAAGGGCGAATTAACAGACTTCGGTGAAAGTGAACCATTCACAGTACGCTTAGAACTAAAAGAACATGGGCCTGAGAATTAATAAAGGACCAATTCCATCTTTCAAAAATTCGTATAAAAGACATCATCCCTACAGTAAGTTATTAATTAGTCATCAATCCTCATTGCGGTTAACATCTGCAGAAAAACACTTTTTAACATCATTTGGTTTAAAAGTTCTCACCGACAATGGCCGAATCGCTAAACATGTTTCAAAACGCACATTTTGATGATACTGTAATTAAATCAGATATTCACACTTATCTTCCCTATGGATCTTCTAAATATGGACCTTCCGAAGAAATACGCATCTTAATTCAAAGCCAAGATCTAATTACGGCTACTTACGATAGTTTTCTGTATATAGAAGGTAAACTTGAGCTCAAAAATGAAGGAAAAGCATGCAACTTAACCAACAATTTTCCCAACTTTCTTTTCGAATAAGTTCGTTATGAGTTAGGTGGCCAAAGAGTGGATGTTTGCAGAAATCCAGGCATAACATCTACGCTTAAGGGATATATTTCTTATACGGCAAGCAAGAGCAAAGCACTATGCCATTTGGGATGGTCACCAAAGAATGAAGAACCATTACAACTACAATTTGACGAGCAAAATGGTGAAAAATCTTTTACAGTATGCATACCATTGAATCACATATTTGGAATAATGGAGGATAATCTTCAAGTTACTGTGAATATGCGTCAAGAGTTGATTTTAATTCGATCTAGAAGCGATACAAACTGCTGCTATGGTGAAGGTGATGCAACAATAACCTTAAATAAAATTCAATGGAAAGTACCACACTTAACACTTAGTAATGCTGCAAAACTGAACTTGTTTGAAGGAATTAATATGAATTCTATTATTACTGTTCCATTTCGACAATGGGAGTTGTATGAATTACCTGCTTTAAAACAAGCAACCTCAGACATATGGCCAATAAAAACATCAACGCAGTTGGAAAAACCACGTTGGATAACTGTTGCATTCCAAGAAGGTAAAAGGTACACAAAGTCGGCAAGGGCGGGAAATTTTGATCACATTAACATCAGAAACCTTAAAGCACATCTGAATTCTGACTATTATCCATATGAAGCAATGCATTTGAACTTCAGTGTTAACCAGTACATACCCGCCTATCACAATTTTTTGAAGTTCCGGTGTGATTACTATGGTGACGACAATAAAGATGTATTATTCAACTATTCCGAATTCAAATCATGTCCAGTATTTGTAATCGACTGCTCTAAACAAAATGAATCCTTAAAAAACTCAACAGTAGACATCAAATTGGAAATGGAATCTCTAACACCTTTCGATAATGGAATCGTTGTGTATGGTCTTATTCTCCATGATGCTATTGTACAGTACAGTCCACTCACCCGAGAAGTGAAAAAATTATAATTATTATTGTAATATAGTCTAATATATAAATAAATATGTTGTAATTATTCGTTTAGTTTTATTTCATCCATCAAAGATGAAAGTATTTGCTCAGAAACAAAAACTCCCGATTCAAAATCATGACGTTGATGAAAAGTCTATTACTTCAAAACATGGTGATTTACTTCCTAGTAGTATACGTGGTATTATATGCGGCCCTCCAATTGCGGTAAAACAAACGCAATGATCAGTCTGCTTACTGAAAAAATGGTTTGAAATTTAAACATGTATACGTATACTCTAAGTCATTGAATCAAAACAAGTACAAACTTTTACAGGAAATCTTACTTCCAATGAAGGACGTAGGTTACTTTACCTTCAGCGACAATCAAGATGTGATTGAGCCTAATTGTACAAAATCAAACTCTATTTTTATTTTCGATGATATCGCTTGTGAAAAGCAAAACAACATAAGGGCATATTTTTCTATGGGCAGGCATAACGATATTGACTGTTTCTATTTGGGTCAAACTTACAGTAAAATTCCAAAGCAATTAATTCGTGATAATGCGAATCTAATTATATTATTTGAGCAAGATGAATTAAACTTAAAACATGCGTATGAGGATCATATAAGTCCCACCATAAGCATGAAATTGTTTCGGGACATGTGTTCAAAGTGCTGGGTAGATCCGTTTGGTTTCATAGTCATAAACAAGGATGCTGAAGTTAATAATGGTCGCTATAGGAAAAGATTTGATGAATACATAATACCTTAAACTGCTTTCAGTAGTAGTAACTGATCTATTTAGGTATTAACAGCTATCTGTTTAGTACAAACAGCTACCTGTTCATGGTAAACGGGTACCTGTTCATTAAATCCGTTTTGCTATATAAGGCGAATATATACATAATACCCTAACCGCATTCAGCAGTTTAGTAGTAACTGATCTGTTTAGGTATTAACAGCTATCTGTTTAGTGTAAACAGCTACCTATTCAAGGTGAACCGGTACCTGTGTGTCGCAATGGACAACAAAAAGAGGATATTAAAGAAAAAAATTAGTCAGGCTCGTAAAATAATACAGCAGAAGTATAACAGTATTAAGACTGCTCGCATTGATAATGAAAGAACATTCGAAAGTACTTATAAGCCTTTAATAGAACCTCTAACTGAAATAGTAATTAAAATCGATAAAAAAACACCTAAAAAGGAGAAGGTCATTGATGTTAAACCCAAAAAACCACCCGTGTTCATATTTCCAAGAAAGCACGCTACTATCCCCACTAGTCCGCTAGCTCAAGTTCAACGGACCCCAGGCCTCACTCCATTAGGTGATTCAAGTGAGGGTGCTACTAGTCCCCTAGCTCAGCTTCCGTATTTTCAAAGAAATCCTCCGCCAAGTCTTCCATCTTTCTTAGATACATCCGTCGTGGGAGAGATTAATGCTGGGGAGGAAGAAGAAGAACTATCTAGTATCGCAGATGATTCCCATAATGAACCCCTCTCGGAAGAATTTCTCGAGCAGTACAATGAATTGCCGCGTATATATGTTGAACGTATATTGAAGAATGCTGAAGGTGATATTGATCATACGTATGGAGTCCACTATGATACCAAAACTGACAAATGGACAATTGGTAATACGCCCATCACAATTAAAGGAGACGATATAATTATTAAAGGTGTCACGTATAAAGGGACTCCAGGATTATATGATCTGCTTATTATGAATGAACCCGATTTAAGTCTAGTAAAGTCAACAGATAGAAAAAAATATAGAACTATTTTAGAGCCTACGAATGTAGTAAGCCGAGATTATGACGTAAGTGCACAGATTCGAGGAAGCCGCAGCAGAAAGTATACACAAATAATCAAACCCTTGCTGTCATCATCATCACCCACCACAACCAAGGGAGGAGGTGGAGCTATGTTTTTTAAGGAATTAACAAACAGGCCCATTGAATATAAATATTGGACTGATATACATGAACTAATTCGTGATTTGGAGGTATTGTGGGCAGAAAAATTAGCGGGAAACAGGAGTTGTAAATGACATAATATCAATTGCAGAAGAACTATATGAAGATGGATACATTGAAAAACCGAACAACCGCTTTTTAAACAATATAAATCAGAATGCATTGATAACGACACGTCACAATTAAAATGCCCCTTGACAAATTTGGACGTTCATATGTCCAGTATCAATTCAAGAAACTAACCCCTCAGTTTAAACTGATGCTAATCAATTTGATATTGAGAATAAGAGACTCAGCAATGTGGCCGATCCCATAGATCCTCAAGATGTCATCACTAAGCAATACTATTTATCAACAAGGTTTGATTTGGATGGAAATCGTTTGACACAGATGGCTGACCCTGAAGAAGATGGTGGTGCTATAAGTAAAGGATACCTTGATTTCTGTTTACAAGCAGTTCAGAAAACTTTCAAAGGAAACGCTCATCTAGCGCTAGAGGAAAAACTACATCAACTTAAAGAAATTGTTGATAAATTAGCACCATGTCCAAATTACAACTCGTTAACGAATTGCACAAACCTGCACGAAAAAATTTTAAACGAAGGCGAACAATAATTAGAGGTTTTGATTATCTTTGGCAAGCAGATTTAGCTGAATTTAACACGTATGCCAAACAAAATAAGGGTTATAAGTATATATTAGTGGTTATCGACTGTTTTTCGAAATACTTGTGGACTAAAAGATTAAAAGCGAAAACAGGTCAGGAAGTTAGCAAAGCCATGCAAACAATCTTCAAATAAGGCCGGAAACCTAAAAAATTGCAGACAGATGCAGGAAAAGAATTCTACAATGAGAATTTTACTAAACTAATGCAGCGTTATCAAGTCAACCATTACTCCACCTATAGCACAAAGAAGGCTGCAATTGCTGAACGTGTTATCAGAACCATTAAAGGTGCTCTATATAAGTCATTCAGCCTGCAAGGTAAATACAAATGGATTGATACCATAACGATGGATTATAACAATCGTAAGCATAGAACTACAGGAGTGAAGCCCAAAGATGTTGATAATCATATAAAGCTGCAGGCTTACACTCACATAAAAATATTTGATCGGAATCGATATTGTGTTGGTGACGTAGTACAAATCAGTAAATTTAAAAGTATTTTTGCTAAAGGATACACACCCAATTGGTCTAGTGAACTATTTAAGATTGTGAAAGTTCACATTACTAACCCAACCACCTACTTGTTGGAAGACATGAAAGGAAAGCCTATACTGGGAGGCTTTTATGAATTGCAGAAAACAAAGTATCCCGATGTGTACCTGGTGGAAAAAGTGCTTCGTTCCAAGAATAATAAGTTATTCGTAAAGTGGTGGGGATTGGATGAAAGATCATGGATAAATAAGAATGATAGAGTTTAATAACTTGTTATTTGTGCAATAAATTACTTATATTAGTTATATATATATATATATATATATATATAAGGTATTTAAATGTGTTTTAAAAAATGCGAAAAAAATGTATGTAAGTAACCAAATAAGAAACTCATCTAATGTGGCAAAATCTACTTGGGATATTATTAGATATAACCTTAAAGGAGACAACGAAATAGAAAACGTTGAAGTTAATGCAATGGCGTTGTAATTAAAGATCCGGTTAGCGTTGCTAACACGTTCAATAGGTATTTCACAAAATTTGTGGGTCCGGTTCAACAAAATACCTCAGGTACAAACTATAGTTCGAAACTTCCTCCGAATAAAGGGTCGTCTCTGTTCCTTACTCCTACAACACGCCAAGAAATAGAATCTATTATCTCTACCTTAAAAAATACATCCACTACAGGACATGATGAAATACCTCAAAATATAAATATTAGAGCTGTCTTTTTTAATCTCTGAACCACTTTCTCATGCCATTAATTATTACTTTGAATGAGGTGTTTTTCCTGACATTTTAAAGGCCGCCAAGGTTCGTCCACTTTATAAATGTAAAGATAAACATAATGTTGTTAATTACCGTCCTATAGCTATATTATCGCCGGTTTCTAAAGTATTCGAGAAGGCATTAAAAAGGCGTATTATATATTATTTTGAGGCAAACAAATATATTAGCGTGGAGCAACATGGATTTATTGCAGGTAAATCCACATCTACTGCGTTGCATACCATTGTAACTCACGTTATGAGTAATCTGAACGACAAAATGTATACTGCTAGCATCAATTGTGACTTGTAAAAGGCATTTGATATGATTGACCATGAAATCTTATTACATAAGTTATCACACGGTATACGTGGACCAGTTTTAAATGTAATCAAGTCTTACCTTCACTCACGTCTTCAATATGTAGAAATTGTTCATAAAAATGTTAACGTAATCTCCTCATTTAAATCAAATTCAGAACAAATTGTATGCGGAGTTCCTCAAGGATCTGTTTTAGGGCCTGTACTTTTCGTAATTTTTATAAATGACCTACCGTACAATATTAATTTAGGTTTCCCATGTAAAACAATAATGTATGCCGATGACACCAGTTTTGTAGTAGCTGGGAGTACACTGGATAACCTCAAATCTAATGTAGCAGAAACCCTGTCTCAAGCACAGCATTGGTTTAACGAAAATAAAATGGTGATCAGTTTGGATAAAACCAACATTTTACTTTTTCAAAATAATAGATCCCCTTTAAATAGTCTGTTGGTTGGGAACAAGGAAGTAACCTTTGTACATTCATGTAAAATTTTAGGACTGTACATTGATAACAACTTTAAGTGGCAGGATCATACTTTAAAACTAAGTCAAAAATTAAACAAGGCTTTATTTGCTTTGACGATTAAAATATTTAGGTTACACAGAAACATTAAAACAGTATACCATTCCTATTTTGAATCGCATCTGAGGTATGGCTTACTCTTCTGAGGTAACTCGAAATCAGCCGCCGAGATTTTTAAACTGCAGAAAAAGGCAATTCGTATATTAGCCGGTGTCGGTCTACGAGAATCATGTCGTTCTCATTTCATCAATTTAAATATTCACACCATGTACAATTTATTTATTTGTGAATGCCTAATTTTCGCACATAGAAATATAAATTCATTCAAACAAAATGCAGATTTTCATACGTATAACACCAGATCGCGTAATAAAATTAGAAATGAGACTACACATTCAAGTATAGTGTACAAATATTTTAAAACTCAGGCAATACAGATGTATAACCACTTATCAAATGAGATAAAAAAATCCTCTAAGTTAACATTTAAAAACAAAATTTATAAGTATTTTGAAACATTTGCTTTTTACTCTACTCAAGAGTTTTTTGACACATCTCATAAAATTATATAGTGTAATTTAGTCACATATTAATATCACCTGTTAGTATATTTTGTTTTATGTGAGTTAAATAGTGTATTTACTTCTATTACTATTCCTCAATATGCTTTGTGTACTATGTTTTATGTTTGTTTTATATAATGTATTTACTTCTACACCATTTGGTTAAGAATAAAATATCTATCTATCTATCTATAATATAATATAAGGGTGTTTGCTCTTGGATGAAATAAAACACACACATAAAAAAATTGTATTTTATTTTAGTTCAGTAAATATTACATAAAAAATGTTTCCTAAAATTTCATTATCTTATATAGTAAACCTAAAGTACTTCTATAATCATTTAAATTACTTGAGGGCCATATTCCTGAATCTGGTCCACAGATCCATCCTAAACAGGAATTTGTATTTGTTTCACCTTTATGAATGTTTTCTAATATCCAGTTGAAAATTTTGTGATGTTCCTCGTTTTCCCATGGTTGAAACGTATAGTTAATGTTTTGTTATACAAAATATCGAGGCATTTGTAATTAGCATAATATGCTGCTTTCTCAATACATTCAGTTATAATAAATAACGTATCTTTATAAGCAGAATTAATATTCTTTAAGCTACATTTAACATTTGTTAAATCATCATCACCACCCCATAATAAATTGTATACATACATTTTAAGCGGTACGTTACCAAGTAAATTCATATCATCTAAGATTTTATCAACTTCATTAAAAGTTAATGAATTGTAACCTTTGTTAATGCACAATTTTGTAAAACTTTTAATGCTATTGTCCAATTTAATTTTTTAATCAAATAATGTCTTAATAATAACTTCATTTGCACACTTTGAATTTATAGCACACCAGTTAAAACACTCATCAGGAATAATAATATGTTGTAGTATATTCAATACAAAGCTTTCAGAGGAACACTTCCCCATCAAAGAACGCTTCAGGTACTTTCTGTAGATTTGATCACTACTGTACCATAGTTCATAATGCAGTTTGTTTTCGAGACTGCTCATAATTATTGTTTTCTGAAACAGAAGAGGAATAAAATGCTATGTAAAGTTAAATCCCCAAGGTCTAGTATCAGTGAAATTGAAATTTACCAATCGTTTATCATCGTAAGGACTAAGTATTACTTTATTCTGTTTGATTGTAAACACATCATGTCTCTTTGACCTTATCAAATGTTGATATTGCCTTATTACGTTACCATCAAACAAAATATGTTTATAATCATTTATCGTGATCTGTTTGACGCTTGCATGGGTAGAACCCTTTGAATTTTTTACAACTTTTTTATCAACAGTGTAAGCATACATTTTTGCACGAAGTCCTACAAATTCCAACATAATTGCGCTATGATTTTCATCTTTCATTAAGCCGGCGACTTTTTATTTACTAATGGAATTCCAAAGATATTTTCAGGACTATAGTCAGATGTATCGAATTTATTAATGTCTTCTTTAATGTACTCATAGATATCAGGAACCGAAAATGCGTATATAAGGCTATCTGTATCTGTGTACAAGAGTTTGGCATTATTTGGAAACTTAGGTAGGATGTAACCATAATTAAAATTGTATAAAAAAGTTTTTGAAACGTCTAAAACACTGAAGCCTGCATATATGGGTTTATTTAGATATACTTCCAGCTTGTTCATTTGAATGATGAGCATATCATTGCCAAATATTGTACAACTATGAAAATTTGGTTTTGATATGTAAGCACGAGCACCATAGCGACCATCCCATTTTGTTACTAAACGTATATCCTTATATTTACGTACATTTTCCATCAGTTTCCCAAAAACACTATTAATCATTAATTTATAAAAAATTTTTGTCAAATTCATTTTGAGATTGCTGACGCATGGTTGTATTTAAATCGATATATTTTTTTAACCATGGTGATTGCTGAAAACGTAATATACGATGCACTTTTACCAACTTTAATCCATATTTTAAATATACTTTCAAATTTCTGTAATGCATTACGTAATTACGTTTTGGATACAATGTAAGTAATAATTTTTTTATTTTAGAATTTGAATCAGGTACGGGTGGAACCATATGTTTGGGTGCCAATGGTAGATCACTGCGACTCTCATGTAATTCTATGGGATAGTCTTAATCACACTCGTCTATATAGCCAATTTCCGAATCATCGGGATGGTTTATTAAATCTAAAGTTTCAAAATTATCAACAAAAGAAAAATCACCAAATGGTAGAAATTCTGACATGGTGGCTCCATATCAATTATTTACGTCGTAGTACATTAAATACACACATTCGGAAGTGGGATCAAATTTTTCCCCCTTGTACTTATTGTTAACTTTAGCATACCGATTAGAACATTGAGCCACACCACCCCTAATTCCTCTTTCAATAAACATTAGCATATCAATATCAGTAAATAGGTCTAACTTTACTTGTGTAATTTTAAGCATAGCATCGAATGCTAAACCGGTGGCTGTACAATAGTGCAGAGGATCAAGTTTGTAAGTACTTAAACAAGTTTAAGCTAAAGTAGAACGTCCGTTTTTAAATACAAATCTGAGTACTCCCCTAACGATCTAATATGAAATGTGCATTAACCGCATGTGCAAAACTAACATCATTGATTCCGTCATTATTAAAATGACTAATAAACGCTTCCTTGGGAGGTAGCCTGGTTTCGTCTAATTTATCCCACGTATCAATATACTCATAAGGAAACACACCTTTGCGAACTAGTAAAGAAAATTCTTCTTCATTGTTACAATTAGCTCTCGTAATAACTTTTTTACTATTTTCCAAATAGTTTGATAACTTTTCAATACTACTACTCATAAATCTGAAAGAGTCAATAAATCTAAACTCAATTTTACTACCTTCTATTACTTTTGTGAAAGAGATATCTTTCTTTGTTTATGGGCAGGAGTGAAATCGCACCGGGAATAGTAGCCAACTCTCTAATGACGAAATGACTATCATAACCTGACAAATTATGACACACAACCGGTAGGATGCGGGAGTCTTTATAGTTTAGGTTACAATTCTGATGTGATGCTCCTCGAAACGCTCCAGTAAAATGGTCATGGTCTCTAACCTTTATATCATTATCTGTAAATGGTTTTTCGCAAATGTGACAAATCGTGGTGCTTTCAAGGTGTTCAACATGATTGGGAGTTAAAGTACCCATAGGAATTATTTTATTGATTTATTGTGCTCCAATGTGCAATACTTTGAAGCTCTTTAACAAACCTTTGAAGGCAATCATTTCCTCTATAAAGCCTAAATCGAGATAAAGAATCATTGTATGAACACTTTAAGTAGTAAGCAATGCTGAAGGGTATACGTTTGGGATGAAATAGAGTATTACCCCCAAGTGATGTTAAATTTGTACACTTTTCTAAAATACTTTCTAAAATCCGCATAAATTACAAACGGTACCTTTTTCTGAAATGCGAAATTTTTGAACTGCAGAAACATTTCCGCTTCGGTAGGGATCCTGGCTGAACATTGATTAAGTTGATGGCAGAGAGTGACATGTTTTTGTAGAAGGCGATCTGAGGAAAAGTGGTTCAAGCATCGATAAAAAATAAAGTTCTTGTGCTCCCTATTCGATAGTTGTCTAGAAAAAAGAGCTGACATATTTTTAATCCACGCGAAATGATAAACAGTATTATTTTTTGTATTAATAGCATTAGCAGTAGAACCCGCAGAATGATAATTAGGCGAAAGTACTAAAAGATTTATCGGTTCCCTGACACTATTTTCATGATTTACACTTAATACTAGCGGTAATACACCTTTCCCCTGAATGCAAAACAATGTAATGGAGAGGTTGTTTAACTTTTCAAATAATAAGAATAAGTCCTAGAAAAATGCGCTCCTGAAAATTTAATATTTGCACCTAATTCTCAGAAAAAAAATTTTTTTTTAAACATTATTGCATTTTATAAGTGACATTTTATCCATTTAATTTATTAATTAACCAAAAAATAATATAACTGGCCCACTAAATTGAGATTCTGATTTTAAGCAAAACAACTTCTTCTACTTACTAAAACATACACAATTTTGTACAAGCATTCACGTTGTTAAAATTGATTGATTTTTGCAACAAGCAATTGCCAAAATTTTCAATAAAACAACACTTTAAACTGCTAAAAAAACAGGATAATGCAAGCATTTTTCTTTGAAAAACGCTTGTACACGTTAGAAGACAATCTATATTTAGCGCTTACATTACTCTGATTGTGCAATTATTAAGCATACATGCGCTAGTTGCAAGTTCAAAGTTTTTCACATTTCTTTTTTTTAGAAAATTTGAAACTGCTATCTTTTGCGCTGTTATTTGTTTAGTCTACATGCAAAAAATTGGATTTTTTGGGTAAAGGACTAAAGTGTTATGATTTAATTTTATGTGAAAGTATCAACATTTCTTTCATGCTAACCATAATTTGCTGTAAACTTTGAAAAGTTTTTTTCACATTTTTTTTAGTTTTGAGAAAATCTGGAAGTGCTATCTTTTGCGCTGTTATTTGTTTACTCTACATGCAAAAATTCAGAATTTTTGACTTAACGATTAAACTGCTATGATAAAAAGAGTATATTTATTTATCTTAAAACATTTCACACACACACACACACACACACACATAAAATTGCTTACTTCTACATACCTAAGATAATGTTATTCACATTTTCTTTGTAATATAAGTTTTATGTGTCATTTCTTCCTACATAATTTGTATAATTTAATAAATCATGATAAGAAACTCGTTTAATATGAAAATTCAATTAAACCATACGGAAACTGTTCAAAGTTTTTCACATTTCTTTTTTTTAGAAAATTTGAAACTGCTATCTTTTGCGCTGTTATTTGTTTAGTCTACATGCAAAAAATTGGAATTTTTGGTTAAAGAACTAAAGTGTTATGATTTGTTCTTAAGTGAAAGTATCAACCTTTCTTTACATACTAACCATAACTTTCAATTAACTTTGAAAATTTTTTTTACATTTTTTTTTGTTTTGAGAAAATTTTGGAACTGCTATCTTTTGCGCTGTTATTTGTTTAGTCTATATACAAAAATTCAGAATTTTTGGGTAAAGGACTATCGAGTTATGATTTATTAAGCAATTAACAACGCTTACATACATATAATTGTCATTGATGTAATTTTTTTTTCACATTTTTTTTTGTTTTGAGAAAATTTAAAACTGCTATCTTTTGCGCTGTTATTTGTTTAGTCTATATACAAAAATTCAGAATTTTTGACTTAACGATTAAACTGCTATGATAAAAAGAGTATGTTTATTTATCTTAAAACATTTCACACACACATAAAATTGCTTACTTCTACATACCTAAGATAATGTTATTCACCTTTTTCTTTGTAATATAAGTTTTACAATGTCATTTGTTCCTACATAATTTGTATAATTTAATAGATCATGATAAGAAACTCGTTTAATATGAAATTTCAATTAAAACCATACGGAAACTTATTTTAAGTTGTCTTTTCACTTTGCAATATAACTTCTATTTTTAGCTTTGACCTTGACCAGCTCCAAAATTTTAAATTTACCGCCTAAAGTTTGACCTTGAAAGAGCTCCAAAAGCGTCCGTTTTTTACCACCAGAGGGCGAGTGACCTTGAACTGGTCCAGAACCGGCCCTATATTACTACTCGTACGTGTGGTGTGTTGCGTGTGGCATGCGTGCGGTGTGTGGCTTCTGTGTGTATGTGTGTGGCGTGTGTGTGGTGTGGGGTGTGTGTGGTGTGTGTGTGGGGGGGATGTGTGTATGTATGTGTCTCTATGTGACTGTTTACTAACGCTAAATCAACTCGTTTTGCAAAGCCAAGTTTTGCCAGGATCGGTCATGATGGGTGTATGTATGTGTGTGTGTGTGTGTGTGTGTGTGTGTGTGTGTGTGTGTGGTGTGTGTGCGTGTGCGTGTACGTGTGGTTTGCTATGCGTGTGCGTGAGCGTGTGCTGCGTGTGCGTGTGCGTGTGCGTGTGCGTGTCGTGTGTGTGTGTGTCGTGTCGTGCGTGTGCGTGTTGCGTGTGCGTGTAGTGTGCGCTGCGTGTGCCTATGCATGTGGTGTGCGTGTGCATGTGCGTGTGAGTGCGTGTGTGTTGTGTGTGTGCGTTTGTGCGTGCGTGTGTGTGCGTGTGTGAGAGTGTGCGTGCGTCTCGTATGTGCAGTATGAGACATGTGGCGTGTGTGGGGTGTGTATCATGTGTGTGTATGTGTGTGGCGCGTGTGTGGTGTGGGTAAGGTGTGTGTGTGTGTATTGTGTGCGTGTGTTTGCGTGTGTGTGCGTGTCGCACGTACGGTGTGTGCGTGTGTGCGATGTGTGGCTTCTGTGTGTGTGTGTGTGTGCGTGTGCGTGTGCGTGTGCGTGTGCGTGTGCGTGTGCGTGTGCGTGTGCGTGTGCGTGTGCGTGTGCGTGTGTCCGTGGGTGTGTTTGCGTGTGCGTGTACGTGTGCGTGTACGTGTGCGTGTGTGTGCGTGTGCGTGTGCGCGTGCGTGTGCTGTGCGTGTGCTGTGTCGTGTGCGTGTGCGTGTGCTGTGCGTGTGAGTGTGCGTGTACGTGTGCGTGTGCGTGCGTATGCGTGTGCGTGTGCGTGTGCGTATGCGTGTGCGTGTGCGTGTGCGTGAGCGTATGCTTGTCGTGTGCGTGTGCGTGTGAGTGCGTGTGTGTCTGTGTTGTGGTGTGTGTGTGTGTGTGTTGTGCGTGCGTGTGTGCGCGTGTGTGTCTTGTATGTGCGGTATGTGGCATGTGGCGTGTGTGGGGTGTGTGGCATGTGAGTGTGTGTATGTGTGTGGCGTGTTTGTAGTGTGGGAGTGGTGTGTGTGTGTGTGTGGTGTGCGTGTGTTTGCGTGTGTGTGCGTTTCATACTTGCGGTGTGTTGCGTGTGGCGTTTGTGTGGTGTGTGGTTTGTGTGTGTGTGTGTGTGTGTGTGTCTGTGTGTGTGTGGGTGGTGTGCTGTGTGTGTGCGTCTCGTATATGCGGCGTGTAGTGTGGGGCTTGTGTGTGTATGTGTGGCGTGTGTGTGGTATGCCTCTCGGAGGCCATCTTGGAAAGCTTGTGAAGGGGGCTGATCCGACTGTTGACCAATGAGAGACGTGGGGGCTATCTTCGATGTTGTTGAAGCTTCTGATTGGTTGATTCGTAAGGATATCGTAAAATTAGCTGGGAATCTACTGGCCAATGGGAGACGTATCGTCCGACTTGGATGCTTGCGCAGTTTCTGAGTAGCTTATGCTGGTGTTTTCAGGAGCTTGGGATGCCGCAATTCGCTGGGCCTTGTAGAGTGTTTCTTTGACGCTGTTGAAAAGGAGCTTCCGGTCTGGATCTCATAAAATGTGTATATCCATATTATTCACTGATCTGTCTCCGTTTTAGATATGAAATGTTTAACACGCTATATCTATACATTGTTTTAATATAACAGCTTTTCATGTTGGTTCGTGCGAGAACTGCTAGACTCGACGCTAGGCAGAGAAAGTATTCTGAACATAAAATAGAAGCTTCGCGCGAATCGTGTATATTAATAAACGAATTTGAATAATTTAACTGAATTAAATAATGTTTATCCTAAACTCTTTCTCATTATAATCACATCGTAAACTTTCTACATGTACAATAGATTTCTCGGAAATTAACTTTTTGGATTTTGTTTTTAAATTTAACGAACAGGTAAGCATATGATCACTATAGAAAAAATTAGTTAAAACGCAAAGATTTTGTTAGTAGGTATATATTTTTAACCGGGTACTTATAATGTTTTGAATGCTGGAAAAAATTCCTATTCATATTCACACAGTGTATAGAAAGATTTATAGGTAGAAATTATAAAACTAAATAGGTATTAAAAATGTATTTAATAGTAAAAATTTATTAACACGCCATTTAAGATAGTGTTCATATTAAGTATATAATTGATAACACAAGCAGTTATAAATAGCGGTGGTGATGACCGTATTCTTCAACTTTACTTGATAAACTGTTTATGCATTATTAATTAACAGTAAACAGAATATAATTGCTCATTACCAATTAAAATTTATATATGTAAAATTCCATTCTTTATAATTTAATACTTATAAACAATTTGGCATGTATTAAGCAAAATAACTTGTAAAGTGCAACGAATTTGTTAATAAATGTGATTATAATAATCTCTTCAGCAACCACCGGTTTAGTCATTTTTTTTAGAACAATTTACGATAACATCTGACGCCAACGACTTTGCTAATAAATATCTTCATTATAATAATAATATACAGCAGTTCTCGGTTTATTCATTTTTTTAGAACAATCTACGGTAACCTCCAGTGCACGCGTATATAAGAACAACCCAACGTACGGTTGTTTGTTAGTTATCACGTTTTTATCAGGTGAGCTTCAATATTGCATTAAAAAAATAATAATTTAAAGGAGCATTAATCAAATTCTAGGTCACTACTGTATAAAAAATTGCTCGTTGTTTATCTGTCGTCAGGTATTATTCACAGGTCAGTTTCAAAGTTACATTTAAAAATAATAATTAAGGAGTATTAATAAATTTTGGGCCACTACTGTGTAAAAATCACCTATTAATTTTATTTGCTGCCGCAATTCATTCGTTCTGCGGATATATTTAGGTATGTTAGTATATTATTAAAAGTACTCACTTCGACTAATTTTCCAATTAATTGTATCGTTCCAGGTAAGTTGTGTACCTATACGAACTTGAAGCATTAATTACATCGATAAATTATAGGTTTGATTGATTAATTTAATCATATATTACTTGCTCCTGCAGTTGGTTCGCTAGAAATTACAGGTATAATGTTTGCAATTTATACTAAATATACATATTAATAATTTGTTTTTTAGAAATGGCTTTAATTGCAAAAATTAACTCTTCCGTAGATGTGATTGAGCATTTTTGCAAACAACCCCATGCTTATGATGAGAATAAAATCATCATCACCGACGCTAATTTAAAACTTATCAAGACATGCAATGCTGACTCATCATTGAGTATTGGTTAAAAAAGGCATCTAGCGAACGCTGCAGAGAAATCGTAGCGGTACGAATACTGGTAAGGCAGTTCAGAAAACCGGCTATAGCACATAGGACGTTAGGAGAACTTTCTCATGATATTTTTAAGTTATTTTCAATTAAGATTAGTGAAATTTTTAGCATTTATAGTCATATTTTAAAGGTAAATTTAGAATTATGAGCAGAATTCGTTATGCCATGTTTAAATAATGATAATAATTTAATGTGTAGGGAGTTGAGTTTTTCGACTAAAAATTTTAACATTTCAAGATCGAACCTAGAATACGAAAATTTGAAAAAACTATTTAATAATCATGTAATCGATTAATTGAGCGATTGATTCAATTTGAAGAACAGAATAGTGGTTGGGATCTATAAAAAATTATCTCGTTAACTGTGAACGCGAATAGCATCACTTTAATAGGGGCACCGTCCTATATTCCTTTATCTCCGAAATAAAACATAGAAAATGTGTCATTAACGTGAAAAACAACGATGAAGCATGTTTCGGGTAGGCTTTAGCATCAGCTCTCTTTCCCACTACCCTACATAGTGATGCCGTATCATCTTATGCCTATTATCCCGAGAGCCTAAATGTTGAAGATGTCTACTTTCCGATGCTTTAAGTCAAACCCCTAAATTCTTAAAACAAAACTCTAATTTATCCATAAACGTGTATGCCCTTATTAGAAAAGATGCAGTTAAATATAACGCAGTACCTGTTTATTTGTGTGAAGATAAAGAGCAGCAACATGTTGATTTACTAATGATCCAGCAGAATTATGAAATTGAAAACGAAATAGACGATGACGTTTCGACACTTGAAACAACAAAAGATGATGATGAAGTCGTTAAATTTCATTTCTGCTGGATCAAAAATTTATCGGGATTAGTGCATTCACAGTTAGGAAGAAGCAAGATAAATTATATCTATGCGATAGATGCCTCCACTATTCTAGTTCCCAAATTAATTTAAGTAATCACGAGTTAGATTGTGGGTCAATTAATAAATGTAGGCTAGAGATGCCAAAGCCAGGTTCGAATGTGTATTTTAAGAACTGTCACTGCCAAATTTATTTTATATTGCGACTTCGAATGTTTAGTATTGGATTTTAATGATGACGAAACGCGGAATTCCGTTAAGTATAAGAAACATAACGTATGGAGCATCGCATATTATCTCCACTGCACGTTTAACGATTCCTTATCAAAATTTCGATTGTGGAGGGGCGAGGAGTGTATTAATCAGCTGCTAGATATTGTTAGTAGTTTGCAGCAGTATTTTTATAATCCCATACCTATGGAAACGTTAAGCGACATACAAATTCAGGAATATAATGCATCCACCCACTGTCGTATTTGCGAACATCCCTTCCTAGATCACGACATTAAAGTAAGAGATGATTGTCATTTCATCGGTCGGCTTAGAGGTAGTGCTCATCAAGTATGTAACATCCGGTATAAGTCCCCGCGAATAATATCAGTTTTTTCTACAACTTTTCCGGTTATAACTCATATTTCCTAATTATCCGTCTATCTATCATTTAACGATTTCAAAATTTTACGCAGCACGCATTTGTATGATGAGCAGCTGCAGTTATTAACTAAAAAGGGGGTGTATCCGTATGAGTATGTAGATACGTGGAATAAATTTAATGAAACTTGTCTTTCGCATAAAGATAAATTTTACAGCAAGTTGAGGCAAGCACATATCACAGATAATGATTATGCGCATGCTCAGAACGTTTGGCAAAAGTTTCAAATTCAAAATTTAGGTCAATATAGTGATGTTTATCTGAATTGTGATGTGCTTCTACTTGGTGACGTATTCACAAATTTCAGAAATAAGTGCACAATAACGCACAAGTTAGATCCAGAATTCTTTTACACCGCTCCCGGATACACCTGGCAGTGTATGTTAAATTACACTAAAGATACGTTATTGTTAGTGGAAAAGAGTATAAGAGGAGGGATAACACAATGCTGTACTAAATATAGCAAGGCTAATAATGAGTACTTGGATGAATACGATCCCAGCAAAATCCTCTTATATCCTTTACACAGATATGGTTAATTTATATGGATGGGCTCAAAGTCAATGTTTGCCACGGGATGATTTCAAGTGCCTTAGCGAGGGGCAATTAAATTTACTAACTTCCGAATCAATTTTGAATTTACCGGATGATGCATGCTAAGGATTAATGCTAGAGGTGGATCTATTATATCCGGATAATTTACATCATCGTCATAAATACATTCCATTCTGCGTTGAACACGGTACTCCGCCTAGTGGTAAAAACAGTAAACTGCTCGCAACACTGCATTCTAAGGCTAAGTATGGAGTTGATGGCTATCGAGTTATCCAAGGTGGAAATCTACTTTAATAAGCCACTGTATGTGGGAATGGCTATTTTAGACATTTCTAAAACATTAATGTACGATTTCCACTATAATTTTATGCAACGTCAGTTTAATGACGATTGCATGAAATTATTATATATGGATACCGATAGTATCCTGGTGTACGAGATGAAATGTGAGGATGTACACGATCTTATACGCAACAACATTTCGCGCTTCGACACTTCTGATTTTTCTGCAAACAACCCTATAAAATTCCAAGATGCAATGGTAAAGTAATTTGCTTGATGAAAGATGAAATGAGTGGAATAGTAATCAATGAATGGAAGACTTTGGCATCTAAAATGTACAGCTTCAGACTTAAGGAGTGTGAGGTAATGAAGAAGCGTCTCTCAAAGCAGTATCATATCAAAAAGCCACCACGTTTATAGTATAGAATAGCGTAAAGTCGCTTTTAACAATCGCGATGATAAGAGGTATTTGCTGTCTAATGGCATCGATACATTGCCTAAACTACTTCAAACGCATTAGAGCTACTGAAAATGTTTCTGAACATGTTTCAAACCATATTTTTTAAAACTTATTTACATTGCAAGTACAAAATTTAACTTTAATTAGTCTGTTTAGGTACTGCTATTTGGCACTAGAAAAAATGTAGCTGCATCTTAAAACGTCAGTAAATTGTAAGGACTATAACTATAGGGTCACGTGGTAGAAACTTGTTATTATAGAACTTCTCTTAAACAAATTCAAACGCATTAGATACTGCAAATTCTTCTGACCACGTTTCAAACCATAGTGTTTAAAACTTATTTACATTGATAGTACAAAATTTAACTTTAATTAGTTTGTTTAGGTAGTGCAATTTTACACTAGAAAATATAACTGCATCTTAAAACGTCAGTAAATTGTATTAACTGTAACTAAAGGGTCACGTGGTAGAGACCTGTCCTATTGTAGAACTTTTCTTAAACTGCTTCAAACGCAATTAGAGATACTGAAAATGCTTCTGAACATGTTTCAAACTACATTGTTTAAAACTAATTTACATAGCAATTACAAAATTTAACTTTAATTAGTTTGTTTAAGTAGTGCTATTTGGCACTAGCAAAAAATATAGCTGCATCTTAAGATGTCAGCAAATTGTAGTAACAACAACTAAAGAGTCACGTGGTAGAGACCTGTTCTATTATTGAATTTCACTTAAACTATGTTAAACTATTTAGAGGTACTGAAAATGTTTTAAACATACTTAAAACTATATTGGTTGAAACTTATGTAGTACTACAGTGGAAGTGCAAATTTAAGTTTACTTAGTTTGTTTAAGTAGTATTATTTACATCTTAAAACTTCAGTAAATATTAGTAACTATAACTAAAGATTCACGCGGTTGAGACCTGTTCTATTGTTGAATTTCTATTAAACTATTTTAAACTCATTTAAAGGTACTGAATATTCTTCCAAATGTACTTAAAACTATATTGGTTGAAACTTATTTACAATGGAGGTGTAAATTTAAGATTAAGTAGTGTTATTTGCCAATAAAAGAAATATAGAAGTTCAATAATAGAACAGGTCTCGACCATGTGAATCTTTAGTAATAGTTGCGAATATTTACAGAGGTTTTAAAATGCAGCTATCTCTTTTTCTAGTGTCAAATGACACTACTTAAACTAATTAAAGGTTAAATTTGCACTTGCACCTTACAATTTACTGACGTTCTAAGATGCAGCTACATTTTTTTCTAGTGCCAAGTAGCACTACTTAAAGAAACTAATTAAAGTTAAATTTTGTACTTGCACTATAAATAAAAGTTTTAAACAATATAGTCTGAGACATGTTCAGTATCTCTAAATCACGTTTCAAGATGTAGCTATATTTTGTTCTATATGTCAAATAACACCATATAAACAACCTAATTAAACTTAAATTTGCACTTGCACCGTACATAAATAAATTGAACCCTTAATTAGTTTGCTTTAGTAGTGTCATTTGACTACAAACAAATATAGCTGCATTTTAAAACGCCAGTAAACATTCATAACTATTACTAAAGATTCACGTTGTCGAGGCCTGCTCTATTATTGAACTTCTCATAAACTGATTAAAACGCATTAAGAGGTACTAAAAATCCTTCTGAACATGTTTCAAACTATATTATTTAAAACTTATTTACATTGCAAGTACATAATGTTGCATCTTAAAACGTCAGTAAATATTAGTAACTATATCTAAAGATTCACGTGGTCGAGACCTGTTCTATTATTGAATTTCTCTTAAACTATGTTAAACGCATTTAGATTTCCAGAAAATGCTTCTGAACATGTTTCAAACTTTACTGTTTGATGCTTATCTACGGTGCAAGTGCAAATTTAACTTTAATTAGGTTGTTTAAGTAGTGTCATTTAACACTAAAGCAAAACTGCATCTTAAAACGGCACTAGATAGTAGTAACTATTACTACAGTTTCACGTGGTGGAGACCTGTTTTGGTATTGAATTTCTCGTTAAACTATTTTGAACGCATTTAGAGGTACTGAAAATTATAATTTGTAATTTATTTGTTCTCATTTTCTCCGTTAACCAACGGAATATGACCGTCAACCAACGGAATATGACCGTCAACATAATACAAACAGTACATAATACATACAATACATAAAATTAACAGTTTGTAATAAAGATGGAAAAGAGATTGATATTGTAAAAGCAATTATTGTGTAATCAGTGATTTACGTTTCGCTTAAAGATGCTATGACTTCCGATTGTTCTCAGTTTAGAAGAAAGCATATTGAACACTAAGCTAAGTTTGGTGTTCTGGAACAGTAACTATTTTTAACCTTGGCAGTTACTAGATTATTTTTGTGCTAATTGCATGACTATCACAGTGTATCAGAAAGTTCTGAATGTATCTAGCAGTTTCAGAAAATATACATGTGTTACGGTTAGTATTTTCTTCCTTTTGACTATTTCTCGACACTGTGCTCACCGGTTAATACCAAATATAAGCCTGACGATTCTTTTTTGTAAAATAAGAACCCTTTGAATATTTGAACCCTGCCCCCATACTATAATATTAAATGCTATAGCTGAGTATGCATATGGATAGTAAACGTTTAAAGGAGTTTCGATGTCTAACATTTATTTCAAATTTGTTACTACATAGTAACATTTATTTAATTTATTGCAAACGTTGCTGATATTGGTGTCCCAAGATAGTGCACTATCGCAAGTAGTTCCTATTAACTTTACCATTAATGAAGCGTTTACTAGAACAAAAGAAAATGTATCGTTAAATCGTTTTCTCCGCATACTATGTGCTCGATAATAACAGCTTTCTCTGTATTAATCACGACAGTGTTCTTAAAACACCAACGTGAAAGTTTCCTCCAAGATGAATTAACTTTATTTATGATAGTATTTTTGTAGGATCAGATATGATCATGCACGTATCGTCAGCATACATAACCAGTTTACCATACGGTATAAAATTAGGGAGACATTAATATATAAGAGAAAGATAAGTCGTCCCAACACGCTACCTTGTGGAGTTCCTAAATCTATGTTAAATTCTTTTGAAAGAACGTTGTTAACGTGTACCATAATTTTTCTTTCTTCTAGAAATGACACGAACCAGCTATTAATACAACCTCGAATTCCTAGGTTATGTAACTTTTCAGACACAATAGATTTATCTACAGTGTCAAAAGTACGAGTTAAGACAAGAAATACAGATACCACGTATTCAGCGATATCTAATTTACTATTAACAAACTGTAGATATTCAATAATGCATGATTCAGTCGAGAAGTCATTTCTGAAACCATGTTGGCAATTCGCTATTAGTTTAAATTTGTATGTATAGATTTGTGTGCATATAGATTTAACTTCACATTTTCGTGTTTGTCCTTAAAAGATGTCGTAGTAGATGGCTTCATCACCACGTTTCTTGAAAGCGACCCAATGAGTACCTCTTCCTCTATCGCCATCAAGGTTCACTATATCATATTCATTAAGATGCGGTTTATGAGGCATGGCATCGCGCATAAACACTCCGCTAAAAAATGGCACAGATTTAGATCGGAATCGGTTAATTCTCTCCGCGGCAAGTTTATGAGTTTTTTGGCTACGGTTTCAGTCATAAAAGACATCCCTTCTTATAAGGCTTCAAATAAAGCCTTCTGCCGCTCCTTAGAGCCACCGATTCCATTGTTGCGATATGACGTTGGGCCTCCTCCAATTGCTTCTTCACAGTCGAAGCGTCGTTGACAGCTTTAGATATGCCACTCGTACCACCGGTAAGAGCACCTGCAGCTGAGAGGCCGGGAGGTAGGGGTATTAGGAATGGAAGGAAACCTCCAGTTTTACGTATTGGAATGACTCCAGGCACTTGCCCTTCTTCTTTTCACCGGCAATATTAACCACCTTCTTAGCAGCCGATAGACTAGCATCAATGTGCTTCTTCAGATGCTATCTTTAAGCAAACTTTTGACAGATTTTCGAATAGGTTGTAAAACTCCTACTCTAAACGTCTTCTTCTTAGTACCCATACCCAACGTAGTTTTAGCCTTCATGGAGTTAGCTACAGCAAAGGCTGCGGTTTTCTCACCAAAACTTCAATCCTTCGAGCGTACACGATTCCAAACTTAATCTAGAAGTAGCCTATCTGCTTGATGACGACTTGTTATACCATTAGAATTATGATAGGCGATATCATGTTGTTTTCAAGCTTCGTCTAGAGATTTATACCTGTATCACCCCGAGCTAAACGTTACTGTAGCTTTCTGGTCCGCAATATCCATAACCCGGAATATGCAGTTCAACAGTTACAACTTTAAAGCTATTTAGAAGCATTATCAAAAGCTATAAATGCGTTAAAAATGGTTTTAATAAAATTCAATACTAGGAAATATCCGACCACGTGTACGATTTAATTCACGTTTTAGTTACATTATCTAATATTTACTAACAAATGCAAATTCAGATGTAAAATGTAATATATATTTTATAGTAACACTACATAAACCAACTAACACCATCATACAAAACTTCAACAATTACAACTTTAAACCTATTTCGATGCATTATCAGAAGCCATAAATGCGTTTAAAATGGTTTTAATAAAATTCAATACTAGGAAATATCTCTACCACGTGTACTAGTTAATTCACGTTTTGCTTATGGAAAATTTAGTTACATTATCTAATATTTACTAACAAATACAAATTCAGATGTAAAATGTAATATATATTTTATAGTAACACTACATAAACCAACTAACACCATCATACAAAACTTCAACAATTACAACTTTAAACCTATTTAGACCATTATCAGATTTAGCCTATAAATGCGTTTAAAAGTGGTTTTAATAAAATTCAATACTAGGAAATACTCGATCCAACGTGTACATTTAATTCACGTTTTGCTTATGAAAATTTAGTTACATTATCTAATATTTACTAACAAATGTTTTCAAATTCAGAGTAAAATGTAATATTATTTTATACCGTAAACTACATAAATTCGCAACTAACACTCATACCGAAACTTCAACAGTTACAACTTTAAACCTATTTAGAAGCATTATCAGAAGCTATAAATGCGTTTAAAATGGTTTTAATAAAATTCAATACTAGGAAATATCTCGACCACGTGTACGATTTAATTCACGTTTTGCTTATGGAAAATTTAGTTACATTATCTAATATTTACTAACAAATGCAAATTCAGATGTAAAATGTAATATTTATTTTATAGTAACACTACATAAACCAACTAACACCACCATACAAAACTTCAACAGTTACAACTTTAAACCTATTTAGAAGCTATAATGCGTTTAAAATGGTTTTAATAAAATTCAATACTAGGAAATATCTCGACCACGTGTACGATTTAATTCACGTTTTGTTTCAGATGTAAAATGTAATATTTATTTTATAGTAACACTACATAAACCAACTAACACCACCATACAAAACTTCAACAGTTACAACTTTAAACCTATTTGGAAGCATTATCAGAAGCCTAAATGCGTTTAAAATGGTTTTAATAAAATTCAATACTAGGAAATATCTCGACCACGTGTATGATTTAATTCACGTTTTGCTTATGGAAAATTTAGTTACATTATCTAATATTGACTAATAAATGCAAATTCAGATGTAAAATGTAATATTTATTTTATAGTAACACTACATAAACCAACCAACACCACCATACAAAACTTCAACAGTTACAGCTTTAAACCTATTTTGAGCATTATCAGAAGCCTAAATGCGTTTAAAATGGTTTTAATAAAATTCAATACTAGGAAATATCTCGACCACGTGTACATTTAATTCACGTTTTTCTTATGTAAAATTTAGTTACATTATCTAATATTTACTAACAAATGCAAATTCAGATGTAAAATGTAATATTTATTTTATAGTAACATACATAAACCAACTAACACCATCATACAAAACTTCAACAATTACAACTTTAAACCTATTTGATGCATTATCAGAAGCCTAAAATGCGTTTAAAATGGTTTTAATAAAATTCAATACTAGGAAATATTCGACCACGTGTACAGTTAATTCACGTTTTGCTTATGGAAAATTTAGTTACATTATCTAATATTTACTAACAAATGCAAATTCAGATGTAAAATGTAATATTTATTTTATAGTAACACTACATAAACCAACTAACCCATCATACAAAACTTCAACAATTACAACTTTAAACCTATTTGATGCATTATCAGAAGCTAAATGCGTTTAAAATGGTTTTAATAAAATTCAATACTAGGAAATATTCGACCACGTGTACATTAATTCACGTTTTGCTTATGGAAAATTTAGTTACATTATCTAATATTTACTAACAAATGCAAATTCAGATGTAAAATGTAATATATATTTTATAGTAACACTACATAAACCAACTAACACCATCATACAAAACTTCAACAATTACAACTTTAAACCTATTTTGATGCATTATCAGAAGCCGTAAATGCGTTTAAAATGGTTTTAATAAAATTCAATACTAGGAAATATCTCGACCACGTGTACTAGTTAATTCACGTTTTGCTTATGGAAAATTTAGTTACATTATCTAATATTTACTAACAAATGCAAATTCAGATGTAAAATGTAATATATATTTTATAGTAACATTACATAAACCAACTAACACCATCATACAAAGTTCAACAATTACAACTTTAAACCTATTTAGAAGCATTATCAGAAGCTATAAATGCGTTTAAAATGGTTTTAATAAAATTCAATACTAGGAAATATCTCGACCACGTGTACGAGTTAATTCACGTTTTGCTTATGGAAAATTTGGTTATATTATCTAATATTTACTAACAAATGCAAATTCAGATGTAAAATGTAATATTTATTTTATAGTAACACTACATAAACCAACTAACACCATCATACAAAACTTCAACAATTACAACTTTAAACCTATTTAGAAGCATTATCAGAAGCTATAAATGCGTTTAAAATGGTTTTAATAAAATTCAATACTAGGAAATATCTCGACCACGTGTACGATTTAATTCACGTTTTGCTTATGGAAAATTTAGTTACATTATCTAATATTTACTAACAAATGCAAATTCAGATGTAAAATGTAATATTTATTTTATAGTAACACTACATAAACCAACTAACACCATCATACAAAACTTCAACAATTACAACTTTAAACCTATTTAGATGCATTATCAGAAGCTATAAATGCGTTTAAAATGGTTTTAATAAAATTCAATACTAGGAAATATCTCGACCACGTGTACGATTTAATTCACGTTTTGCTTATGGAAAATTTAGTTATATTATCTAATATTTACTAACAAATGCAAATTCAGATGTAAAATGTAATATTTATTTTATAGTAACACTACATAAACCAACTAACACCATCATACAAAACTTCAACAATTACAACTTTAAACCTATTTAGAAGCATTATCAGAAGCTATAAATGCGTTTAAAATGGTTTTAATAAAATTCAATACTAGGAAATATCTCGACCACGTGTACGATTTAATTCACGTTTTGCTTATGGAAAATTTAGTTATATTATCTAATATTTACTAACAAATGCAAATTCAGATGTAAATGTAATATTTATTTTATAGTAACACTACATAAACCAACTAACACCATCATACAAAACTTCAACAATTACAACTTTAAACCTATTTAGAAGCATTATCAGAAGCTATAAATGCGTTTAAAATGGTTTTAATAAAATTCAATACTAGGAAATATCTCGACCACGTGTTCATTCACGTTTTGCTTATGGAAAATTTAGTTATATTATCTAATATTTACAAACAAATGCAAATTCAGATGTAAAATGTAATATTTATTTTATAGTAACACTACATAAACCAACTAACACCATCATACAAAACTTCAACAATTACAACTTTAAACCTATTTTGATGCATTATCAGAAGCCGTAAATGCGTTTAAAATGGTTTTAATAAAATTCAATACTAGGAAATATCTCGACCACGTGTACTAGTTAATTCACGTTTTGCTTATGGAAAATTTAGTTACACTATCTAATATTTACTAACAATGCAAATTCAGATGTAAAATGTAATATATATTTTATAGTAACACTACATAAACCAACTAACACCATCATACAGAACATCAACAATTACAACTTTAAACCTATTTGGATGCATTATCAGAAGCCGTAAATGCGTTTAAAATGGTTTTAATAAAATTCAATACTAGGAAATATCTCGACCACGTGTACTAGTTAATTCAAGTTTGGTTATGGAAAATTTAGTTACATTATCTAATATTTACTAACAAATGCAAATTCAGATGTAAAATGTAATATTTATTTTATAGTAACACTACATAAACCAACTAACACCATCTTAAAAATCTTCAACAATTACAACTTTAAACCTATTTAGATGCATTATCAGAAGCCGTAAATTCGTTTAAAATGGTTTTAATAAAATTCAATACTAGGAAATATCTCGACCACGTGTACGATTTAATTCACGTTTTGCTTATGGAAAATTTAGTTATATTATCTAATATTTACTAACAAATGCAAATTCAGATGTAAAATGTAATATTTATTTTATAGTAACACTACATAAACCAACTAACACCACCATACAAAACTTCAACAGTTACAACTTTAAACCTATTTAGAAGCATTATCAGAAGCTATAAATGCGTTTAAAATGGTTTTAATAAAATTCAATACTAGGAAATATCTCGACCACGTGTACGATTTAATTCACGTTTTGCTTATGGAAAATTTAGTTACATTATCTAATATTTACTAACAAATGCAAATTCAGATGTAAAATGTAATATTTATTTTATAGTAACACTACATAAACCAACTAACACGATCATACAAAACTTCAACAATTAGAAACTTTAAACCTATTTAGATGCATTATCAGAAGCCATAAATGCGTTTAAAATGGTTTTAATAAAATTCAATACTAGGAAATATCTCGATCACGTGTACGATTTAATTCATGTTTTGCTTATGGAAAATTTAGTTATATTATATAATATTTACTAACAAATGCAAATTCAGATGTGAAATGTAATATTTATTTTATAGTAACACTACATAAACCAACTAACACCATCATACAAAACTTCAACAATTACAACGTTAAACCTATTTAGAAGCATTATCAGATGCTATAAATGCGTTTAAAATGGTTTTAATAAAATTCAATACTAGGAAATATCTCGATCACGTGTACGATTTAATTCACGTTTTGCTTATGGAAAATTTAGTTATATTATATAATATTTACTAACAAATGCAAATTCAGATGTGAAATGTAATATTTATTTTATAGTAACACTACATAAACCAACTAACACCATCATACAAAACTTCAACAATTATAACTTTAAACCTATTTTGATGCATTATCAGAAGCCGTAAATGCGTTTAAAATGGTTTTAATAAAATTCAATACTAGGAAATACCTCGACCACGTGTACGATTTAATTCACGTTTTGCTTATAGAAAATTAGTTACATTATCTAATATTTACTAACAAATACAAATTCAGATGTAAAATGTAATATTTATTTTATAGTAACACTACATAAGCCAACTAACACCATCATACAAAACTTCAACAATTACAACTTTAAACCTATTACGATGCATTATCAGAAGCCATAAAAGCGTTTAAAATGGTTTTAATAAAATTCAATACTAGGAAATACCTCGACCACGTGTACGATTTAATTCACGTTTTGCTTATAGAAAATTTAGTTACATTATCTAATATTTACTAACAAATGCAAATTCAGATGTAAAATGTAATATTTATTTTATAGTAACACTACATAAACCAACTAACACGATCATACAAAACTTCAACAATTAAACTTTAAACCTATTTAGAATGCATTATCAGAAGCCATAAATGCGTTTAAAATGGTTTTAATAAAATTCAATACTAGGAAATATCTCGACCACGTGTATAATTCATTTCTAGGAAATTTATTTTTAAAAAA